>JACVQZ010000091.1:0-316379 GCA_019828575.1 Talaromyces thailandensis
AATTATAAAATTTATAATTAAATTATAATTATATAAAAATATATTAAACTTAAAAAAAATTATATATTATATAAAATTAAGATATATATTAATTATATTTATTATAATATTTAATAAAATTATATAAAATTATTATTTTATATAAATTTTTAATATATATAGCTTAAATTTATAAATTTAATTTTAAATATAATAAATATAATAAATATAATTAAATTTTTATAATATTTATTTTTTTATATTTATATTTATATTATATTATATTTTTTAATAAAATTTATTTAGTATTTTTTATTTTATAAATATTTTAGATTTATTTAAATAATTTATAATTAAAGTATTTATAAATCTTGAAAAAATAAATTTTAAAATTATATTAATTAATATATATATTTTCTACTATTTAAAATATCTAAATTTAAATTTTTATTTATTTTTATATTAATTTGGGTGAGTTATAGGCTTTTAAAAATGGTAGGTTTTGAAGATTTTGTATGGCGGAAATTAGGTAACAGGTGGGTCTAGGTATCAGGTGGTGAAGGACGGTATAAAAAGTGGGAAAAGATTGGTGGGACGCTTCAGAATGGAGCACTGCTCGGGGCCCCGGGCTTTTTGGTCGACGAGAACGCGCGGCCATCTTCAACCGCAGAAGATTTCTCTTCCTGGTAAAATACAGTCACAGTACAGAGTACGTACTTGTCATTAGAGGAGACTCGAGGCTTGGACATCCAATGGCCGGCTTGGACTTTCTCCAGGTCCAAACCCAGACTTGAAGTATGAACTATGAACGTACTGAGGAGCAAGCAAGTTACTGATCAGCTGTCCCCGCCTTCACAGAAATCGCTCTAAGACTACTGGTTGCCTCGCTCTGCACTCGCATTTCCACCTCAATTATCAATCTACACACTTGACAGTGGCTAGCAATATGACCACAAACTCGAGCAACGCTGGGCCTACCAGACCGTATGCCTGCATCACTTGCACCCAACGCAAAGTAAAGTGTGACAAGTGCCACCCGTGTGCTGCGTGCTCCAGGTCTCGCCTTCCATGCAGATATAGCAATACTCCGCCGTCACGACAGCTACGGAAACGCAAGGTCGGGTTTGATCAGACCGATGGCTTGTCTGAGACACTGCTTGAGAGGCTACGAGCTCACGAGGCCGCCTTACTGAATGCTGGCATCCCTTTTCAGAGCTTTGATGAGGCGCATGATGCAGCAACAAAAGATGATGCCGCTTCTATTAACAATGGGGCTAATGATTCAATGTCAAACCCAATCCATCAAAGAGATGACTTTTTTCATGTACCGCAAAAGCACCAAAATTCGCAACCTATACCGCCGACTCCTGGTCCTCCTGATGCGGTGGAAAGCTTTCAGACACAGACGGAATTTCAAAATCGCCACGAAGCGCAGCAACAGTATCAACGGACACATCGCGGAGTTCTCCTATCCGAAGACGGTGGGAAAAGATACTATGAGCATGGATTCATTGGTGTCATGGGTCAAGAAGTAAGCTACTCATGGTCAGAACCATAGAAAACTCTCAATTGACCCGTGCACTTAGTTCAGACAACAGCCCGTATGCTCGCCTTCTAATGATAGTATTCATTCATCGGGTGCTGTATATCGCTGGGACTCACATAACACGGGCTCAAATACCATAGCAGAGACCATATTGACGCCAGAAATGGCAAACCCTGAGCTAGGGCCGCATTCACCGAACCAACTGCAGCTTGCTGCACACGTAACTGGACCCCTGGCACGGTATTGGTTCACATTTCTGGAAAATGTCCATCCCCTCACCAGAATTGTTCATGCTCCGTCAGTAGAGCCATTGATGTTGTCAAACAACAGCGTTGACGAATCATCTTTTACCTCAACCATGATAAACAATGCGCTGAAGTACTCTATCTGCGCATGCGCTGCATCCTCACTTACCGATAGAAATTGTAAAGCGGTTTTTGGTGAAACTCAAGTTTTGCTGCTGCATGCGTTCCAGTCGGCCACGAGACATGCACTGTCCGAGGCGTCTTTTCTGCGAGTACCTGATGTCAACTTGTTATGTGCACATGTGCTCCTTTTGGTGAGTTCTTTCGAGACTAATAATTTTCAAGAAGTAGCCAGTATTGACTATAGACAGACTTCAATGTTTCACAACTCTGACCGATACACACTCTGGACCGTCATGGGTTCTACAATCCGCATCGCTCAGTCACAAGGCCTCCATCGAGACGGTGGAAGTCTGGAGCTAACCCCGTTCAAGGTCGAGATGAGACGGCGGCTATGGTGGTACATTGTCAGCCTCGACCAGCGACTATGCGAATTAGTCGGCGCTGAAAGCTGTTTACCCCAGTCAACCGATACTATGCTTCCTTGCAACTGCAACGACGCCGACCTCACGCCTGAAATGACAGAAGCGCCGATTAAACGACCGGGCGCAACGGAAATGACTTTTTGTCAAGCCAAGTACGAGATAGTCCGGTACTTGTACGAACGTGGATCTTTCGCGAGCCTCGGTCGTAAAAATGGCGAGGGTAAGGGCAGTGGAAGTAACGACGATGGCAGTGCTGGTAGTAATCAAAGCAGTAGCGGTAGTTTGAAGAGAAGTCTTACGGATCTCAAGAGTTTCCTTGAAGAAAACTTCCTTCGCTTTTGTGATCCTGTCATTCCCGAGCAGTTCCTCGCTACGATGGTTACTCGGTCGACCATTTGCAAATTGATGCAAATGGCTCTGCATCGAATCGCACGACCGCCTGATACCCGTCCATCAGCTTACGTTGCCGGCGGCCCGACTCCAACATCAACACAAGCACAAGCAGCAGCCCCTACGAACGAGCCATTCCAGCTGGCATCACGCAACCTAGAGTACGACAACCTGATCCACTCCAACAGATCACTGTGTGGCTTTCTCTGGTATGTACGCTTCTTCATACCGTGGGGAGCCCCTGTATACGTCCTCAAGACCCTCGCCGGCCGCGGCGATTGGGATCAAGCCATGCAATCGGCATGGTCACAGATCGAAGAACTTTACGAGCATCATTACGAGTACATCGAAAGCGACACAGATATACACTTACTCGTTGGAGAACTAACGTTGCAAGCGTGGGCAGCACGCGAACACTTTCTCAAATCCGCCGCGGGATCTGCTGTGAATGCTGAATGGTCGTCACCATTGCCCCCAATGATTCCTGTTTTGCAACAGAAGCATCGTTCTCGTCAACAACAGCAACGACAACAACAGAATAATAGCCATCATCAGCAGAGCCTGAACAGAGTTGTCAATATTGCCAATGAGGGCTCCTATCTCGGTGACTTTAGCGGTCTTGATCCTTTGATGAGTTGTCTGCCTGATTTTGTTGACCCATTGTTTGTGCCTGGGGAATGGGTTAATTGGACTAGCTAAATAAATTGAGTAATTTCAACATTGAATGAACCGACGAAAGACTAATCTAAACAATACATGAATATTTCCAAAGCTTGGTCAATCCATTCGAACAGATTCGTCGACCGCTTACCGGTGGTTGTTAGGGCTTCGTTGCGATTGCCCTGTGTCCAGCGCATCTCTAACGATAGTATAGCCGCGTCCCTTCAATGTTCTCGTTTGACGAGCCTTAAATAATCTAGATCATGGAGCAACACAGCTGCAACAGAGTTTATTAAGCATAATCAGACAAATTAAGAACTATTCCCTCCTAGGCACCTTGCGTCTTGCTCCACCGCACGACTACGATCCTTACATGTCACCAATGAACCCTCTCCTTCACCTCGACTTCGTGAATTTATGATCCCGACTGTGGAGCATCACTTTCAAACCTTCACAGAATCCCTAGTATGCTCCTGTCCATACTCACCAGTACACACAGTAGTCTTGAATTTTCTCGCTGGAATCCGTCGCTCGAACAATTCATCCAACTGCGCATATGTGCGACCCGTGACATCCGGCACCCACAGGTAGATGAGGACAAGGCAGGCCACTCCGATACCGAAGAACATGTAACCCGTCTTAGGTCCAATGGCATCCAGTTCAAAGGGGATGACGATGTTAGTCAATGTCCCGATGATAGCGTTGACACCAACAGCCATGGTAGCAGTTTTGGCGCGGAGACGAACGGAGCCTACTTCTCCAGCGTAGGCCCATCTATGCAAGAGAAGACGTTAATTTATATCATCATAAAGTCTCTATTGAGGAAACAACCTACCCCGCTACACCCGGACCAACAGCTGTGGCCGCATTGAACAATGCAACAAAGGCCACGAGAGCGGCACCAGCACTGGTACTGGTCTTGCCGTTGTCAACAGTGTCGACAATACCGATCCCAACTATGTCATTGCTTAGTTTCAAAAGAAATCTCCAAGAACTCAATAGATAGACTCACGCATAGAAAGTGTGATGCCAAAGACTCCCCAGAAAACCAACGTCCATCTTCCAATGCTTTTGGTTTCAATCAAGAAGAAACACAAAAACCCAGCCGCGAGACCGGCGCAGGACACGATTACACTGCCTAAAAGGGCATTCGATAGACCGGCAATCGTAAAGAAGTCTCATCGTTTCTAGTCAGCAACACCCTCACAAAATTATCATTGACAGATCAACTCACACGTCGAGTAAGATTGCACGAGCTGATTCCCGATCAACTGCTGCGACGTCGAGGGAAACATCGCCGAGAAAGTGCGTTTCAAATTGGGACCTCGGAGGCACTCCATGTAGGTAGCGTCCTTAGTAAACTCTTTGAACTGAACTTCCTTCATGACTGTGTATTGTAGCTCATGACATTTCTTGTCGATCTCGGCCGGGGTAAGTCGTGGATGTAATCGTGCAAGACTCTTCTTGGCGTCTTCACCACGGTCTTTCAGGACCAACCAGTACGGCGATTCAGGCATGATTAAGAACATGGCCAATAGACTGACTGTCGGCGCTGCAAGACCGACGTAAAGTGGCACGCGCCAGCCCCTGTTGTCCAAGGCATCAGCGCCCCAGGCTTGATTTGAGCCCCAAGTAACGAAGGTACCAATGAGAGAACCGAGGGTTACTAATATCATTGAGTTGTTAACTTATGTTCTTGTCGTGTCAGATTTACGAAAAGGATAGACATGGAAAAGCTCACAGTTGAAACTAAACAATCCAATGGTGATACCTCGAATCTCACGAGGCGTAATTTCAGCCACATAAGTCGGAATAACAACTTGCATCATACCAGTTGCTATGCCCATCAAAATCTTTGCACCGGTATAATCGTTCTTGTTCTGTGAGAGAAGCTCGGTCATGACGCCGATGTACGTGCTGAATATCATCAGGTAGATACATTTGGTTCTACCGTAGCGGTCCGAGAACCAACCGGCAAAGAGTTGCCCAGAGAACTGCCTAGAGGTTTTGTTAGATTTGCATGAGGAGGTTTCCATCTGTGAGCAGCATACATGAGACCAAACAGACCGGCCCAAAGCGATAATGTGCTTGCTGCCACTGCGTAACTTTCAGAGCTCTCGTCATATGAGCCCATAGTCCTGCAAAAGGCTTGAACACCGACAAGAGCTCCGAGGAAAGTGTACTCGAGGCCGAGAATGATGCCATTGGTCTGTAACACGGTAATCAGTAAACAGATATGAGGTTGGAGGAGAAATGGTTTTTCTGACCTGAACAGCGAGAACGACCATACACAGCTTGAGATTCTCCTTGATCACAGGCCATGGGGATCTACCTTCGGACAGCGTATCATGTTGTGCTTCGAAGAAGTCGGTCCGCGTGAGTTTGAGGGCATTTAACTCGGGTTTCTCGATCACATCTTCAACGTGAAAGAGGTTCCCAGCCTTTTCGGGGGGGTTGTCCATCGCCTTCATGCCTGCTAGCTCACGTAAGGGCAAATCGATTGTTCTCAAGATTTTATGCGGTATTGAGGATCATGAAGTGGGCCATCAATGCTATAGTAGCAATCATGAGGGTATAGAGTAACGCACAACAGCGTATATATACAGAGATGTCTCTACCATCTACCCGGACTTGGATACAGGGTTCTAGATCACTCCCGAGCTATCAATAATAATACATCTTCCCCATGGGGACGTATTTAACTGAAAAATACACGTACCGGCCGGACAGTGAAAGTCGCGTGGTCGAAATCTCTGTGCAAGTTCATCTCCACCAGTTTTCCAGGTAGTCGACTGAGCCCTAATGTGGGGTTGAGTACTGGTCTAGAAACCATATAAAGTTCTTAGGCTCGGCCGATGTTGGTGTTTGAAATCCACTTGAACTCAGAAATTCACTTGTTACGCTACATACGCAGCCATTTTTTTTTTTTTGGAGACAGGTTAGATTTGCTATTGTCTTCTTGTTCCGAAAGGAAATATCTATCGACAGAGAGGCAGCTTGCTTCATGCCAGGCCGGAAAAATGCTTAGCCATGTGTTGATAGTACATACATAATGCTTTGAGCCGTGGCTTCTGGGTGATTGCTCTGAACGTAATGCAAGAGGTAGGATAATCCAAATCTTCTGATGATTCTGCTAATTACATCTTGCTGTTTGGTTGAACCCGTAGTCGTAGGTGTGCTTCACAATTCATACCAACTGAGATTAGGGTTACGTTAGGGCTAATCTCTTTCAGAGCTACATACGGCCAGTTGGCCGCTTAAGTCGGTCCTGGGAAGGTAATTTTTGGCGACTTGATCTGTTCTTGCTTTTCCAGCCCTTAATGGTTTTAAAGAGTGCTTTCGTCAAATCTTTTCACCAAGCTGTGTGCTATACGATTCAACTCGGCCGATGTTCCCGGCGGCCGATCCACCAGCTTGGGACGGAGATCGGTATCGAAGACTTGATATAAGATACCTACTAACTTTACTCTTGTTAGGCCCTTGTGTAGCTATTGAACCTTGAAAAATTCGATTCGATCTGAGTAAGTTGGTCGGTATGACTCTGCCCTACATTGTCGTTGTCGGTCGCAGCTACGTAGGTTCGTTGTAGCCAGCTCCTTAATCACTATAATTTATCTGCTAACTTGTTATTCAGGCCTAAATGCAGCGCAGCAACTGGTTTCTAGTCTAAGTGGGAAATTTCATGTCGTACTGATTGAGAAGAGGTCGCACTTCAATCACCTGTTCGCCTTTCCTCGGTTCTCTGTAGCACAAGGCGTGCAGACGCAAAAGGCATTCATCCCTTATGTTCCAGGCGCATTCACCAATTGTCCTCCAGGGTCTGGGACAGTTTTACAGGCTCAGGTCACTACAATCGACAGCAATGCTGTCCATTTAGACAGAGACGTTTTATTAAATGGAATGCTAGTAGACTCTATCCCCTTTTCGTATCTCGTATGGATACCACATCTATTTGTATCGTTCTACTCTAACTATACCTAGATCATCGCAACGGGCACTTCACTAGTTGCACCATCGAATATGTCCAGCCTTGACAAGCGAAGCGGCGTGACATATCTCCAGGATCACGCCCCAGAAAGTCGCGCGAAGCTCCAAATCGCCGTTATCGGCGGAGGAGCCGTGGGGGTTCAAATCGCAACTGATATAAAGGAGCTCTATCCTGCTAAATCCGTCACCTTGGTGCATTCACGAAGCAGAATTATGCACAATTTTCATCCGAATCTGAATCAGATCATCTTGGATAGGTGTGCGGAGTCCGGAGTTGAGACTAAGTTAGGTTCACGAGTTAGATTGCCTGTGGAAGGGCAGTATCCGACTGATGGAAGTGTTTTCGAGGTTGAGTTGGAGGATGGGTCAAAACTAGAAGCCGATTTTGCGGTGAGTAGTATAAGTACCTGTGTGAGTTATAGTACTGACATTCTTTAATTATAGATTACATGCACCGGCCAGACTCCGCAATCTAGTGTTCTCAAATGTCTTTCGCCAGAGTCTATAACCCCAAATGGGTTCGTTCGCACGCTTAAGACGTTACAGATCAGTGATGCAAACTATCCCAACATCTTCGCTATAGGGGATGTAGCTGGAACCGGTGCACACAAAGCCGCGAAACCGTACGTCTACTCAGATAACCACTCCATACATGTCATTACTGACATCTCGTAGAGGCTCCAAACAAGCGGCGCTCGTCGTGAGAAATATTCAGCATATCGTAGATAACGAACCGTTGGAAGAGTATATATTATCCGAGCCACCAGGTATTCACCTAAGTCTTGGTATTGCGAGTTGCATGAGCCGGATATAATCCTGATCTCTGTTTCTTGGCGTTTTGCAATAGGGAAGAAGCGTGGCATTCGGAAATCCCATTTCTGGGTCCTCAGAACCTTTCACAAAGCACAGAACAGACGGGTAAGTCTGACTTAGGACACTATTTTTCCACTCATGCAAAGTTTGTCTCAAGAAAGCTGGATATGAATATCGACGCTGTGTGGATCAGCATGGGTGGAGGCCCTGATCCGTCTCTATGATACCTCGTAATTAGGCACCAGGGATGTAAATGTTGAAAAGGGGGATAAAGCACGGAAAAAGCGTTGTAACAACAAAATCGGACTCGCAATTTCAAGTCAATTGTCTTGTCGAAACATAGATTCCTTCAATATACCAAATATAGTCAAAATAGTGAGACAATAGGAAATGTGGGTCTCGGATTCAGTCGTATGCACAGACCACTTTTTTCTTCAGATCGAATTGCCAACCTACATGTATCTTTCTGTTCTGCTGACTCTTGAATGTGTAAAGTCAGCCCGGTTTTATGGCGCTCACTTAGCTATGGCCCGGAAAGCTCATAAAAAGTCAAGGAACGGATGCCTTGTTTGCAAACGACGTCATGTCAAGGTACGTCGGGCCTTGCAGCACAGTAACAATTTGAGAATTGTCTTCCTGATCCAAATAGTGCGACGAATCATACCCAACATGCTCAAACTGCAGGGACGCCAATCGCCACTGCGAATACTCAGTGTCGAGAACCGTGTTTAGACATTCTTCCCTGAATGACTTCAATTCATCCGGAAGTCCAACGCCGCGGCAACAACCGTCACCTATATCTCCAGAAGATGCCAATGAGCACGATATTGAAGACGAATCATATTCACCAGTCAACATGCATCATATGGATTTATTCCATTCTCTAATTACAGAGACATTGCCGTCACTGTACACCCACGAACTTATTGACATTTCTCTAGCAGACATCCTCAAATACTGTCTACCTGCTCCCTATCTCATGAACGAACTTCTTGGCTTCGCAGCTCTACACAAGAGTATCGTTGGGCGTGACGCACACACGAGAGAATCCTATCGATTTCAAGCTATGAAGTTCCAGACCCACGCTCTATCGAAGTACAACGCCGAGCCCGCCGTTCTCAACGAGGACACTTGCGTTGCTACATTTCTTTTCTCTGCCGTCCTCGGCGCACACCTCTTGTGCGATACCTTGATTCACCGCGGCGACGATACTTTGACTAGTCTCAAGAAATTTGTGCAATATATACGCATTCATCGCGGCATACGCACCGTGGTAGGAAGGCAATGGGACGCTCTGACCAAATCACCTATCGGCCGCAGTTTCATCACTGATCGTCTCGCACTATCTCAGCAGCCAAAAACCTTCGACCCGACCATCACAAGACTTCTAGGCCTTGTAAAGAGCGCAAAACTCGGTGATCCACTCACAAAGACTTATACATTGACAATTGGAAATCTGCAATCAGTAATGACTGCATGTGAGATCTCCGCCTCGGCCTCGACGCCTTCAGTCTCGATGTCAACATACGCTGCCGTCATTGCGTGGCCAGTCCTGGTGCCGATTGAATATGTGGATGCACTCGACATGCGACGACCTGAGGCTCTGATTATCCTTGCCCATTATGCTGCTTTGCTTCATCTGTATCGACAATTGTGGATTTTTGGGGATGGTGGACGGTTTTTGATAGAGTCTATTGGTGATTCTTTGGGTGTTGAATGGGAAGATTGGTTGGAGTGGCCTTTGAGACTTTTAAATGATGATAATAGTCCTGTGCCAACATCAGACTCGTGAGCTTTTTTGATTCTCAGAATGTATAAGATGAAGCAAATTGTATGTGTGTCTCCTGATTGGCTAGAATCACACCTTCTGGAACGTTTTCAGTGGGGCAAAAAGGTGGGTCTTTGATAATGGTCCGTGCATACGACGGAGATTAGGGTTTGTTCTTCCCGATTAGGAAATCTGGATTTTATCCCATCCTCCTTCTTGCGCTACTCTCTGAGATGAGATGATATACTCGGTCTGACTTGTATATACAACACGGCTAGGACTTCAAACGCTACAAAATCAACCACTACCCCCGGAACTATCTTACCTCACTCCCAATCGCTGTCATTTTCCTCATTCTCCTTATTGTCGCAACAGCCTTACAGTCTGTTTCAGCTAGTGGAGTACATCATGGGAACGGACGGATATTCGTTTTGGCATAAGTGGTTGATGTATGTATTCGATAGTGTGGTCATGGTCGCGCGAAGAGGAATTTCCATATGTGGTATCTTAGCTCCGATCCAGTTAACGCCAAAGTGGATGTGGGAGGAGGATGTAGTATGGGCGAGTTGCAGTTAAGAGGGTTTCACAGAATTGGTGTCATTTCAAAATAAGTGATTTGAATGTAGATAGCAATTTGGTGGATAGAACCATTTCGAGACATGGAAAATTGATCTACGTTACTCTTTAGAAATATGACGTATTATGAGACGAGGGAGTATAGATCCAGATCGAGTAATTGTCTACGTACGTACCAACAACTTCACAATAGTATACTATGCGTATCCCCACAAAGCTCACTTACAATAAACCAGTTCGAATCAGATTTCAATTTGTTTCTCTGCCAATATTGAATATAGTCTTTACGATGACGCATAGTAAAAAACACAGTCGTCCCACGAAAAGGCCAGATTGTGTAGATCCAACCTCAGGCAATGACGTCAGCCGGCCCTTGACCAACCATTGACCAAAGATAGACAAGCTACGGCGAGTATCTCGACAAGCACTCTTTAGCATCTCGACAAGCTCTCGTTAGTATTTTTAGTCTGAACTTCAGCCGTCATGTGACTCATCTCTAAAAGGGGCCCAACAGATCGACACTCCCAGGAGACTACCTACCGTACATCAAGCATTCACACTATTACCCGAAGACGGAAGCACACCACACATCTACAACACAAATACTACATAAGTATAACCCTGCGAGTAACGTATGGTTATGATATGGCTGAAAATCAATCCTATATCAAAAGGGCGAATCAATTCCAACTCTTCGAACCCTAGTACCCCGGAGGGAGAAAAGACAGTGAGCTCCCACTGAGCTGCCCCCTTAGTGATCGATCTGCACAATTACCAACAAAAAAACCTAGAAAATGTACACAATTGGGCAAGAAGCGCTTAGTGGCTTTGATGTAAGTGCCAACGCTGACGTTCTCCGGGTGCGTCGCTGACTCGCTCAATGCAGTGACCAGTCCCAGGATTTAGATAAGTCTTCCCTTCCTAGAAAATAGCTTCATGTCCAGAGATCCTCTTGCGGGCTGAAAAGCATCACGCAATAAAGCACAGGTATTGCGCTGTTTTTTGGTTGTTCAAAAGACGTCATGAGCTGTTTCCAGGTGTTATGGAGGCATACTCGAGATTTCCATCGGCACATCGAAAGGATTTCAATGTTATAAAAGGGACGACTTGCCATTCGACTTTCAATGTATTCTCCTTACTGTAGCATCAGCTTTCTTCATTCTCAGTCTTCCTCATCATTCAGCTTCTTTGCTTAAATATCGACCCAAGTTTAAAGTACACCAAATCCTCAGTTGAAAATGAAGTTCTCTCTCCTCGCGACTCCAGTGCTGCTTGCATGCGCAACAGCTTACAATCTGACTCTCTATACCGACGAAAACTGCTCAGAGGGCGCCACGGACTTCAGGTACACTCATACCATCAAATCAATCCAACAGTTATAAACTAACAATTCTCGACCCGCTGGTAGCCACCCCGATTTCCAAGGCGGCCAAGGCACAGTGGGCACATGCACGAACATCGGCTTCCAAGCCAAGAGCATCTGGTTCACTTCCGACACCGATACCGAGCAACAATTCAGCGCTTGGAACACGGCCGACGAGACTTGCGAGGCTAGCGAATACGGCCAGAATAATGCCGACGTTACCCTGTATACCGGCCAACCATCCTATTTGGACTGCCAGTCCACCATAGATGGAATATACAGTACCCCTGATGGTGTTGCGCAGTTTCTCGTTGGGGTTGTTGGGTGAAGTACCTAGGTCATGAATATCAGGGGCTCGCAGCTGAACGTTGAACTATTTAAGCTCAGCGTTCCGAAACAGATTCTCCGGCCCTGAAAAGAAGGTCAAATTTGGTCTACTACTACCCGCCTCCTTTTTACATTTTTTGGAATTTTAACCAACGATGAGCTCTACTAAGACGCGGTATAATATTCAAACCAAGTCTATACATTCATTTAATTCAGTTAATATAGCACTATCATCAGATATATTAGAAAGACTTTTAGTATTATCATTATCTAGAGATCAGTTCTATATAATTATACTATCACTATATGCTATAAATATGCAGAAATGAAGTTATCCCTGATAATATCAGCGATAGAGCTGCTAGCGACCTGACCGATGATACATATCAACGCATATAATTCCAAAGGTTGTACTATAGTGGAGCGAGATGGAGTGATTACTATTTGGTACTATGTAAGAATACAAGGGTCATGTATTCTCTAAGGACGTTATATCTTCTACAGACTGTTGTATATCCTCTATTATAAAAACGGACTAGATGTTGAAACTCGATTGCAAGCAATCGCCTCCGCGCTCCAAAGCCGCCCTTCTCATTCGGGTTTGTTCCGGTCTTATACCACGTTCCAATCGCAAACGTACATCTGGTTGCTGGAGAAGCAGGCACCAATCCAGGTTTACGTTGACGATTAGAAACGACCGCTGCAATCAAGGGCAAGGCTGTGGCTCAGTTCTACGTGCGAATGCCCGAGATAATCCAGTGAAAGAGCTCAAAAGTGTTTCAAGAACCGGAGGTTAACCTGGAGAAAGTAACACTGTAATTGTGGTTTTGGACAAGTATTTCGTGAGCTTATCATGCTGATAATGCTCGTAGATGGCACCTGAAGGTACTTACAAGGTGCATGTCGGCTCCTAGACACGGTACTTTCGATGTGATGGAGGGTTTTACTTGAAATGAATTGTAGAAACTAGAAGCACAAGTCATGTCTTTCGAAGAAAATATTTGTATCCAAAATTGCTTATATACCAGCCTTGATGTATAACCAAGCTTCTAAAAACATTAAAAGTATTCACAAATAGCTCACTTAAATAACCCATTTCCAACGCTTGCGAATCTACCTTCGCGGGTATGCTATAAATCAAACCGAAAAAGAAACAAAAAATCATCGCCTGCCAAATTACTCCTCAATGATCTTAGCAAAAGAACCAGATCCTTCAATGTTGGAGATAGCGCTGTGCACAGCACTAGTCACATCGATGTGGAAGAAAGGTCGGTTCAAGCCCGAAACCAAAGCAATGTTGTTGCGCTTGGCTTTGTATGCTGTAGTAGTGTCCAGTTGTTTGATGTAGTCGTCGCCTTCGTTACTGCTGACATCAGGTTCGACCCGTTCGCGGACACCGGCGGACTTGGGGCGGCCTTCTTCGACATCATCAGCCCTGACTCGACTGTTAAGACGTTCACGTTCAGCAACGGCAGCTGCAGAGCTTCTGCCACCAATTTCGGCGACACTGAAGATGGGCTTCCAGCGGTGAAATCCGTCAGGAGATGAAGGAGTTGGCCAGCCAAATCCAGCAGACGTGAGAGCGCGCTTGGTCCAGCGGTTGTTAATATTGGCAAAGTGCCATTGAACTGGCTCAGGGTTTGCGTAGAGATCCAACTGGTTGCGGACATCAATCAGATTCTGAATTGAAGTAACATCAACATGGTCGACGCTGGAAAAGTCCAAAATGATAGCACGCAGAGTTGGCAAACCACTCCGGTCTTGCTCAGTCTTTCCTCGTCGTGGGCCAGGGTCATTCCAAGGACGGTCACCAAGAGTGGGATAGGATTCAATATTTGTGCGGCGTGTTTCCTTGAAGATAGTTTGAACAAGATAGTCGGTCTCACTATTTGCATTCGGGTAGACAAATCCTTCTGAGAATCGGTAAATGAAAACTCCAGGGTAAGGGTGTTGAACAGAAATCTGTGGGTTGGATCCATCACCATGTGTGACTGGCAAATAGACGTTGCGGTACGTATCATTCGAATCATCCTCTGCAAGAACTTGTTCAGGGGTAGGTCCCACTGGTCCATATTTGCCTTGGTCATCAATCAAATGGTCTCCAATGACGGAGTGTACTCGGACCTTGCCCAAGAAGTCACCGCGCGCTTTGACGAGGCGCCACAGCAATAGGAAAGCGGACATGCAGACAGTAGTGTAAACACCATCTTCAATACTGGCAAACACAGTAACCAACACACCAGCAAAAAAGACAACAACCTCCAGAGGAGAAACCAGCCAGAACTGGTAAACGACATTAGGAGGTGTGATCAAATCGCCGACAGCGTGAATGATGACAGCCGATAGAGCAGCTTGAGGAATGTACCAAAAGAGTGGAGGAAGAGCATAGATGGCAAGGAGCACCACAACAGCAGTGATGAGACCAGCAAGAGGAGTGCGGACACCAGCCTTCGATTTGATGGCAGTACGAGAGAAGGATCCAGTGGCAGGATAGGCACCAAGGAATGGTCCAAGCAAGTTGGTGACACCGATGGCAACCATCTCCTGCGAGGGGTCGATAGTATAGTTGTTGACACGGCCAAAGGACTTGGAGATCGAAATGTGTTCGATCAAAAGGACAATAACCGCAGAAGGAAGGTAGCTGGTGAAAGACTTGATGATTGTAGTGTCGATTGTTGGGACAGCGGCATGTTTGAAACCTGTTAAACATTAGTTATCTGGGCTGCTTTTGGCCTAAAAGATGTACATACCACGAGGAACGTTGCCTAGGACCTTGAAAGCGGTGTGGTCGCGGCGATGGATGTTGGTCGCTGCACTGATCATGGTGTAGAACAAGATCACAAACGCCGTTCGGAGTGTCGAGATGAAAAAGTATGTCTTAGCTCTGTGTGGTTGCTTCCTGGCGCCGTAGTTGCACGCAGATCGAATGCCGTACAGCATGAAAAGAGCCGTCAAGCCCAAGGCGGCATCGAGCTTGGACGAGGGAAGGTGTTTCAAAGAGTTGATGATGTTCTGGTAGGTCGCGCCTCTTGTGCTAAAATTGGCGGTTTCGCCCATCAAGTTTTTGATTTGGCCAGATGCGATGTTCAAGGCGGAGCCAGTCATAAAAGCCGTAATTGCAGTCAATGGGATGAACTCGACGATCCAACCCCACCGAATCAACCCAATGAAGGTGATGATCGCGCCGCAGATGATAGCCAATGCTGAAGCAATGACGTGAGGAGGAATTTCTGGGTGCTCTTTGGTGACTGCAATGATCACATTTCCGGTTAAGGTCGACATGACGGCGACGGGCTGTTATATGTTAGCTTGATTCAACGCGAGCGCAAAGGTAGAACTTACACCAATGGTGATATCCTTGGAAGTGGCAAAGAACCAGTAGATCAAAACACCCATGAATGAGGAGTAGAGGCCATATTCGACGGGCAAATCAGCCAATTGAGCGTAAGACATTCCTTGAGGAACGACAACGGCGCCGACAGTGATACCTGAACGAAAGCCCTATAAGCAAAATAAATCTAGATAGGAGAGGGAAGACATACCAGCAACCAGGTCTCCAAGGAACCATTGCATGTTGTATCGCCCTATCCATTTCAGGAAGGGAAACAAGCTGACAATGTAGTTGAAGACACCGTGTGTAGATGGAATCTGCTCTCGAATCCAACCAGCGACAGTAGGCTCGGGTTCGATATAGGTCTCTGCAGTACCTGAGGTGAAGACGGACTCTCCTCGAGTGACGGGATCAGCTTCTGAGCCAAGAGGATCCCGATAGGGGATCTTGATGCCGAGCCCCTTGGCCAGGGTGTGGCCAAAGTTGGAAGACGAGCTAGACATTGTGATGTCGTGCCGTAGACGAGTGTCTATGTGTAGACCGTGCTGATGCTTATGCTGAAGTATACACCGGAATATATATACAAGAAAGATATAGATAAGATGGCGTTTGGTTGTGAGATCGGGAGCCAATCTATATCATCATCCTGAAGTAGAGAGGAATGATAAAGAATAGGATGAGATGGCGAAATTGGGGTGGGAGAACTGTCGCTATTTCAACCCGTTCACCAGATGCAGACTCGTGTGAGCAACGAAAAGAAGATTTCAAGCAAGGACGACTAGACAATAACGAATATATTAGCTTCCGCCTCAGACGCGGAAGAGCGATGTCGTGATCAAGCCCAAGACTGGAGACGGGAGCAGAATCTGGCGTCGGGCTAAGGAAATGACAATAAGCTACCGAGTCGGATACTCCGTAGTCAAGATGAGGAGCTGGGGATGCAAGCTTGAATCCGAGTCAATGCGCGAAATTGGCGTAATGAAATGCTCTAATGGGTGGAAATCTATTGTCGTAAATTCAGCTGGTTGGTCGGAGGTGCTGATGAGTCGTGAAGAAGAAGCATTGGTTGTTTATTGTTGGGGAGGATGGAAAAAGAAAGATGAGGAGGAGGAGGAGGAGGAGGAGGCAGGCACATGGGTGTGGTACAACAGTACGACGGGGAGTATGCAACGGGGGATCCACGTGTGCAGTTGCCATCTTTTTTTCGCTGCCATGGCTGGCACCTTCCCTACTGCAGCAGTACGTAGCCATTGTGTGTGTGTGTGTGTGTGCAGCATACAGAGCGCAGGTATGGTATGGCAGCAGAACAAATCTGATGCCAAGCCTGAAGCTCATTCGGCAGGGCACGATGGCGTGATCGACTCCACCGATGATGGAAGAGGTACTTTGCGTAATACTGCGCGCTCCTGATTAGCCAGCAATTCCATAAGCAGGGAGGGAACCATCCAGTAGACGACCAAGTCACTCCCAGTTACCGTGTACGGAGTGGAATATAATCGGGGTTACTGCATTGCTACTAGACTGCACCTCTGGTTAATACATAGTATACACTTCTTTATATGCAGGGCTAGTACAATAGGTACAGATGACGCTAGCCCCAACCCTAACCCACCGTAACGCCCTATTATCTAACACTAGTTACAGCAACCTATGAAGCCGCTTAGTTAATGCTAATGGGTTTAGTTAGTTATGCTTGCTTTTCATGCGTGCTCTCGTCATCCATTGGTCTCCAAATAGCAAATATGCACAAGCTATTGCGTGATCGACTAGATCTGTCAAAGCATACCCTAGCGCCGGCCTAGTGTTCGAGCACCTACGGAGTACCTACCCAAAGGGCCACTCTGTTTTACACTCGGATTCTTGATAGATAGAGATCGACTCAGGGTCCAAGCACACACTGACTTCATACATTGACATACAAGAACTATCACACCAGGGTGCTATGGAGCATTACGTTGGAGCGCGCATGGCTTGACGGCTTGCGTGCCCACCCAGACTCTCGGGTATTCTACCTATGCTTTACCCGTTCATGCCCAATCAACTGTGGCAAGCTACAACTACGAATTTTATGTGTCAAGAAGCAGACAGTGCAGCCGATTATGAAAAATACCCAAAGCCATGCATTCTAATAGGATAAGAAGACAAGGATGCAAACGCCCATGATACTAGTAATAGTGCAAAAGTGGTAAAAGGTGGTAAAAGTAGTAGGAAGAGTTGGAAAAATGGCAAGAGGGAAAAGAAAATTCATCAAAAGCGAAAACCCGTGACCGGCGTGGTTCAACATAACAGGGAGACCTGGAGTATGGGAGATTCCCTCGCTCCAGTTCCGAACATTATGGTATGGAGAAAGAACAAAGAAAAGAAAAGTGAGATGGAGTGAAAAGGTCCCGAGACTTTGCTTGCCACCCGACTGCTTCCACTTTTGAGCTGAAAATTGACGAGAGATCAGGTTTTGTCTGCATTTCATGGAACAGTTTGAACGTGTTTGGACGGCGCAACCATCATAAAATGCTGTGCTTAGACGAGGTGCATGAAAAGAAGCCACTTAGTCGAGTAGCTCGTATTTTTGCCAGGCAAAGTCCACGTGAAAGGAGGTAACCTGCTGTTCTTTCTTTCCTTTCCCGAATCCTGAAACTCAAAAAGAAGAAAAAGAAGCGAGACGAGTTACACTCGCAAGGCGGTATCGACAACCGACCGAACACAATTCAAGCTGAAAACATCTCTCACTGCCTTTCTCCTTACTGAGACGCACACTGCACACGCTCAGCTCCAGGAGGTACACCGTCTTCATCTTCCTCATCATAAGCAGCTCCATGTGCCCGTGCGTTCTGGCTAGGATCAACATCTTCTAGACTGAAGTCTTCAACCATGGAGTCTGCCGGGGGGGCAGCCTGTTGTGTTCGGGGTGGCAGAACTTGTTCAAGAAGTTCGAGGTTCTGCAAATCGGAGCCCTGAGGGAACTTGACGTCGAATTGGATGTACAAGTTACCAAAGTCGTGGTGACGGAACGAAGGCATACCCTGGCCCTTGATGACCTTGATGGCTCCTGCAGAATGAGTTAGTTTACGCTGACTATATAGGAACAGAGGGAATGACATACCAGGTGTGATAGGTTCGCCGGGTGCAATGTTGACTGATAGCCACCTATCGTCCAAATGCTCAATGTGGATAGTACCACCCGCCAAAGCAGTGAGAAGATCAATCTCGGCATGGTAAAAGAGGTCATCATCCCTACGCTGGAATCGAGGGTGAGGCTTCTGCTCAATCTCAAAAACGACGTCACCCGGCAGAACATTCGGCATCTGGTCACCTTCGCCACGGAATTCGATCTTGTGGCCGTTCTTCACACCCTTGTCGACATGAACATGAAGCACCTTGCGCTCAACAATGGTCTTCTTTCCGTTACACTTCTTGCAACGGTCCTTTTCGCGGAGAATCTCTCCCTCACCCTGACAGTCGGGGCAGACAGTCTGGAATCGCTGGATCATAGGACCCATCTGACGCATCATAGTCTTCATACCAGAACCATTACAGCCGGTACATTGGCGAACGGCACCTTCCTTTCCACCACGGCCATCACAACCAGGGCAAATAACAGACTTTTGTAGAGCAAGCTTGGAAACCTTTCCTCGGTAAATATCCTCCAGGCTGACTTTGTGAACATGGTTGATTGTTCGTGCCTTCTTTGGGCCGGTATCGCGCATACCACCGCCAAACATGCCGCCGAAAGCACCGCCGCCGCCGAAGAATTGAGCAAAAAGATCCTCGGCATTCATTCCGGCACCACCGGCACCGCCTTCCAGACCTTCTTCACCATATTGATCGTAGATTTGACGTTTTTGAGAGTCGGAGAGAATCTCATATGCGTGGGAGAGTTCTTTGAATTTGTCGGCGGCCTCGGGATTTGATGCATTCTTGTCTGGAATAGCCTGTTAGAAACTCCAGTCTGATTGCGAAGGAGAGCAAGTCATAAAAACATACCAGGATGATATTTCAAGGCACCCTTCTTGTATGCAGTTTTCAGCTGGGCTTCAGTAGCCGTAGGGGCAACCTGAAAATAAAATTAGTAAACTATCCCCGCTGCACAATCGAGAAAGGCAACAGTGAACATACCCCCAGAATGTCGTAAAGTTTCGAATCTTTCACCATGATGGCTATCTATTACTTTGCGCAAATGATCAGAACAACGACACGCCGAATGAACGGTAGGCGGGCAACAAGCGAGGTGCGAGTGGAAAAGAATGAGTAGCGATCGATTTACGGAAGTCACAGATAATCGATCGACGAATGTTAAGTTCTCGCACAAGAGGCAAAGGCAGTAGACAAAGGCTGCTCGGGTAACGAAAGCTTTTGTATCGGAATGGATTTTTCTAAGTCTGACTCTGTCTGATTCTGCTCCTCCAGTTAGAGTGAGAGCGCCAAGCTTCTTGTAGATCGTACCGCCTTTCGGAGCCTGACAGGAGTTCAGGAACTTGGTCGGGTTTAATGATTATTGATTTGTTTAAATTTAAATGAGCAACGACAAGGAAGCCGACAGTGAGAGGAGATTGTTGAAGTATGATCAAATGCAAGAAGAAGATCCTTCCAGGCCAAATAAACTGAAGCAAGTCGGACAGCCGAAGAGTTCGCATCGCATTGAAGGCCGCCCAAAGAGGACTAGCGCGGGATCCAGGCAAATTCCGAACAATTCGATGGGTTTCGATCGTTTTGTTCCTCTTCCACAGCCTTCTTTTCTCGCCACTGTATGCCCTCCGGCGTGTCCTTAATTGGACATCCGCGTTTTCGAGCATCGTCTTTGATTTGAGGATTTGATGATTTTTCGATGTTTGTCAACAAGGCCGATTTCAGGGACATGCATTTGTCAGAAGGAACAATCGGAATTCCATTACCTACTCCTGCTCCTCAGCCGCAGTTGTGGCGGTGCGGTGATTGACTATCTGTAAGCCTTATCGATAAGGCTAACTACCCCTCCCACTATCGCCGATGCCTTACTAGATAGTTTACATACTAACTATGTATATGCATACTCTCTTTGGAGACGTAGGGCTCATTACTCCTATTAGTTCTGATAGATATGAAGGCATACTGCAGATTAACCGAGTAAGTTCTATCACTGTACATATTTCATGTTCTCTTTATCAATATATTTCTGTTCAACTCGTGATAGAAACTTCCACCATAGTTAATCCAAGCAGAAGTGGATCCAATATAAATTTCTTTTCCAGAGTTCCGTATCCTGATAAGAAGAACATTCCCGAGGTCACCACCGAACAATCAATATACCCCACGAAACATTGAACTATCTCTAAGAGTCAAGAAATATAAAAATGGAAACTGATCCAGGATTCATCGCTGCCGTCGAAGAAGCCCGCCAGGGCCAGGCCGACGGCGGCGTGCCTATCGGAGCATGCCTCGTTTCCAAAGATGGAAAGATCCTAGGCCGCGGCCATAACATGCGCTTCCAGAAGGGAAGTGCTACTCTGCATGTAAGCTTACCCCCCAGCTGTGTAATCAATGACTGGTACTGATCTATGATATAGGGCGAAATATCCGCCCTTGAAAACTCAGGCCGTCTTCCGGCTTCGGCATACGAAGGCGCGACCATGTACACCACCCTGTCACCCTGCGACATGTGCACGGGTGCCTGTATCCTGTATAAGGTCAAGCGCGTGGTGATTGGCGAGAACAAGAACTTCTTGGGTGGGGAGCAGTATTTGCAAAACCGGGGTATTGAGGTTGTTGTCCTGCAGAATGAGGAGTGCATTAAGCTGATGACGGATTTTATTCGTGAGAAGCCTGAGCTATGGTACGTTTAACTTTATATCTCATTGTTGTCCCTTGTGGATGCTGATGACTGGTTCTACGGGTAGGAATGAGGATATTGCGGTCTAGATATATTACGACGTTATTAATTGGGAGGAAGCATTTTGTAGCGTGGCGATGGTCTTTTTTTGTGGTCATCTATTTTCATATATCAAATTACCGGAAATGTCTGTGAATCTCCTCAAAAAAGAACTTAAGATCATCCGGGTTGACGAACGGAGTAATTCCTGTACATTCGAGTTAGCATGCTGCTGACTTTATAATTCTGCGGTTCACTTACCATGACCAAGATTAGCAATCCATCTCTTATTCCCTCCTCCAAAACCCTTGACCATATCCTCAACGGTCTTCGTAATAGCGCTACGATCACCATACAAAATACCCGGGTCAGCGTTACCTTGCAAGGTGACACGACCCTTGGCAATACTGAAGGCTTCAGCCGGGTCATGCAACCAGTCCAATCCAACAACGTTGTAGCCGCTCTCGCAAAGGTCATCGAGAGCATACCAAGCCCCCTTGGCAAAGACAGTCATGGGGACACGCTCCAATTCAAGCTCCTGCAGACGCTTCGGTAGATGCTCAGAAATATAGCGAAGGTATGGCAAGGAGAACTCCTTGAACGTTGCGGGCGACAACTCCCCAGCCCAAGAATCAAACACTTGCACCAATTGCGCACCTGCAGCAACCTGCAGCGCAAGATACTCAACACATAGCTCTGCAATCTTCTGTAACATCGCCTTGCTCTCGTTGGGGTATTTGTAGATCCATTTCTTGGACTGGATAAACAACTTCGTGCCGCCGCCTTCGACCATATAGCAAAGTAATGTCCAGGGCGCACCACAGAATCCGATGAGGGGCACTCGACCCTTGAGCTTGAAGCGGGTCAACGTAATTGCTTTGTAAACATAGTCCAATTCCTTCTTAACGTCGACATCCTTCTTGAGCACTTTCTCGTATTGCCCGTCATCCGGAGAAACGAGGGGTTGCGGAAAAGAGGGGCCCTTTTTATCGATCATCTCAACGACCATGCCCATTGCTTGAGGGATGACGAGGATATCGGAGAAGATGATGGCTGCATCGATGAGGCCTTCATAGCGCTCGATGGGTTGGAGGGTGAGGGTGGAGGCGATCTCGGGCGAGCGACAGCAGTCGAAGAAGTCGCGGTTTCCTTTGGCTTCGTGATATTCTGGGAGATATCGACCGGCTGTTCAAGGGGACGTCGAATTAGTTCGCGCGACTTGCAATGCGCTTAGCTCAGCGGCGTACTTACCCTGTCTCATCACCCAAATCGGAGGTCTCTCAACAGTCTCGCCTGATTGATGTCAGCACAGCTCTCCTCGGGAGTATAATAGCTCGAGCCTACCTCTGGCAGCCCTCAACAGGAGGTCATTCTTCAATGACTCAAACTGTTCCTGCATTTTTGCGACTATAAGCAACCTAGTATCTTTGACCTATAAACCACAGAATAATGAGCCAGGAGACGACGCAACAGCAATTGACTGAGAATATGTCCGTCCGCCCCATCTGCTCACCGACCACTTCCGAGGTCGAGAATCTTAATCGTCACTGAGAGCGGGGTGATAAGGGTTAGCCCTTATCGCGTAGCTCCCGTGACTACAGCCAGTCAAAACGCTCAATCTGCCAGATCTAGATCTAAGCTACGAACGTCTGTTTTCTTTTTCTTTCTCGATGCATGTATTGTTCATGAAAAGCTAACTACCTGGGTTCCTTCGTTGGCCTCTTGCGAAGATTGTGCAAACTATACAGTCTCTCACTAAACGCCTTCTGACTCTTCGGCCATGAAGACTCGTCCACACCAGCAAGGATGATCGATGTGCCCTGCTTGTTGATGTAGTTGACTGTTTGACTCGCTGCACGGTCAAGCAACAGCTTCCCATCCATCAGCCGAACTATATATCCTTCCAGAAAAATCGAAGTTTCATCGGTGTTGTTCTTCCAATCCTTTATCGAGCCAGGCTCGTGGCAACTATCGACAGAAACGAGAATACTGTCGTTCTCGTCTACAGAAGCCAAATCGAGAATGTTTCCGGACGCTTGAATTGTACCTTGAGGAGCTATTAAACCGTCACCTTCTAATACGAAGCTCAAAAGTTCGCGCGACCTGTCACACAATGTTAGTCTTCCACTCTGCTCCATTTGAGTAAGTTCACTCACCCGTCAATAGCCACGAAAATAGCAACCAGTGAACTTCCAGTAATCTCTACTGCGTAGATCTTTCTGACAACGATCTGATCTTTCCCTACAGGGAGAATTGATACTTTGTGCAAAATTTGACCATTTCTCCAGTCCCAGACAAAGATAGAGTCATCGCCACCTCCAGTGACTAACAGATGCGGCATGGTCGGCGGTATACAGAGGGTGCTAATAAAAGACTCATGGCCTAAACAATAAGCCTCAATAACGTGTGTCTGAGGCGGTCCCCGAGACACTCGAATCTGCTCATCGCGGTCTGCTGTCAATATATAGGTATGCGAACCGCTAGCTGATGTGCTCGATGGTACGATTGCATAGACCATATCGGTGAGCGTCGAGACCTGTCCGGAAAGCACATCCCGTTTCGCTGTAGGGGCGGCTGGGGTAATCTCTGGGGTCTTTTGATTGAGCTGTTGACGTAGAGAATCCAGGTTTCTCTTGGTATGCACGACGAGAGGATTTGCCGCAGGCTTGGTGACCTTCCTGGTCCTGGAGACTAACTCGAACTCCCCGCTTTCGCCGGGTAATAGAGGCATGCTAAAGACATCACCACCTTTGTCGGCGCAGATCAGTGTGTCGCCGTCGGATGAAAATGCCACTGCGCAGGGTTTTCGGGGTACGGGTCTATTCTCTTTTAGCTCCGACGTTCTATGTAAATCAATTGTCTTCTTACCTATCACTTGATTCGGTCAACACTCCTCCCGTGCTTATCTCAAAGACCCGCACATGTTTATCCTCTGCGGTTACCGCTACTACATGGCGGCCTGATGGAGAGACGACTAGTATAGGAACGGACTGCCATGCATTGGTAGGCTTGGTTTCGGTACTGATGGGAGACAGCTTTCTTCTCTTCTCCGGCGGCCCCTCACTGCGCTCAGCAGAATCATCGTTCGTCCCAGCCTCGTTAGAGGTACTGGACTTGTCCTCAGGCCATGTTGAGATTCTATGTCCGTCGGCGGTTGAAAAGGTGTAGATATTTGGCCCGGCGGATGCGACGATAATGCCGCCCACGTAGCGGATGCAAGTGAACGGGTACTGCGCTGTGGGAAGCATCGGAGTTGCGCGATCGACTGCTCTCAAATTGGCGGGTTGAAATGCTGTGAACTGTGATTCCTGAAGTATCGAGAGGATGCGCGTTGGTTAGAGTGAGCTGTCTTTGGGATGTCGCATAACAATACTCAAAATTGAGGCGATCGACTAAAGTAGACTGTTTTGTCTTGCAAAAATTGAAGCTCTTTTACATGATTTCATTTCTTGGCGCGGCAAGCTCAGACGATCCGACGTGATTGGCCGTGGCTCGCAGAGTGGGCCCGTTAGCCGAAAGCACCACAACTTTTGCCAAAATCCCAGACCACACACATTTTTATCCCGAGACAACATCATCCGTCCAAAGAGACATCACCAGATTACAATTATTTCCATTTGCCCTTAAACATCCTCTCTTCACAACAACAAGAAGACATGGGGGGCAAATCCGCAACCAAGGCCGCTTACTTCGATAAGCTCAAGGGCCTCCTCGACGAGTACAAGACCATCTTCATCGTCTCCGTCGACAATGTCAGCTCCCAGCAGATGCACGAGATTCGTGTGAGTCTCCGTGGCGAGGGTGTCGTCCTCATGGGAAAGAACACCATGGTAAGTAATCCATGCAATTGGTCATGCTGGAGTCATTTGTTGATTTGAGACTGTCTAGGTCCGCCGTGCTCTCAAGGGATTCATTTCTGAAAACCCCGAATACGAGCGTCTCCTTCCTTTCGTCAAGGGTGCGTTATATCGATCATAGATTGAACAATAGTAAATGAGCCTGATGCTAATTGATACAGGCAACGTTGGTTTCATTTTCACCAACTCCGAGTTGAAGGGTATCCGTACCAAGATTCTCTCCAACCGTGTCGCCGCTCCCGCCCGTGCCGGTGCCGTTGCTCCTCTCGATGTCTTCGTTCCTGCCGGTAACACTGGTATGGAACCCGGTAAGACCTCTTTCTTCCAGGCTCTCGGTGTCCCCACCAAGATTGCTCGTGGTACTATTGAAATTACCACCGATCTCAAGCTTGTCGAGGCTGGTGCCAAGGTCGGTGCCTCCGAGGCCGTTCTTCTTAACATGTTGAACATCTCCCCCTTCACCTACGGTATGTCCATCACTCAGATCTACGATGATGGCCAGACCTTCGGTCCCGAGGTTTTGGATATTGAGGACGAGCAACTCCTCAAGGCTCTCAGCTCTGCTATTGCCACCATCTCCACCATCTCTTTGGCCGTCTCCTACCCCACCCTGCCTTCCGTCATGCACTCTCTCGTCAACAGCTACAAGAAGGTCTTGGCTGTTGCCATTGAGACTGACTTTAGCTGGCCCGAGATTGAGGAGCTCAAGGACCGCATTGCCAACCCCGATGCTTACGCTGCTGCTGCTCCTGTTGCCGCTGCTACCACCGGCGGTGAAGCCGCCCCTGCCGCCGCTGAGGAGAAGGAGGAGTCCGAGGAGGAGTCTGGTGACGAAGGTAAGATTTTCATTATTCCACATCTTGGTGCGCGACACTAATCAACATGTTTAGGTTTCGGTGGTCTCTTCGACTAAAATGTCTGAAAAGGCAAATTCTTTTGTAACGGGATACGAATGAAATGTACTTGACATGAGTCGCATGAATCGATACCCGTGATAGATCAACGAATGAACTCCAAAAGATTCCGAGGATAGCCCGCAGCAATCACTCACGTAGACTCAGTACAAGCCTGGACTATGCGAGTATATATATACTAAGGTTAGTCACTTTTCTCTTCGCCTCTCTTACACATCACATCATGCACATTTTCGATCTCCCGGCGGATGATGAAAACTTTTTAACCCCAAGCTGTTCAACAGCGATGAAGATTAAAAATAGCAACAACAACACTCTAATTTTTTGCTGACGCCCAACCAATTACCCTTGTTATTCATCACATGCATCATTTACACTTTCCTGCTTGTGAGGACTTGGCTAATTTGAGCAGTAATCATTTTAGGATTCAAGCTTCCAATGCTTGCCGACGAATGTCGTTTCGTAGTCTAGACCTCATCAGGTTATGGTCAATATGACGGCCACTCGTAGTCCCCTTATGATAGATTTCAGGTCCTCTGGTCAATCACGAGAAACACCGAGTACTGAATGACGACATGTTCGATGCTAGGATACTATTCAAGAATTGGAAATCTATATTTCGCGTCGAGACTTATCACTGCAATTGCAGCCTTCCTCCCAGTACGAAGCCATATCCTACGGTAGCGATGACGGCTATCAGATTGATATGAATCGACATGGCGTGGTTTCTCGAGAAAGTCTTCTTCACTTTGGCCACGAGTGTCTTTGTCTCTTCGGTGTCTCTACCACTCTCGATGTTGATACTATTCCCGTCTTTCTCATCTTGAACCTCTGTCCCAGATTCATTCCTCAGCACGCATGTGCAACTTAAAGTTGAAGATCTAGCAGGAGCATACCTTTCACGACTTTGGCCCTTTCAATCATCGCCTCACTCGTCCTCGGCCCGTAAATATACCAGTTCAACCCAGCCATAACTGTCGCCAGTCCCAACAACACACTGCCAGCATCAGTGGCCAACCATGTCTTTGCCGGTTTCGTGACAATAGTGAGTAATGCAAGACCTAGCTGACAGCGAAAGTAAACCGGGAACAGGCGTTTGTTGAGGTTATTGAAGCTTTGCGGTGAAAGAGAGCGATAGCAGATTTTTGTGTTGACGAAGGACTGCTCATACTCAATCAGCACTTTGTCAATCATAATTTCAATTGGAGGACACCTCAAACCTGATAGAGTTGACTGCCTAGAAATGTCCCATAGGCTAGAACGTGATATGGAAGCGGGTTCAGCAGCGTCGACAACATGGCTTTTCTAACCTATGCAATTCGGCTTGATCCTACAATAGTTGAATGAAAAATACTAGCAGCTTTATAATTATTACAATCAGAAGTTGTGAATGTAAAAGCTCTCCTTATATCGTCGTACTCCTACTCCTGTTGGTAAGCAAATCTCCGGAAGGACACTGGAACCGAGGCTCGTCAATAGTTGCCAGCCGGCCAGAGACCATGACTTCCTGTTCCTTTGGTTGTTTGAAGTAGTCCTTGAAAGTAAGTGATTTTATGGCGGTAAATCTAAGTGCCTATTATTGGACAGTCCGAGATATGAAACAAATTTCTAATATGATCGTTTGAACTGTGAGATTTGCATAGGGGGATTTAAGCTTAAGTATTCCCCCGCTTAGCGTGGGTTCTAAGAATAGATTTGACGAAAGGGTCTTCCGAGGTCATACTCTCACAAAGTTTTACTGTCCTTCAGACGAAACACGGACTACCTAGGTAGTGCAATATTTCTCTTCAGGACTTACTCAGGATGTTACGCCCTCATACCGTGCTACGGCTTCTCTTATATACAGCGATTAGTTGGCTACGTAAGTCAACCCCCTTGAGTTCAGTCGAAAGCAAACAACTCACAGACGAAAGTCCTTGCTATTCTATACATTGGCCTCCCTAGTTTCTCTCGAGTTGATGATGGTATTCAATACGCAATCAGCGTGTTGAACAGCGGCGGAACACTAACACGTGTTTATGGGCATGCCGAATCTTTCTAATGCAAAATTTCCTTAAATGCTAACCACTGGTGCAGGCACCACGAGTTTTTCTCCAATGGTGCTGCCGAATTCACAACCAACAATGAGCCCCGACAGAATATCGTCCTGACATTCAGGATAGACAAAACACAGCTATTGATTGGTGGCACGCACAGGGTTTGGCTAACCAAAACCCCGGAATTACTGAATATTTACGGAGACGGTGCTCTTAGCATGTCTCCTTTGTCTGCTCCGGCGGGTGACACAGATGGTATCAGTCTACCGTGGTTCGACACTGCAGACGCAGTGATGATGTATCATTTCATACATCGTGACGAAGCGCTGGTTACATTGGATGTGGGTTATGGAGAGGGTGGAAGAGAATTGAAGATATGGCCGGCTGGAGCATCGCAGGACGACAACAAACTTCTTTTTTCTATGAGCACGGACCTTGAAGCTGAAAGTGACCACGATCGTGTCCGATGGGCGAGTGTCCCTCGCCCTCCCTTGTCATCTTCACCAAGTCCAATATACGAGATTCGATTCGCGATTTTGGCGTGCCTTGCGCCGCTGACGATTATCTTTCTTGGTGTTTTCATGGGCGCAAGTTTTATTATCTCTACAGCTTTGAGGCTTCTCTTTTGGTCCTTTTGGATCATCGCTTTTCTTTCTCTGGTTCGTTGGCTCTACAAGGGTAGACCGCCAGTCAATGAGTTTGTGGAGGAGGTCACTAATGGTCTGAGGGGCTATGCAAAGAGAGTACAAGACTGGAGAAGTATGGACTCGTCGAATGGAGGCAAGGATGAAGAACAGCCATCTTCGAGATACGAGGAGGATATCATACCGGATAGGAAAGATGTATCGTAGTAGGCACTAAGGTGACAATTGTCAATGCAAGTCTGTTGTCGAATGGATTCATTTTCTGATGTAATGTATCGCCAGTTTGTACAACAGGACGAGAACCTGGATATTTACTAATCCTCTACACCGCGACCATCACAGGCATATCCCAGGTGCCCAGTCGGCTTCCCGCCAACGCCCGCCTTGATTTGCAGTGGATCTTGAGTGGTCAAGCGACTGGATTTCCCAGACCCATTATTACATGTGCATAAATAGTAGGACTCGTGATAGTCGTCGTCGGCCCCTCTTTCTTTAGACTCTCCCACCACAAACTCTGTCGTACGTTGAGCATACGTCTCCATACTCTAAATACTCGTGAATATCCGAGACCTTGTTACTAAACTTTGGACTTCAGCAAAAGCCTTCGTAGTAGGACGATCAGCAAGATCCGAGTTGCCACTTGTATGAAGATACGCATCCGTTCTTTTCTCTCAGCGTACTTCCAAATCTTCTATCGACGCCTTTGCGCTCGCCGTATGGTATTAAGATGCTGTATGAGTAAAACCATCATTGTCCGAAGCTGCAGTTTTGATGGCCGCAGCGTCATCAAGAGTCCATCAGCCCTGAAGGATTCTGCTCGGCTGTCGTTGCATGTGAGGAAGGGAAGTTCCAAGTCTCTGGATGCTTGGTGAGGAGAGGACTGAACTGCCCATACAGCTCGTTACCCACGGTGATAAGTAATTTGTGGGTGCCTATATTATGGGTGCAAAGTTACTACAACATTTGGGGCTGGATTAGGGCTCGGGGCACTGGGACGTCACCCAGGTGCCTGCTATAAACTTAGATGAACTGCAGGTCTACGATCTTAGACTAAAAGATATCAATGATAAGTATATGCTCGATTTGAAGCTATATATGTCACGAAGATTGAAGTCACTGAGTAGATGAGGGAAAGTTACGTGAACTACTAGATAGTTCATTTGAAACCCACCAGTTGACTGGCTACGAGGTAATTCGCGCAGCATGGTTGTTGTACTTTGTCCTTTCTTGTCACAAGCAACTGAAAGCTATAAAGCTATATACATGACAGGTATCCGAAGGCGAAACCCAAAACAAATACGATGCCAAGTAATCAAATAGAAGAGATGCAGTATAACACAACCCATAACCATAAACCATTTTCATAGGCTTTTTTGTATTTTGATTTATTCTGTATGTGCCGCCGACTTCCTAATCCTCCTCGATCCTTCATACAAGAACCGATCTACCGCCGCAGCGACCGTCAACGTACCACCAATAACAGCACAGACTCCTGTCAAGAATCCCGTGAAAGTTTTGGGTCGATCCTCCCGATTGACCACTTTCATGGGCGAGATATCATAGTTGAAGAATACACCGGGAATACCACCCTCAGCGTGGATACGCTCCTTGTGACCTTCCGCAGCGTCGTTACCGCCGTATAAGGAACGCTTGTGTGATGTTACGGAGTATTGGTGTGTTTCGATGCTGCCTGCTGTACCGTGGACGGCGCCATGGAGACCTAGGGGCGTGGATTCATCGTCTCCGTGGAGTTGGTCGGAGCGGGCGCTATCCCAACCGAGGGGAAGGTAGGAGGTTGAGACGACTTTGATGTAGTAGTTGTAGTTATAAGCGGGTTGGTCTGTGGATTGTTGGGTGTTGTCTAGGGGATTTGTGTGGTGGTGGTCGGTCCATTGCCAGCGTTGGGATATTTCATCAGAAAGTTGAGGACCGAATCGGAGCGTATGGATGATGTGCGACATTGTGTGTTTCTCATTATCCGCTAGCTCTTTGTCCATGTATGTGTCCAAATCGTGAACGTGCATGTTTCCGCTAGAGAAACTACGGCCGGGAGCGATGTGGAAGTTTCCAATGACTTTGTTCACTCGGATGTCACCCTCGATGCGGCATCCTTCTCTGCGCTGGGCGTCAATTTTTTCGGCGTAGCCCTCGCGCTGACATTGCTCGATTTTTTCGCCCTTGCCGAATGCCCATGACTTCATTGCGTAGGCTTCCCGGACCTCTTCACAGGTGTTGCAGCATCCGGGTTTCTTTACATTTTCTGGTGGAGGTGCGCCTCCACATTCGCCGCAGTAGTCGGGGTCAAGATGTACGGCGACTTCATTTTGGGAGTGTCTGATTAGGGGTTGATCAGTAAAGCTCAACATTTCTAGTTATTCGATACGACTCACAATTCAAGCTTCGAAACGTCTATATCCTTGCCGCCTTCGGCAACCGGACTAAGTCGCACTTTGTGCAGACCATGAACGACACCCATCTGCTGTTCTCCCGAAACGTCCATCACATCCAACGTCAACAATTCGCATGGCAGGCGAGGGAAGGTCATGTTCAAATGAATCTCCATTCGTTCACCTGTAAATGAATCAATTAGTATCAATCTTAATTAGTTCCAATGCGACTGGTATACCTCGCGACTTGTCGACTATGAGCTCTGGAAGCACCACCACCCTGCGGTATTCGGCCCATTCCCCCCATACTAACCAGAGTATGACAACCAGGGAAACTAAAGTGACAATTCCACCAGACGTCGTTCGTACACGCGCATCTTCTACCGTCTTTGCGAACGCATCGAGCCTCGTGAATCGTGATTTGGCGGGCATCTCTGTATGACTCGACTCGTATGAACTATACCACGAACAACACAGACAATGAAAGCATCAGCTAGCTCCTGCAATGAGGGCTTCTGGTTGAATCAGCTATAGGAACACAATCATATAAGAAAGAGTTGATCGAAAGCAATTGCAACCAACTGATGAGCAAGTAATGAGCGACAAAGCGAAGGCGCAATGGGGTACGTATGGAGAAGAAAGTCTGGAGTCGGAGATCTGGCCAGCTTGCGATTACAGAATTCCATATCGGGAAGGTAGTGGGGCTCCCAGGTGCTTGTTACCTGATCGGGACTAGTCAGGCGTTGCAGGTCACGTGAGCACGGCGGCCTATCGCTGCCTACAAACGTCACTTATTCATTCAGCTGCCACTCGCCCTCATATTCTTTCTGTTTCTCATATCATCATTACATTCTTACCGGCTTGATCTGCTACAAGGACACAGTCTCTCCTTCTCTTATTCTCTGCTCAAATACCTGAATGCTCTCGACCTGAGCGACGGCCTTGGTTTTTCGGAGGGCTATAAGCCTTCAGGCCCGCGACAAAAATCTTCAAGATCAATCGACGCTCACCGGATAATTCCTCCACGCGTTCGGCGATTCCGCCAATATTTCACTTCAGTCTTTCATCTTTTCAGCGTCATCTTTAGCATTATATCGCCATAAAAAACATATAATCTCAACATTGGCAACCCTCCGATCTTTGCGAACAATCGATTTGTTCTCAGCTTCTGATCATGCCTATGTTAGGTGTCTCGTCAAGAAACACATCAAACATGGCAAGATCTAAGGTCGCAGGACCCAGTCGCTCTGGCGGGCCCAGTCGAGGTGGTATTCGGAAACGAGGTGCTCCTACAAAGACGGACCGCGATGGTGATCTGGATATGGGTGCAGCTACCCAACGAGGACGGGGTGGCAAACGCGCTCGTGGACATGGTCCCTCGCGAGATTTGGCGTCTAGGATGGAGCTTGATCGCGACCGTATTCATAAAGCTATCAGCAGCGGTAACGCCACTTCCCAAGCCAACATCCGACAAGGTGCGACAAAAGCACGCACCGAAGAGTTTAGCATCACCGGCTGGAAAGAGAGCAAAGCCGCCTCAAACCCGGACGGAGGCATTCGAAGCCTCGTCGACTGGCTCGAAAAGAAACTATTTTCAACGAAACCTGGCCGCAAAAACATAATCAAGGTATGTGCAACATCAGCATTAGCGGTCACCGATGCAGTATCCGCACAGAGTCGTATATTTTCGGGGTGTACTGGTGATATCAAAACGGACATTCTCCACGACGATCGATACTTCTCGGGGGTTTTCTTCACTTCCATAATTCGGTGACTGCAGCGCACGCATTCTTTTCCGCCTTACTAACGTTCGATAGCACCGCGTCGAAGGAGATACTCTTGTAGTCACTGTTCGACCGGAATTGGTGGACAGGATGTCACATATTAACGGATTCACATTTGCTGGATCCGAGCTTACTGTGGAAAAATATGATGAAACACCTTCAATTTCTACAGACGAAATGAAGAAACGTTTGAAAGCTTTCTTGGCCACCCGCTTCTTGCCAGCAAACAAAATTCTGAACCTACAGAACTTGGCAGCAGATCCCATTCTACTAGAAATGGGCCTCTTCAAAACTCCCACAAGCGAAACCAAATTTTATCAAGCTTTAATGAAAGTCTGGAGTCTGGAATTCCCGTCCGAACAAGCCAGTCGAGATGCCGTGGAAAATCTCAGTCTCGCCAACAATGGACTGGCAAACATCAATTCGATCACTTCGCTTTCACAAAACTTCCCGAATCTCAAAGCACTCGATCTGTCCAACAACAACATTCAGGACGAGAAGGCTCTAGACAAATGGCGCTGGAAATTTCGCCAGCTAGAGTTCCTTGACCTGACCAACAATCCTTTCAGCTCCCTTGGCAGCTTCAAAGACACCATGATGAAGTGGTACCCGAAACTTAAGACTCTCAACAACATACAAGTTCGCACGGACGAGGAGGTAGCCGCTCAAAGCAGAGCTCCAATTCCCGTTCAGCCACCCTTCTTCAAAGACGAAGGCAATATTGCAGAGACATTCATCCGCAACTTTTTCCTCGGCTTCGACAAAGATAGAAACGGTACCCTGAATCTGTACTACGATAACAACTCTTCTTTCTCATACAACGTGAATCCTGTTGCTCCACGTTCGGCTCAAGACGTCACAACGACACCTGCACCCGGTTGGGACAGTTGGATTAAGGGCAGTCGCAACCTAAAGAAAATACACCATGCACCTGCGCGAATGAGCCGCATGTACGTCGGTATCGAGAAAATCCGCGATATCTGGAACACTATGCCACAAACACAACACCCTGGTCTCGATCAACCTGCTCAATGGTTGATTGAGTGCCATTTGATCCCCTGCCTTCCAGACCCCACTGGTCAGAGTCCATCCGGCGTTGGAGGTTTCCTTATCACGATACATGGCCAATTCGACGAATCGAGCGGCGGTAAAGTCGAAACCCGCAGTTTTGACCGTACCTTTATTCTCGGACCCAGTCCTGGACCTGAAAACGTCAAGGTCATCAGCGATATGCTCACTCTCAGAGCATACGGCGGTTACACCGCCTGGGATGTCAACACCAAAATCGACACTGCCCCCGCTGGTGCTCCACCCCCTCATCCAGAGGCACCACAAGGTTACGGCATGCCAGCGCCAGGAAAGCCCGATGTTCAAGTTCAACAGGAACAGCTGGTCCTCCAACTCAGCTTTGCAACACAGCTGAAATTGGAATACTCGCAACGGGCTCTGGTGCAGCATAATTGGAGTATCGAGGGAGCTCTGCGAGCTTTCGAAGAGTCGAAGGTAAATCATTTCATTCTTCTTATTGAACAAGCGCAGAAGACTAACAAGTTTCCTATAGGCCCAGAATCAAATCCCTGCAGAAGCATTTGTTGCTTTGGCTTAGATGAGAGTGATCTCATCATATACACAATATCTCAGCGGCTTTTCCGATGAGCAAATCATCTCTGTTAATATTGTTCCCTTTCATACATGTGGCATCTTGAGCTGAGATCAGTTCTATTATGGCGCTGGGGTGGTTTTTTCTAGATAAGACAATGTACAAAATCGATATGCATGGTTTGATGGAGCTTGGTGATTTGTTTTCTTTACTTCTTGTCACAAAACTACACGTTATATGAGATCGCTTTCACAACATATGACTATTGCGCCGACAATCAGATTTGATGACTCTTTTCTATCGAGCCTATTCCAGTACTCAATCAGTCTAACAATATACAGAAAGACATTGTAATATTGTAGAAAAAATCAACCTTGAAGCTTGTGCTATGACCGCTTCATCATTTTACGTAGATTAGCTCGTGATGCTGCCAAGACCCTCCGCCGCGCCGGAGATGCTCACTCACCACGAAGCTCCCCGAACCATGTGCCTTTGTTGACAGATCTCTATTTGCATTGACCAATTTCATTCCTGAGATGTCATTACCGAGCCCGAATTTCAAGTTTACTAGTTCATAGTTGTTGATGCCTCAAGTGCGACCGTCCGTCCGCTTATGTTTCTTGATCAAAGATTATCCTATCCGGCTTGCGGAGGCTGAGCCAGCTAGCTACAACGTATTGATATTGAGTCGCTCAGCATATGAATCGGTCGGACGACGACTGCCAGCCACATGTCCGCCAACGAGACGTCGGTCATTGACCCTCTAGATGCAGGTAAGCTATCAATATTCCAAGACAGCTCAATGGCTAGCTAACTTCTCGCCAGTCGACTATGATCCCATTGCGCATCTAAACGGCATCTTCTCCCACCCGTCTACCCTTTCCTCGGTCTCGCAAACCTCCGAAGCCCTCCGCAAATACCAGAACGAGCTGGACACCGACATCGCACGACTGGTAGAGGAACAGGTGACTTCCAATGCGGAGAGTGTGCAACGTATCCAGGCTGCCAAGGCGGACCTGTCGGAGCTGTTCAAGAAGATTGACGACGTGCGGGAACGTGCCTCCAGGACAGAGCAATCGATCACGGATATGACAGCGGATATCAAACAGTTGGACAATGCAAAGAAGAATCTGACGGTTTCCATGACGGCGCTGAAGCGGTTGCAGATGCTGACGACGGCCTACGAACAACTGCGAGCATTAGCGAAGACGCGGCAGTATCGTGATTGTGCGCAATTACTTCAGGCGGTTATTCAACTTATGGCGCATTTCAAGTCATACAGGTCGATAGATCAGATAGCCGCCCTCAGCAGGAATGTGGCCGATGTTCAACGTGAGCTCCTCGAACAGGTCTGTGAGGATTTCGAGATCACATTCGCCAAGGGGGAGGTTGTACAGAGAAGAGTGATGCTTGCGGAAGCGTGTCTGGTAATGGATGCTTTGGGAGACAACGCGCGGTCGAGATTGACTACCTGGTACTGCAATACCCAGCTTCGAGAGTATCGACAAGTCTTCCGCGGTAATGAGGAGGCTGGGTCTTTGGATAATATATCTCGACGCTACTCTTGGTTTAAAAGGATGATGAAAACATACGATGAAGAGCATGCAAATATCTTTCCGGCGCCGTGGAGAGTGAATGAAGTGTTGGCTAATGCTTTCTGTGAATCTACCCGAGATGATTTTAAGGGTATATTGTCGAGGTCCGTCCGGAGTGGCCAGAGTATAGACGTCAATCTGTTGCTTTCTTGTCTCCAAGAAACGCTGGATTTCGAGCATTCCCTAGATCGAAGATTTGCACAGACATCACGAGCTTCCATGGATACGGTAGCATCATCTATCGAATCTCCTTTATCTATACAAAGCATATCCGAAGCCTTCGAGCCGTATCTGGGAGTGTGGGTTGAATCTCAAGACAAGCAGTTGGCCGCTTTGCTGCCCAAATATCGACAACAGCCGCTAAAGCGTGAGGATGAAGAGTTCCATGCTCAGCTTGTCATTTCGTCTTCTACGGAGCTTTTCACCTTTTATCGACACTCACTTGCACAGTGCGCGAAGCTTTCTACAGGCAACAGTTTAGCCGAGTTGTCGAAAGTGTTTGCAAAATATCTAGATCAATATGCGCAGCAAGTACTTCTTCATTATATCAGCGAACGAGCGACGACCCAGACGCCGTCCAAGGTTCCTTCGATCGAGGATCTTATATTAGTGCTGAACACGGCAGATTACTGCTATACTACTAGCACTCAATTAGAGGAGAAGATCAAGGGACGAATCGATGAGAAATTGAGGAATTCAATTGACTTTGAAAGTCAAGCCGACGCTTTCATGGGAATCGCCAGTGCTTCTGTTCGGGGTCTTGTCCGCAAGCTTGAAGTCCAACTCGAACCGTGTTGGCGTGAGATGCGGAACTTTCCGTGGAATAAACTGGAAAATGTCGGCGATCAAAGTGCTTATGTCGGAGAACTGCTCTCAAAGACCAAGACTCAGGCAGAAGATATTTTGCAATCTCTTCACAAGCAACAGTATGCAAGAGCTTTTGCCGATAATACTGTCGAGTTCATATCGAATACTTTTATCACCACTGTCTATTCATGTCGGCCAGTTTCTGAAACTGGCGCTGAGCAGGTAATGCTGAAGCCCCACGTGTAAGCCCTACTATCTTTGACAGTATTACTAACTTTGCGGATGATAGATGCTACTCGATCTCTACACTTTGAAAAGTGGCTTGACGTCCTTGCTTCCCTCCCCCGCGCCTCCCGGTTTCGTGAAGCGAGTCAACTCAAGCTTCGCAAAAGTTGACTCCCTTCTCAAGACAGTCCAAGTTCGCCCATCGCCGCCCGAAGCCCTGGTTCAAGCGTACCTCATTCACATCGCAGACCGAAGCGAGCCCAACTTCCGTCGCGTCCTGGAGATCAAGGGAATACGAACCAAGCAAGAGCAAAGCCAACTCGTGGAACTATTCAACCTACACCGAGCCTCTGACCGTCACGCCCCTAACCTGCAACAAAGCAACCCACTTTTCGCGTTTTTGCAGCCTTCGGCATCGACTTCATCAGGACCCGGTGGTGGACCAGGCTCGACCGTTACCCAAGGGTTGAGCAATCTAGGCACAACTGCCGCCACATCAATCACCGGACCAAGTGGCCGATTTGATCCTTCCACCTTGGGCTCTGCTATCATCTCTGCTGCCCGAGACGGCGTCGAACGATTCCCGCTCGGCTCTGCCGCGGGACACACAGGTTCTGGTCCTGCATCCCCCGGCCCAGAAGGGCAGCGGGTGATTCATGACGGGTTTGATGCAACCGGTATCTCGACGCCGTCTTCGGCTACGACGCAGTTGAATGAGAATCTGAAGAATATTGGCAAATTCTTCCGGCGTGATCTTGGTGGCTTCGGCGGGAGGTTTGGTCGTTCGGGTGATGATATTAATCGGTGATACTGTAATGTACATGTAGCGAATATATTTGTGCTGGTAGCGGACCTCGAGTAGTTGTCTATTGCTGCTTTACATTCTATCATATATTCAATTATGAATACCATTTTCATTTTTCACAAGAGTATGGAATAGCGTATGGCTCTCTGTCATTTTTCTGGAACTCTCTCTTCATGCGTATTCATAAATGTGAGCACGCCAGTAATATTGATCCTTTGCCCCGAAGATTCCAGGTCGAGAATAAATCTCGCTAGGGAGCCTAGTCTACGTTAGAGATAATAAGGGCGCTATGCATTTGGAACCTTAGGTACCGGATTGGTACTAGAAAGCTCAAGTCTGCAAGACCCCAAATCAACGGAGGGAAATGCTTGCGTGCAAAGCCGTGGAAAGTCCATTTCTTCAGATATTGTCTGAGGTATTGTGGTTTATCTGCAGGACTTCGCATAGAACTTGAGATACTGGGGTTGTAGTCACCGAAATCCAGTAAAGATTTCCCGGTTGACGGATTTTTACATCTCGCGTGATCAAGCGGATGATCGTCGATGGCTGATTGTGGTAATGGAGCAAACAGAATAGGAGGTTGTTGACTCAGGTACAAAGATCTGTAATTCAACGTATCATCTGTCACTTCAAAAACATGCGGAATCAGCCTTATCTTGTACGTGTTTAAAAAACTCGCGGATACTTCGTCGGAGACGATGTTTTCATCGCGAATAGCTGTCAACATGGTATCGAGCCTTGTACGGAGGCGTGAAGTGATGCTGGTCATTTCGACGATGCGTTTTGAGTGTAGCTCTCTGTCTTTAAAACAAACCAAGTCGCTGAATGTAAAGAGATTCAAGAGAAGCAAATAGTTTGGACTGGAGAGAGTGGAGTTGTAGATCATGTTGAGTCATTGATTCTGTTCACGTGCTAACTACGACGTAACTAGATGCCTAGTTATGTTTGCCATGTTTGTATTCCAGACCTAACTATAATAATACAGCTGGCAGCGACAATCAAGACGTACTTGAAATGTCGGAGAGAAGCGTGGAACTAGATCGAAAGAACAATCGGAAATCGAAATGGAGAGACAGCAGTTGCTACGGGAATTGGCGTCCTGTGAATCAGACATATCGTCCACTTAGGAAGAGTGTTCAAAGCGAGGAACTTCTTCTGAGTCTGCTCTGTATCGAACTTCAGAGATTGAAGACCAGCAGATTCGACCATTGGGCTGAAAACAGGTCGTTAGGAGGCAGGTAATGAATGACGAGGCAGGGCTTTGGTCAATTTCTGTCTTCCATTAAGATTTTATCGAAGCAGTCACACCGAGAGAAATGTAATAATCAAGAAACCATGTACGTTCTTTCATTTTTAAAAGACAGGATAACTCCAAGAACATGGATAAGTTATGAAAACAGTAATGAAGGTACGCTGAAACTGAAACCAAGTACAATCTCTGCCCTCTCTTTCCAACTCCAGTCTATGCAGATGAATAATAGATGATGGCGATCTGGTATGGATCTGGTATAGGATGGATGTAAATAACATAAAAAAGGATGGGATATGCGAATTAAGCTTGTGCGATGCCGAAAGTGAACTGGTCTGTAATCGGTTATGTATGAGATGATCAGACTCTCTTTGAAGTAACAAAAAGGAAGAGTATTCGTGTGTATGTGAACGAAGCATGCGATGATTAGGAATGAATCGACGGAAAACGAAAATGTATAGTGCAATCAATAATTTTGATATTGATGCGGATGGAAATATTGATTTGAATGTTGCGGAGCGGGTGGAGGCGTCTGAGATCCGACATGGCCGTTCCAAGCATGCCAATCTGAACTTGTGGCCGGACGAGGAGTGGTTTGCGGCTGGTTGTATGTACTCTGGTTCAGAGCATCCCACGTGTAGCTTGCACCGGGCATGTTGTAGATACTGCCAACTTGCGGATGTTGCATCTGTTGTGATTGCGGGTATTGTATCTGTTGTGTGTCGTACATCTGTTGTTGACGCTGCGCAATCGCCTGCTGTACCATTTGATTGCTAAGGCCCTCCTTCATGTATCTTTTTTCGCGTTCGCGAGCGTCAATGGCCCCGATGAGACCACCGGGGCTAACAGCGGGCTTCACGTTACTATTTGACAGATTGAAAAATGCTGACCCGGTCATGCGAGCGACGTGTTCCTGTTCTCTAGCTGAGAGATGCGATGAAAGATCACTTTGGTTCAAGATGGCGTTCGACCCACGAGAATGCGGGCGCGGCGGCATTTCATTTTGGCTCAACAGCATCGTCGAGTTTCGGGAATGGGGCCGGACAGGCATTTCATTCTGGTTCAGGATCATTGTAGAATTTCGGGAATGTGGTCGCATTGGCATGTCGGTCTGATTCAACAGCATAGTTGAGCCTCGAGAGTGTGGTCGAGGGGGCAACTCTCGCCCATATGCCGGTTGGGATGCACCAAGTGTCCAGTCACCTGACCGCGGTCTAGCAGCTGGACTGCCAACAGGGAAATCAATAGGGTGAGAGCTAGAGGTGGACCGGTGATGAACAAATTGTTCAGGTGTAACGGTACGATTCGCAGGAGATTCTGGGCGATAATTAGCTAGACCGGGCTGCCAGACAACGCTTCTGCGCTTCTCTTCATCAGCAGGAGATCGTGATGGTTTACGGGCATGGCCACGCTCTTGACCATCACGACGGGTAGGTGATGGGGAACCAGAACCGAAATTGTTAAGCACGTCAGACATACTAGGTCGTCGGGTGTGCAAGTTGTGCGCCATGGTAGGTCCGAAGTCGATAGATGGAATATCAGGGTTCTCTTTGGGTGCTTCCTGATTGGCAAGGTAGTGTGCATCACCAATGGTGACTTCCTGCTTCTCAGTGCTGGCACCTCCCACAGTTTTCAAGACACCCATTCGGGGACGAGGAATTGAGACTTCCGAGCGCTTGGTTTCGGTCGATTTGCGACTTGCGTAGTCAGGAGTGGTTGAGCTATCATCATCATACACACTTCCGGTATCAACTCGAGAAAGTTGAGGTAGTTGAGCCACAGTCCTCTCACGGCTATATGATGGCTGCATCGGCAATACCCTACTCAAAGCGGCCTCGTCAACTGTATGCTGCAAATCTTTGAAGCTGGGGTCAGTCAAGGCAGACGCTGGCTCCTGAGCGGAGTCTATGTCGGAAGAATAGGCAGGTTGGGGAGGCAGTGGTTTGCGCTTGATAGGCTGCGATGTGTCAATGTGTAGGTTCGGCGTTTCCTGAGCAGTCCGCTGTGGCAATGGCTGCTGGATGTGGTTATTGCTTGTCGCTCCATGAATAGGCACGGCCGGCGCTTGTTCTTGAATAGTATACACGTTTGCGCCGTATGAAGAACGTTCACCCATATGCACTGGCGAATCACTATCGTATCGCTCATCTGAATAGGGGCTCTCCTGGATGTTCGAGACGGTGTTTGTTGTAACGCCACGCAATTTGCTCACCTCAGCCAATTGGGCTAGAGTTGAACTAGACATGCGACTATTGGCCCGTCGCAATTCGCTCGAAGCTTGAGGCCGGCTAGAGGGAACTGCGCCGGGTTGATGTGAAAAGGCTGGTGGAACAGCCACGGGCTCTGGAGACACATTGGGTCGGAATTCTTGAGCAAGGTTCTCCGTTCGAGGGATATCATGTAGTTGTGCGTCACCATCAGAACCGCTTCCATCAGACTGACGAGTTGGAGGGCGATTTGTAGTGGCTGGGTCAACGCTGTGCATTGGAGGCTCAGGCGGCGTATCTTGAATTGACAGGCGTGAAGGAGTGAACGACGACCTGCCAGTGGAGCCCATGGGAACAAAAGCGCTTGTATCCGATACTGCTCGGTAATGTCCATACGATGGTCCAGACTCGGCGGGGGATACGGTGGTAGACGTCGGAGTTTCGATGATAGCTTCGGCAGAGTGATTGAAGCCAGGAGAAAGGGGCGAGGTCGGTTCTTTGAATCGAGTCTTCCCATGTCGGCCAAGGATGCTTCCCCTTTGACGCGGTCGACCATCGTTGATGCTACTCGCGGGACTGTTGGCGATTGACATGCGCTGGCCGGTTGCTTCCCTGAGTTGCCTCCTCCACTCCTTTTCAGACCAGCCTTGACTTCCGGATTTATTGATCAGATTGACAACATCAAGCACGTCGAGGTATCCATATGGTTCTTGTTTAGGAAAAGCGAACATCAAACTCTTTACATTGTTTGTATCTGCGATGAGTCGAGTCGGCCGTCCATACAGGCCAAACGTGTCAAAAACTGGGAACAGAAATCGAAGCATAATTTCGAGACCAGACACTGCTGGATGAAGCTCCGGCATAATAAATATAAAACCTTCTGAACTGGACTGTGTCGGCGAATGGAAAGTGATGTTGCCCTCAATCTTGATCAACGTCGACTGGTCGATTAAAGCATTTGATTGAGGATAAATGGCAAAGGCTGCATAGGCATCAGTAATGGTCGCAATTGGCTGTGCCTTCTTTGTCTTCTTCGTGTCGTAAAATGTGATGGTGCCAGTGACAATTGGTGTGGTACGATCGTATGCAGACCGCTTCTTTCCAGATTTGTTTAACCTCTGAACGTCTTTCTCGCTTGGTGGTGTTACCACAAACCAGCAACGTCTCCATGGTGTACCAGCACCAAATCTGACCCTCGCCCAGTCTTCGTATTTGTAGCGGGAGCGCTCCATGATCATTCGAATGTTGTTCAACTGTCTACCTTTACCGGCGATGATAGATCCCGTATAAGCCTCAAGTAAGGATGTTTGCTCAAATAGAGCAAGTCGAATACCGGCAGTCCATTGGGTAAGCGAATTGAACGAGTTGAAATGAAATAGATAGCGGTTTCTGCCCGCTGTTGAAACACTCAGAATATTCTGCAATGGTTTGGCATTCTTGTCGTATGTTGGGAGTGTCTCAAGCTATATATCGATCAGTCATGCTCACGGAGTACGTCTCTGCAAACAGTCAAAAATACGCACCATCTTGATTGAGGCATCCGTGAGGTTGATGAAAGTAGGTGTAATGTCCTGATTTTCTGCTGCGTCCAGCGCAGCAGCATCCCAGATCGACAACACAGTTCCCGTCAGCACAGCGAAACATTCGACCCATCTCCGATCTGCACAGGGACGGCCCTCTATGGGCAGAGTTAGCACGCATTTCGACCAACAGAGTCAAAGAACATACGAGTATCCAAATCGTTCAACTTGAGAAAATACCCTTCTTGGTACATCTTATTCGAATGGCTGTTCATAAAAGTGAAGATGGGCAGTAATTCCGGTAACGTATCCTGTGCAATTTCCGTCCGTGGAGGCTGATACGTAAATACCATCGACGCTGGTCGCGCAAGACTTGTACGATCCGAAGTCGCCCATGTTTTCGAAGCCTTGAAACCATTCGGAGGAGATTCGGTGGGAGGTGTAGTATTTAATTTGTTGATTTTCGACCGACCGCTTGATTTCGAGTTTGAGGATGATTCCGTCTCTTGGGATTTTGTGTTTGAGTCGCCCTTCGAGCCGAAGGCCGTTATGAACGATAAGACTGTCAATCACGCAAGGGATACCCATGATCAGCGAACGGTTACGGGAAGAGGAAAAACGTGCAAAAACACATGGGTCTGTCGATGATTGCCTGAGGAGAATAGATTTGACTTACCACGCGAGCGAACCATGCTGAAGACAGTCGTGGGCTAGCCTTTGAACAGGCCGCCTGTTTAGATTGAATTCCCACCGAACGAATACCACAGATCAGAACAGAGAACGACGGACGGAAATTCGTATTTAGAAAAAAAAAAAAAAAAAAAAAGACGACAATTGTGTTGAAAGAGCGAATGAATTTAGAGTCGAAAGAGAAATAAAGAAAACCAAAAACGAAGGGCGTGTGAGAATTTAGGGGTCTGTTCAATGTTGAAGCCTGAGATTCTCGATCGAAATGTCTTAGATATAATTATCCCACCTCCGTGCTCGGTGATCGACACGTCCACCACAGACCAGACTGACGGAATAACGAGGTTCAACGAGTGCTTTGCGATATTCGAGTCGGTAGCTGGTGATTTAGAGTGTATTCTTCACCCCAAGACCAAAGGAGCGAGCGAGAGAGAAAGAGAGAGATGATGGGATGGAAAGAGAGTGAGTTGTACACGGGGTTGGTCAAAAAGTGCAGCAGCGGGAGTGAGCGGATGACGTCGCCCCTAGCGATCCACGGTAGAGCACACCATACAGAGAGGCATCTATTCATTAGTTACTCGACAATCCCGACTGCGCCCAAACTCAATCTTGCTTGGCCCTAGACAATAACATGTTGACAACCAAACAGGAAAAAGCAGAATCACCATAAACTGCCATGCTACAGCAGTGACAGCACTTGTTCCAAGCCTGAATGATTATTGTCGCATGTCTCACCTGGCCCGTTTGGCGCCAAGCTGGTCTCTACATAGTACATAGTATGAATACGATCCAAACCTTTTATTTGGCCTGTCCTCACGCGCATTCGCAGGACCAGCTGATCCTTTTTCGGATTTCTACTCCTTTTTCCAAAGCTTCCAAACTATTCGAGCCACACTCTTCCGGCAGTCACCGGGGGAGATCAGGAGAGTCAAAGGTATTGCATTTGGCATTTGCAACTGCCGTTCCGTATTCGAAGACCAAATGGCAAATGCTACATACACTCCACTAGAACCGTGCACTAAAGAATAATTATGGAGACCGATGTAGCTTAAATACTAATAGTGCCTAAAAAATACAGACGAAGTGACAAGTCAAGAGGAAGTCGATTGCTGACTTTACCCAGAACGGATGGGCTTATGAATAAATATCCACAGTGTGTCTCCAGAACGTCAAACCAGTGGCCACACTCTTTGAGCAATTTGTGGACTTGCAGCGTAGCGCTAACGCTGACGCGTACCATCTCTGTCCAGTGTCTGCCAGTCTGGAACCCGGTCCAGTGATTCCTGAATCAGTGTGGAATCGTGAAGCTTGCAAAGCCTCATGGGGAATTTCCCCGACATTTCATAAACAGGGATTGTCTGAAATACGTACCTTCGTCTGAATTTAGCCGTGGCAAAACACAAAACAAATCTCAAGACGTGGCACTAGCTCTACGCTGAAAATATTACTCGTCCCTGGTTATTAATTTGTCTTTTACGAAGCCACAGACGCCACAAATGAATAAATAATACTACATAGTACGTACTATGTACGTTAGTTAGTCTACAAGAAGCCCCCCTTTGGTTCGTTGGACGGGATTTACAGTGACTGTGGTAATTTTAGCCGTTTGTTCTGCTAATGTCGCGGGTCCTGTGGGTACGTAGTACGTACTGTACGTACATTGTAAAAATGGTACCAGTCTGCCCGATGCGTTGATGGGGCTGCGCTACATGGTCTATTATTTTTGTAAAGGGGCTGTAAGGGTTGTAAGGTTGTCCATGTTGCTTGAGTTGTACATTCAAATCGCTATGTATATGCTGTAGAACAAAAAAAATATCGAACAAGTCGCTCAGAATCGTTAAATGTATCTATCAATGAGACAGCGCCGGGTCAACAAATGCAAAATCGTTGCTAGTTTGCAAAACATCATCCGCAACGAAGTCGAATGCAGCGTTTCCCTGAACCGCTGCCATGGTCTCATCCAGAGAGGTGAAAAAGGTGATTTCGTTCATTTTTTCGTCGAATTCGTTGGTCATGATTTGCGAATCGGTGAAGAAAGGCGGTGCAGCGCCTTCTGGTGCTTGAATAGGTGAAATCTGGCCGCAGGTGTCGCCAGAGTTGTGATTGCTATCATTCTGGGAGTTATCAAACTCAAGCCCATAGATACCAAATACTGTGTCCGTGTTCTCGTGCGCCAAAAGAGCCCGTTCCATGAATAGATTCTCAATATCCCGCTCCTCATAGCCGTGCTTGCTGCGCATGTGCACCCAGAGATCATATTCTCGATAGAAGCGAAACTGGCAATCAGAGGCAAAACAAGCAATGTGTCGACCACTTTCATCGGCATATCCCTCGCCAGTCAGAAGGGTCATGGCGGAAACATTGTTGTCTGTTTTGCGTTTGCTTGGTTCCTTATTGAGACCAAGTCGCTCTCGACGCTCGGCTTTGCTGTTCATCAAGCCCAAGTGCGTGGTGCGAACGTGCTCCTCCAGGGCAATTTTGCTGCTGTAGCGTTTTCCGCAGGCGTCTGCTCCAGTCCATCCCTCCACTTTCTTGGAAGATGAGAGGTCAGTCTCGCCACATACAAAACGTTTCTCGCCGTCATGAACTGTCCGAACGTGGACGGCAAGATTGCCTTTCTTCGTAAAGCTGCGCCCACATCCGGGAACCACACAAGGAAACTGACGCCGATCCTCTAGACTGACATCGCCGTGTGAAATCTCCAAATGACGCCGAAGCTCACGAGAAGTTTCGCATTGAAACGAACAGTGCGGACACTCGGGTGGATGCACAGATTTGATATGTGCCTGCAACTCCGCGTACGAAGCAAAGCTCAGATCATCATTCATACACTCCGTGCAGGTAAACCGACTCTCGGAATGAACACGATTCTCATGCCCGCGTAGGTGTGCAGCTGTATCAAAAGCCTGAGAACACTTCTCACCTGTAGTCGGATTTGTATATTGGCAGGGAAACGGTTTCTGTTTGAGATGTATCGACATGATATGTTGGGCCAAGGTTGCGTGTTTGCGAAATGTCTCGTTGCACGGTGGGTATTCGGTACAACGGAACTTGTCTCTTCCATCGTGAGCGGCTAGATGTCTTCGCAGTCTAGTCCCAGTCACAAATGCCTTCCCACAACCCGGACGGTCACAGACGTAGTCGCGGACAGCAGTATGGGCACTCTTAATGTGGTGATTCAAATGAGACACTCGAAGGAACGTTTTATCGCAGTTGTCGTACGTACACTGGAAAATTCGTTCGTTGTTATGGGATCGTAAATGCTCTTGTAATCTTGCTGGCCTATTGAATGCTTTTGTGCAGCCATCGAACGGGCATAGGTGTGTCTTGAGCTCTGATGGATATTTCGAGGAAGTCCGCGAGAAAGGTGTAGCGGGTGTTTCGTCATCAAGTCCATCGTCCTCGTCTCTGTCGTCCTCGCTGTCGAATCTCGACGAAGCTTCTGATACCACATATTCGGAATCTTGTAGGTGATTAGAAGTTGCTAAATCAAAATGACAGAAGCTTGCCCACCTGGTGTATGTTTAGCAAATTTGGAAGGCAGCTTGACTGCTGCATCAACGGCTTTTCGTTTGACCGGCATCTTCAAAGACGCTAGGATCAAATCACTGCATTGGCATTGCAAGGATGGAATTGAAGATCAAATCGAGTTCAATGGTTTGCTTTTAATGAGTGTGCAATTAATTCTGACGTTGTACGAAAATAATTATTTTTGTGATAGTGGAGGCGGTAAAGCTAATGTCGCATGTTGATTGGGCAGAGTTTAGGTAGTGCGATAGGATCTTTTCCAGACTCCGCGGACTGCGACAACGAAGATTGATCTGCGTCCTTTGAACTCAGCTTCGCAAACCTGAACCACGTCGTTTACTACGATCACTTCTTCATACGCCATTATTCTGCTTCGAGGAACTCTTTGGGCTTCTTTCTAGTACAATATCGTCACAATGTCTGACTACGGTGATCACGAGGCCGAAGATACTGGGTGAGTTGCAGCCAGAAAAAAATTTATATCTCCCATGAAGCACATGTCTTGCAAATTATGCAATCAACCACCCGGTTTAAGGCAGAGTACTGACTGAATCTATCTCAATAGCTACGACTACGATGGCGGCGAGCCAGAGTACGATGACAACGAGCCCGAAGACTTCCTAGAACCCGAAGATGTCGATGTGGAGGGCGATGAAGCCGCTGCTGTCGCCGAGGACGTATACCAGGATGCAGTGAACGGCGAGCGAACCATCATATCCGGCGATCCAAACGCTGGCGGTGGTCGAGGCGTGATGGAGCAGCCCCGAGAGAAGAAGATACCCAATGATCAGCGCTCGACGACACCGTATATGACCAAGTATGAGCGAGCTCGTGTTCTGGGTACTAGGGCTCTTCAGATCAGGTTCGTGGAAGTTGCTGTTCCGCAGAAAGTCAGTCAGATGCACTAATGGTGTTATATAGTATGAATGCTCCCGTTTTGGTAGATCTTGAAGGCGAGACCGATCCGCTCCAGATTGCTCTCAAGGAACTCAATCAGAAGAAGATTCCTCTGATCATTAGGAGATACCTTCCTGACGGGTAGTAAGTATACTTCTGATGTGCATTTTGAAAGCTTCACATTCGTCTGACCTGTCTTGCAGCTACGAGGACTGGACCTGCGAGGAACTTCTATAAACCGGTGACGCCAGTGCAGTCGGTCAGTCAGCTTCTTATTTGCATAGCGTTTGGTGTTGGATGGTTTTCTGAGAAGAATGATAAAAAAATAAACATGAAAAAAAAGGAGATGGTATTGTGTTCAAAAATACGTCGAGATCAAACCCCAAATTGTTGTATTTAAATCACGCAGGACAGAATTGGCATAGCTTGGTCAACGTGCGGTAACCTCATATTATACTTTGTTTTATGTTCTTGTCATTTGAAATATTGCTAGAGAATCTAGGTTGCCATTCTACTACACCTGAGAAGGTTGTTCTTCGAATGCAGGCCAGTCCCGTTCTTGATTCTTGTCAGAGGAAAGGAAGAAGAGTTCAAGGTGCTTCCTGAGGCATCTATGCTCATGGAGCATATTACTAGCCTAGGTCATATGACTCTCGGGCACCTGCCTGTGTCCAAGGCTCACCCTGCTCTTTCCTCGTAGGGAAACACAAACAAACGCGCAACGGGGCGCCTTCCCCAACCTCTTCCTCACCCCCTCCTCTTCCTCTCCTTCTCTTCCTCCATCCTTCTCCTTCTTCTTTTCTCTTTCTCTTCTCCTCATCAGATCCTAATTTGCTTCGCCATCGATCTTACATAATATCCGCTGCCAGAGAACCCCCCCGTTTCCAACATTTAAACTGTCTGACAAGGTTGCTGACATGAAGACAGGTGTAGATAGTGGTCGTCAGGCCGCAGCTGCTTCTGGCGCTGGTGGTGGCCGTAAGGACGATAAGAGGGATGGCCACAAGTCTTCTCGAAAGGGCCCTTCGGGTTTCAAGAAAGTATACTTCATGACCCTTTTCTAGTGATTCTTACACGCTATAGTACTGACGATTTTAGGCCCAGAAACGTTGTTACGTCTGTGGTAAAACGGGGCATTTGCAGAAAAGGTGTCCTTACCAAATAGCTTTCCAGGCGACGGTGAACTTGTTGATACAGGTACGATTTCCAAGACTCCAGTCAGTTGGACCAATTGTTGTAGTACTGACATGCTTGGTTTAGGAGCAAGAGCAACAGCAGCGTGAGGCCTCTGGCCAGACACAGGACTTTCCCCGCCGCTCCGATCATAGGCTCAATAGTCGCGCTCGGCGTCGTGCCCGCCGTTACCAACAGCGTGGTCAAGAGGATGTGGCGCCCCCCAGAGAGAGAATCAGCCAGATACCCGTGGTGAGAGCGGAGCAGAACACCAGCATGACCAACACCAGTAAGGTGGTCAAGTGCATTGGGCAGATGCAGATTCAACGGACGAGAAGGAGCCATTTATACACCCAAACTAAAATATTTTCCCCTTCTTCTTCCCGCCTTCCCTCCCCGTCCATGCCTGTCGCTGAAAGAGTTGACAGATGATCGGCTGTAGAGGCCGAACTCGCTGAATAACATGCGGGTATTGGAATGTCAAGTTATTTGATCTTATGGCTCCATCATAACATTTGAGTGGTAGTTTTAGGGGCATCCATCAATGTTGAATGTCCGCGAGTCATGGGCGTTTCGGCGGGCGATCCATCAAGGCTCTTCAAGAGTGACAAGTTGAAGAAAAATCGTCAGAGGTTCAGTCCACCATGGAAAAGCCGCAGCAGGATACTTGTGATGTGCCAACTGTGATAAGTAATCGAGTCAACAATGTATGTTATATCAGTTACGGGGTACTACTACTGAGTACTGACATATCAGAGTCTGGCAATAAGCGCGGAAGTAATTCCAGCCGTGGATAAATCGGCACATCGCGTGGAGCCCGCCGCAAAACCTTTTCCCAACGCCCACGCTCTGCTAGTCCCAGATCCACCTATCGCACACGCTTCCAACAACAATTTGTCTGTGGGATCAGACATTCCAGTGTGGTTCGCTAAGAGCCGATATCCGCTGAGCCATTACGAGCCACCTAAAGAGGAAGGTATCGCCCATGGAGCTGTCACCTTACTGGTGGTGCCAGATGCCGCCAGAGTGCTATTCTAATTCCAGGCTCCGGACTTAAGAAGCTAAGATGATCTCGAGATGAAATCTTAGCTTGGTGGATGCCACTGGATGGCCCCTGATATGTCTTTTTTTTTCTTTCTTGCGGTCCAGTTGCGGAGAACCTGCTCCTCGCTCCTGTTGGAATTTGGAAGGAGTCGAAATCTCAGCTTTGTCCCAGTTCGTGCTGAACAAACACGCCATAGCACAACTACAATATCGATTCCAGTAGCGATTATCGTTGCCGCCAACTACATCAGCCGGACTTGTTTCCGACCCTCGGGCCCTGTCACTATTACTCGAGATCCAAGACTTTTTTTGTTTGCCCAAACCATACATATGCGCTAAGAACCCCGCATATATTGAATCCTCTGCGACAAGAATAGCTTCTCGGTAAAAGAACTCCTTGAGAGATATCAAGCGCGGAAGAACGGACATTCGTCTAACGTCTTGATCGATCTTGAAATGGCACAGGATGTTACGGCAGAGATCGAGAAGGCCATCGAGACGTCAAATGATTCTGTAACCGGCAGTGACAATACTACTCCCAAGGCAGAAGAAGCAGTTGCTCCACAAGCGACCAATACAGGGTACAATAATGCAGAGCATGAGTTTGATACAGGCTTCACAGCCTGGTTGCAGGTGCTTGGGTCCTTCTTTTTGTTTTTCAATTCATGGTATGTCTATGTCTGGTATAATGATCCCATTCTACCACAAGCAGACAGGGCTAAACTGGAATGATTAGGGGCCTGGTTAATACATGGGGTGCATTTCAGGTAAGCTAATTTCTTTGAATGAACTGCCTAAACAGCTAGCTGATATACGCCAGACTTACTACGAAGAACAAATCCTAGCTCATGAATCGGCATCAACAATCTCCTGGATTGGTTCCATCGAGTCTTTCCTCCTCATGTTCATCGGCGTCGTCGCGGGCCCTCTGTTCGATGCCGGCTATCTCCCGATCATTCTACCATTCGGCAGTTTCATGGTCGTCTTTGGCTATATGATGACCAGTCTCGCCACTGAATACTATCAGGTCATGCTGGCACAGGGTATTTGCGTTGGTATCGGCACCGGATTCTTATTCGTCCCGTCTGTGGCCCTTCTACCGCAATACTTTCGGAAAAAGCGAGCTCTAGCAAACGGACTTGCAGCTTCAGGTAGCAGTTTTGGCGGTGTCATTTATCCGATTATGTTCGATCAGCTTCAGAAAAAAGCTGGCTTTCCCTGGGCAACTCGAGCCATCGCTTTTGTTTCCTTGGCAACATGTACATTTTCATGTCTCGTCCTACGTGCACGTTTCCTTCCAACGGAAAGACGATCGCTGATCCAGCTCTCCGCTTTCAAAGAAGTCCAGTTCTCGCTATTCTGTCTCGCACTGTTCATGGGCTTCCTGGGTTTCTACAACTTTTTAATCTATGTTCAGCCCTGGGCAATTCAGAACGGAGTCGTAAACGCTAACCTGGGATTTTACCTAGTCTCCATCCTGAACGCTGCCTCGATCTTTGGCCGTATCACGCCGAATCTGATTGCTGATTATACAGGGCCACTCAATATTCTCTTACCGGCTTCTAGCTTTACGGCTCTAATGGCTTTCTGCTGGATTGCTGTTCACTCCGCTGCGGGAATTATTATCCTTACTCTTCTTTATGGCTTCTTTTCCGGAGGCTTCGTCTCTCTACCGCCTGTTGTCATGATGACCATCACCAAGGACTTTCGAGATCTTGGAACTCGACTGGGCATGTGTTTCAGTCTTTGTTCCATTGCTGTCCTAGTGGGCACACCAATAGGTGGCGCGATTCTTTCTGCTGGTGGTTCCTACCTTGGCGTACAGCTATTTTGTGGGGCTTGTATTGCAGCTTGTGCGGCTGTCATCTTGGTTATCCGCTTCCTTCGTGTTGGATGGAGTTTGACTGCTCGAACGTGAGATCGTATTCAGTGGTCATCGAGGGATCATCAGCCTGGATTCAGGCAGGGTGACTGTCTTCAATAGCATACGTTGGCGGCGCTTTGTTATCCTTTTCAGGCTATTTTCGGAACATTGTTATTTTACTTGCATGATACATTCCATGGTACATATATTGTACATATTTGGTTGCATGAGGCTGTTAGACAGCAGAGTTCATACATCATTGCACGAGGCATATCGGTGGCTTTTTCGGGTTATTGGCTTTTGCCTCGTTTGTGCGCGTCAACAGTGTTAATAATATCGTCAATCAGTGGACACTGGTTGTAACGAACAGAAAGCCCTCATGTCATCATTTTGGTATCAGGTTGACGATGATTCGTATGAATATAGAGAGTGCTCCGAATATTTCAGAGTCTTGAGATACCAGATTCTGGCGTTGGAAGGCCTGCTGTTCGTTGTGTCCTGGGTTAATATCCTTGATCCATGTATTTACCTGAACAGGCATACAAGTTCATCAAATTTATACGTCAACGTACTTTTGTCTTCAATACCGACATAAAAAGCCTCCAACACCTAGAAATGTATGTACAATATCACCATAGACCATCCCCATGCGCCTGTAGAAGAGTCTATGTATGTAATGTTTTGCCTTCGCCAAACGTCCACATGCTGAAGAATGAAAGACGGAAATATGCCCCTTTCAATAAACGTCCTCCGGATTCACCAAAAAGTTCTCCCCATCTTCTCGAACATGTAAAAGATCCTTATCCCGACTGCAAGGTTTGCGCATATCGAACGCATCCTCGCCTTGATCGGACATTCCGGTTGGGTCGTCTTGGTAGTAACTCACAACGCGCCGGAAGACAGAGTACCTGAAAACACACACATTAGTCAAAACTTCATAGCTTGAGAATAGCTTTTTTAGAACATACCCCATGCCTTTATACATATCCACCGCCACCCTATTCGTCGCTCGAACATACAAATCTACAAACCACGCATCATTAATATCGGACGAATGCTCCAAACTCTCCGTCAAACGTCGCGCGTATCCGAGTCTTCGCCATGCAGGCGCAACCGTCAGGACAGTAATGTGGCCGTGCCAGGGTGTGTAATGTTCCGAATTGCGCATTGCGGCTGGTTGTTCTTCTAGTTTTCCCATAACTATTGCGTCGCTGTTAGCTTCAAATCTCTGGATTGAGGGGTGTTTGTGCTTACTATATCCGACGATGCCTGCATCTCGGTCTTGAACGACGCTGAATAGCGATGGCCAGCGCATAAGATAGTTCAAGTAGAAGCCTAGGTCATAGTTTTCGGTCAGAGCGTCGAGATTGGTCAAGTTCAATGAGAACATGTCCATCGGCGTCATGCGCCGGATATAACTCATTTCGTTTGCTCAGATGATCGTTTCCCTTATAATTGGGGATCGGAGGGATTGATCGGATGCAGACAAAGTTGGTCCAGGTGTTGGTAACGTTATTTACTGATATAAGTACGCAGAAATGCGATTATCCTCCGTATTGTTCAATAATCTTGAATATCATTTGGATATAAATGCTAGGAAAGCGGGGGGAAGCTGACCGCCTTGGAAGTGTCTCACGGGTGAGACCGAGCGCCTCTCCATCATAATCCGCGAACGTAACCGTCAACAAACACTCCAACCACCGCATTTCTTCGTCATTTGGCACGACGCGAGGAAGCGAGCCGACACAGATTGTAAGCATACAGATCGCGGAATCTTACAAGAGAGGCCAGACTCGCTACCTCGTGAATCCTTTCAAGTCTTTTGATTTGTGACATTCCGTCCCCCATACAGATGGCACTAAAGTGACTCGTCTTTCTCGAATTATTTCGCCCCTATTGCTCGCTGTTGATCCGTTCTTGGGCTTTAGGCCCGCTCGTCCTGAACAAAGGGTATGCACACCGGAAAATAATCCCATACATTCGTTAAATGAACATTTGTACAAGGTCGAACGGCCACAATGTCGGCACCATCTTCGCCGGTCTCGCCGAGACATCGTCGACACCCTTCTAGCCTTGATATGACACCAACGATAAACGACGCACATGATAATGGATATTTCTACCTACAAACCCCTCAGTCTCCAGGCGCCCTTTCCGCGGACGGACCGCACCAGCGACATTCTATATCGTCAATTAGTGATCGGCGTATGTCGGCGGAATATATGGGAGCTGTTGATTCCGGCGGAGGATTGGGGAATCTGGCAGACGAGCTGGCTGATGCTTGGGGCGATGGCGAGGGATACGACGACGCTTCCGGGATAGAGGTCAACGATCAAATGAACAACATACACCATGAAGATGCACATTCGTCTGGAGAACAAACACCACGCGAACAGACGTCGCCTACTCATGCGAGTAGTCTACAGCCTCCGAGGAATAGGCAGAAACAAACACAGAATAGACATCGACGTACAGAATCTCAATATGACGGCTCGGATTATGGAAACGACTCGGATTTTGAGGAAGGGAGCGAGTTCTCTCCTAACTTAGAGAGGAGGCTGGCCGGGATTGAGAGTCTGGCTAGGCGGGGTATAGAAGAGAATGGCAGTTCAAACGATCAAATTATACAACGGTTTGTGGAAGGTCTCAAGGATCTGGGTGCACAGAGCGGGATAGAAAACGGGGCTGCGAGGTATGACTCCCTAAGAGTTTTCAGAATTGGGGATACTAACGTATGCAGATTGATAACCGCTCATACATCCATCACGTCACATCTTACGCACCAAACCCGAGCGCTACAAACATTAATACACCCTCTTTTATTCTCTCACTTCCCTCTAATATCCACAGAATCCATGGACGACCTCATACCCTTGATCGACGAAGGCCTTCTCCCGAATCTACCTCTTCCTTTTCCCCCGCAACAGACACAACCCAACTCCACCCTCAGACCGCAATCCGCCTCCTCCGTACGGTCAACACAAAGCCAAATAGCAGCAACGACTGCATCCATGGACCCGCTTCTCTCCCTCCAGGCCCTATTAGGTCAAACATCCGATCTCACCCTCACCCTCCGCACACTGAGCGACACACTCCACGAATCCCGCCAACTCACTTCCACAGCCTCCCGCCGCCTGCGATCCGCACGCGAACTAGTCGCTGAAATCAAACGCGAAGACGAGGATCGCGAGGAAGGTCATCGATGGATAGAAAGTGGGCAATGGGATCGAAAACTCAAGGAGCGAGAAGCAGGGCGAGTCTGTGGAGAGGTCGTCAGTGGCTTTGAAGCTGTATGCGGTGAATGGAGGAGGAAGTTATTCGGCGCTACGGCTACGGAGGCAGCTGCTTGAATCCGCTTCCTTTCAACGCTTATAGATCGCGATACCATGACCGCGCACTGTATTTGATGATGATGTTACCCTCTCTCTTTTTTCATCTTGTTCAATATGATTACGACGACGGATTTACGCTGTTGGTTGTCGTTGTTGTTTGTTTATAATCATACATCATACACATAGATATCCCCTCTTTGATACTCTTCTGATTTAAAAGCAATGCCACGGACGTATTTTGGAACGATATACATCACAGCTCCTTTTGTATCTCCCGCGTCACTAAGATACTCTCATCCACGAACATCATAAATCAAGGTGAAGGGAGAGGTGAAGTTAAACAATATGCAAAGGGGTAGATGGGTAGATACTCTAGGCAATGGGTCATGGCAGAAAATAGAGATATCGAGGTCTCTTTCCGTAACATCCTCTTATTTCAGTAGAAGAAAGAAATAGGAAAGAAGAAGAAAGTGGAAATGATGCTACTATGGACATGGTCACATAAAACATGAATCAAAAAGGGAAGAAACCGTACTTTTCGCATGAAAAAAAGGTAAAGAAAAAGAAGATCCCAAAAGTTTATGTATATAAACCTCCGTGTATGACAGAAAAGAAGAAAAAGTTATTACTGTTGTTCACGTCTCTTCCATGCTGGAACCCATTTACCGCCACTTGCTTTGCTCTCTTCGGTTCTTTCGCTGGGAGCTGCTTCCCGAGGGGCCGAGGGTCTGGAAGCAGGAGGGGCAGCACCGGCGCCAGCGCCTCCCTCACGCGCGCGACGAGGGACGTATTTCTCTGTCGATGGTGGAGGGGCTTCTGATCGGACTGGGGCACCGCCTTGACGCATGGCAGGGGGCACGTAGCCTCCGGTCTTGCGTGGAAGGGCAGCAGGTTCTTCCTTGGCTGCAGCAGGAGCAGCAGCGGTAGTGGGAGCCGCAGTTGGAGCGGGAGCAGTCTCTCCTGCAGCCTCTTTGGCGGCCAGACGTTCTCTCCAGCTTCCACCACCCGTACCGGCACGAGGGGCAAGGTTGAGTCTGGGAGCAATTCGTTCACCCCGCTCGGCGGTGGGTTCAGCAGCGCGAGTGGGCTCTGGTGCAGCGGGCACACCGGCTTTGCGAGCTGCGCGGCGAGCTTCGGCTTCTTCTTCACGTTGTTTCTGTTTGGCGGCAATCTCGTCGAGTTTCCTATGGTGATAATTGATTAGCAAAGGGTTAGGTGCATTAGAGAGGATACATGTAACGTACTTCCTCTCCTCCTCGCGCTGAGCTTTCCGTTCAGCCATGACACGTCTCTGTTCCTCCTCGCGTAGAACCCGCTCCTCCTCCTCACGTCGGATACGTTCTTCCTCTTCCTGTTTGCGACGTTCCTCCTCCTCACGTTCAGCCTTCTCACGACGGCGACGCTCCATGACCTCCTTGATACGTTGCTTCTTCTTTGCTTCAAGGTCTCGCTCTGCGGCCTTGCGGCGCTTCTCAAACTCCTCATGACGCTTCTCGTTGAGACCGTCGCGGAACTCGGTGAACACGGGGACAAGACGGCTCAGTCGGTGTTTGAGCGCGACATCCGCCTTATGTTTCAATTGAGCCTCCTTCAAGGTCTCCTCCTTTTGACGCTCGTACATCTCCATATCGTGCTGTTTCTGCTTTTCGTAGTCTTCCGGAATATGTTTGAGCTCCTCACGACGGAAAGCACGCTCCAGGTGGTCAATTCGCTTGGCTGTGACACGGATGCGGTCATTGAGTTCGTTCTTCTCCTTCTCGAGCTGAGCCAACTTCATGGCACGGAGGCGGTTGCTGTCGAGTTCCTCAGGGTCAATCTCGTTGATATCGATACCCTTGACACCGCTCAATTCCTCAAGCTGTTTCTTCAATTCCTGCTTGCGAATGCGGTCTTGCTCATCCTTGAGGCGCTTCTTCTCACGTTCACGTTGTTCATCCAATAGTCTCTGCTTCTCAGCTTCCTGAAGTTGTTGGGTGCGGATTCTCTTGCGAGTCTCCTCTTCTCTTTGTTTGCGCTGCAGAGACTCTGTGGCAGCTTCCTTCTTCTTCTCGATAACAACTCGGCGAGCCAGAGTATCCTGGTGTTCCTTTGCGGCGCCCTCCAAAGCACGAGCATGTGCGCGCTGCTTAGCCTGGAGGCGGTTTTCAGTGTAGGAAGGATCGACATAGAGACAGGTGACATGCAAAGTCTTGGCCAAGCGGGTAAGCTGGGATCGAGCAATCTCAGCCGGTGTGCTCTGCAGACGCTGGACAGATCCCACCTCGCTCTCGGCGGATCCTGCTGCACTACCTGGGTGCAGAGCCTTAGCAGAGGAGAAGATGTCGGAATCGAAAGTAAGAACACCAGCAACATGGTCAACACGAATGGCCAAGTCGCCCTTCTTGCAACCGTTCATGATGAACTTTTCGATCATTGACTGGGTGACTTGGAATGGGTCAGGGAACTGGGCAAGCTCGTAAATGAACTTGAGTTCAACAGACTCGTACACTTGGGAAAGTTGCTGGAAGAGACGAGTGAGAATGACCTGTTGCAAGGGGATGACATATTTTTCCATCTCAGGATCAGCACCAATCTGTTTGAGGATAGGAGTGATCTTCTTGCAAATTGACAATGGGTGGAAGTCGACTTCAAGAATGTTGTACAAGTCACGGATTTCAGGGCGAGCACGCTTGAGCAAGCCCTTGTTCAGAGCATCCTTGAAAAGAGCGGCCCGAGTAGGAGACTGGGCCATGCCGAGCAAGTTGGTAAGACGGGCGTTCTTGTTCTTCCTGACTTCGTCGACGTCAACAAGAGCACCACGGGAGCGAGAAGTGCTGATGACGGGAATAGAAAGAGCAGCGAGCAAGACAAAGGATGCAGCCTTGGTCATATCGGCCTCTGTAACAGAGGGGTTGTCCTTCTTGGTTCCTTGGCCAGAGGCGAGGGTAACAGCAGACTGGCGCAGGAGGTTGTAGTAGCGGTTCCAGGCGGCGGCATGGAACAAGTAGTTTTCGCTAACCAAGAAGATACGAGCGAGCTTTTCGTAGTAGTTGGCCATCATGACGTTCTTTGCAGGGCGCTTGCTGAGGCTCAACAAAGTGTGAATGTCCTCCACACTGCGGAAAGCTTCCTGCCAAAGTTCCAGCTCAACAGCTACGTTAAGCTGCTGGAAACGGGTATCCAAGTGACGCTGAAGGGTGTCTGGGTCGCTGAGATTGATGGCGTGCATCTGAGTAGAGTATTTGGCGGCATTCTGGACGTGATTGCGCAAAAGTTCGCAAAGACGGCGGAATTCAGTCTTGCGAGTGTACTTGAGACAGAACTGGAAGGCTTGGAGGGCAGTCGTCTGGTACATGATTTCCAGGCGGGCATTGTTCTTCAAGATTTCGAGCACAGTGCGGTAGGTTTCCCACAAAAACTTGAGCCAAGGAGTGACGATAGCACGGTCGGTACGGTCCTTGGATTGTTCGCCAGAAACAGTGGCCAAAAGAATAGTTTCGGGGGTTTCAATGGCTTCGAGATCGTCCACGTTGGTCGAGGGGGCAGTTGACTCGAGAGAAGACTGGATTTCATCGGCTTTGGCTTGAGCTTCGGTCACTTTTTGTTCGGCGAGTTCAATGAAGTGCTTGAGAACGGTCTGTCCAAGTAAATGTTAGGCTGATTTGCTTTGTAGTCTGCTTGCGTAATTCTTACCTCGATAGTTCCCACATTGGTGTTTTGGGCGATGTTTTTATATTGATAGAGACCATCCTTGGCGGCTTTTCCTTTACGCAAATCGACACACAGTTCAACGAAGAGAATCATCACCGGTTCCAAAGACGCGACAGGGCTGCTTCGAGTTCGTTTCGAGGTGACATGTTCGTGAAGAACTGTGAGCGCGGCAGGAGCCTGGCCCACAGCAATGAGCTCCCTAGCCCTCTACACATCAATATTATCAGCAAAAAGTTCCGTAGAGTTCCAAGAGTTGCATAGGAAAAAGGTATCGTCTGAGTCCGACGATACAGATAGCGAGATTGTTGGGTCGTACCTTGAGGACATTTTCGGGCTTGATATGAGGTGGTGGAGGCATGGTGGGCAGTCTGCCCCTTAGGCGAAATGTAGATTTTTTTTGAGCGAAGGCGATCGAAGATAAATTCGGACTTGATAATCAGCCGAGACACTCAAAAACACAACTGCAGCAGGTATCTGGAGATTCGAATGAATCTGGTGAACCTGGCGATGCAGCGGGGTGAAAGGCCGTGACGGAACTTTGAGGCAAATTCTAACTGGAGCCGAGAATAGCGTTGTGCGATTCCCAAGAAAATGTTTGTTGCTGCCTTAGGCAGATGTTGCCAAGCCCGGAATCATACGCTAGGCTGGAGCAGGCAAAGTTCAGCCCTTATCACGTGATAAGCTCGGTTCCTTGGTTCGGATGACGCTTTACCGAAAGCAGCCTAGTCAATATTGTATCACGTGATATCAGTTGTTGTCGGGCACTTTCAAGTTTCCACAGTCTGTTTCCAGCCTTTGTTCGTCTCGACTCTCGTACATCGGACAATAAGACATACAATAGGGTACTCGGTGGCACGCATCAGACGACGCTTGCCACAGTACCCAAAAAAAAAAAAAAGTTCTGGGAAGGATGGAACGGGCACAGATCAGATGCATCTTCGATTCGTAACCGATTGTTGACTCCGTGCTTGATCAATTGTTTCATAATTATGTACTCCGTACCATTTGGCATTTACCCTGGCACGTCTTTGTCTGCAATTTCCATAGTAAGTACTCCGTAGATGAACCTAGAGACCGTTGGAGCAGGCTAGAAGGCGTCGTAACATCGGCTAAACGTCACTAGCAGCTTAGTCGCCGAACTAGTGGCTTTTGGACGTTGTGATTGGTCGAGCATTGCCGGGTCGATTTTGGGGTTGGGATGCGAATTGGGATTGATCATTATTTGGGGCTCTGAGGAATTGGCTACAAAGCGTACATTATGTACCTCGATCAGATGTGAGGCTAGGATGAAGAATCGAGTCAAAGATCAACTACAATGAATCGATCTTTCCCGGAAGGGTTTCTCTCCCAGTGAAGAAAACGCCAGTTGAGGTCTGTCTGAGCAGCCCCCAGTTTTCTGATGGCCACGATTCCCCGATCAGGCCTAGCGCAGGTCAACCCAGACGCCTGGGCCAAGCAAACCAAGCAAACCAAGCAAACCGAGTTCCCTTTTCCCCTGCTCTCCCTCTTCCACCTTCTGGTTCCTCCCCTCGCGCTGTCGCTGTTTCGCTCGCTTTTTCTCCCCCCCTACGGCTTATTATTCCGCACCGCATTCGACATCGTCGTTTTAGACTGAGTGTGTGCTAGTCGCAGAAATAGTGTGTCTCCCGGTCCACCTCGTGTCCTGTGTGTCTTGTGTGCTGCAGCACTGCTTGCTGTGTGTGTCCTCGCTCCCGTCCATCCTCCCGAGCACCTACACTATCCTCGTCGCTCCCTTCCTCCCGTCCCTGCTACCACCCAGACACCTCACTCTCTTTTCTTCTTCTGTCTCGCCCGGTTGTCAGGCCGATCGTTCCTCCTGCGACAGCTGCAGCGACTTCATATTCGTGCCCGATTCTGGTTGTGGGAATATAGAAAATAATAATAAAGTCCAGGGTCCAAACCGAGGGACAGGAATACAACGCCGCCAAAAAGAGAGTCAACCGGTTCCGCCATTACAACCATCAACCAATTTCCAAGATGCCTGCCTACGAACTCCGCTCGGGCGGCGACGTCAAGAATAAGAAACAGAGCATGGCAGATCTCAAATATCGCCGATTGACGGAATTGAACAGTCGCTTGAAGGAAGACTTGGACCGTCCTCGCGTCAAGGTGTCCGAAGCTGCTCTGTCGTGAGTCTCCCCTGGCGTCGTTACAGCTACACTTCACCCCACCACCGGCCTGCATGCGATTGCTTGTAGTCTGCTCTGAAAAACATCAATTGACTCAATAATCAAATAGTCTCATTAATTATTGCAACAACACCCGTGACTTTATGGTCCCTTCCGTCTGGGGTCAGGTATGTTTCCAATTTCTGCGACAGTCATCCTATAAATCATCTGCTCACTCCATCTAGGTTGATAAGAGAGAAGATCCCTACGCACCTCAACAATCCGGTGGCTGCTGTACCGTGATGTAAACGGACCAGGCTATTCCGTCGGTGCTTCATCCCATCCCACCCCATGATGACGACTCGACCAATTCTCGCTTTTCTTTCAACCTGCGACCTCATCGCTTCTTCCTCGATTCTTTCTTCATACCCCCTTTTGCGACGATAACAGCATTTCTCTCTTTCATCGCTCTCTCACAATTGTACACTTGACGTCCCTCCATTGCAATCCATTCGATTGGTTATTGCAATATTCGATAAGACGATCGATCGATCGATCGATATTTCCAGACCATGCAATCAATGCATACTGCATGCATGCATGCAACATGGACTAATGAACTCCTGGACCATTGAATCTACACGGTCTGGCATAATCCAAAAATCAAAACAACAATTATTACCTTTTCCTATCTGATTGGTATGAGTTTGGCGTCCAATTGCTTACTTCTTTCCTCTTGATGACGAGACATTCGATCCCGACCAAAAGTCATAGAACTGAAGTACCACTTTGAAAGTTACGCTGGTTTGATCGTCTGTGTAATTCGACATAACGCAAAAAAATGTACTTTGTTCTTTCGTTTCATCTGTTCGCCTACTCTTCTTCATAGGCGCGATTCTGCCTCTCGACGGTTTCTTTTCTTTCTGTTCTTTGTCTCTTGCCGCTTTTGATCTCCGCCTTGGATATCGCTTTCGTCTCAACTTTGAGACAAGGATGATCAGGAATGGCGCTATTTATTGTCATTTACGGCCGTGGCAGTTGTTTTTTCTGGTTTCGAAAGTCGAGGGGGCGCCCGACTCTTATCTTCTTTGAACCTTTACATATTGATTTCGTTGTATAATAGATTCTTTTCTTTTCTTTTTACTTTCCTTCTTATTGACGTTACGTTTGCAGTTGATTGATATGAATGTTTTGATTAGGATGTAATAGTTGATAACCGTTCAATTCATCTATTCCCAGTATCGTAGTCTCAAGTATTAACACAATCATACCAAAGCAGACCCAACATCCAAACCAACCAGATACCCCAACCAAGGTCCCAAACTCATCCAAGCGTCTCTCCTCTTTCTCAGGCTGCTCTTCCCGCGCTGCACCTCCCCAGATCCGTTCTCCCCTACGGACAGGGGACTCAGAATATCACAAATCCAAGGATTGATCTCTCGATTCAACGACGTCTCTCGATCATCAGCCATAACCGCACTGTAGATATCCGACGACCGAACCGGATCCCGACACTGCCGCGCACGCCGACGCAACAATTCGCGAATACCGTCCGTTTCCCATAGATAATTATTGACGGGCGGCGGGAACTGGAGGTCTGATACCCGCAACGCTTTATACTCTTCGCCACCTGGCTTATCGTCGTTGATATCGATGTCGTTGTTTCTGCCGAGTTGAATGAGTTTCGAGAGGATATTGTCGACCTTGAAGAGCGTGAGAGCAAAGTATTTGAATTCCTCGGACGTGCTGAATTTGTAGACGAGTGGGTCGTCGGCGTGGATCTGTGAGAGCATTGATGGGTAATGCAGGATGCGCTGGACGCGGCATGTGTCGACGAGGCGGGTGAAGATGGGATGGATACGATCTATTACGTCCTGTTCTTCTTTTTCTTCGTCGTCGTCGTCATCATCAGATCCGAAAACTTCAGTGTAATCGTTTGCGATGATTGCGAAGATGGTGAAGAGCAGAATGGCCTGATACGTAGCTATTGGCCAGCGGTGCGATGAGTATTCTTTCACCGTCCAATTATCCTTTTCTCACCATTAGCAAATGTCACGCAAGTAAGCCCAAAAAAGGTACGAACCGTCTGCGTCAACAAAATTACATGTAAATGCGCATGAAGCGCCCAGGCAAGTCTCATCAAACTCTTCTCCTCGGTCATTCGGAGTGCACACATCACCATGGCAAGGACCAGGATCGGCGGCTCTGTTTCCGGATTGAATTGCCATCTGGCCAAAAAGGGCCATTGACCATGGAAATGCGAAAAGTAGAGTTCGACGTAGTATTTTGCGTCGAGGTGGTGCATGAGGTCGGTCATTTCGTCGGACTCGAGATAGGTTGAGAGGTTTTCGGCTGCTAGGAAGGATTTTGATGTTGAGTACACATCCGAAAGACGGAGGACGGGATGGTCTGCGTCTTGTCCTTGGTGTGCATGCTGGGTTGCTGGTGGCTGATCACTGACGTTCATCAGGTCATGCTGGATTTGAGCTTCATGTTGTCGTACAGCGAGACGGAGGCTTTGCATTGATACCTCTTCTGCTTGAGACTGTTTCTGCAGAATCTTTGAAGGTGCGCCGCTAATTTCAGAAGGTGGTGGTGGTGGTGTAGACGTATATGAAGAAGACGGAGCAGCAGTCACCGCATCAATCAAGCCATTCGAACCAGTATCCTGATCAACGCGTCTACGTTTCCTTCCATCCTAATCCAAGAGATCAACAATCTGAACATCACCCACGGACCAAGAAAGGTACATACCTGCATCTCCTCATAATCAGTTCCCGATAGAATACTCGTACTCCGACTATCCCTCTTAAAGGCTCTGTCAAAGGTACACGGAAGCCCCCTCTTGACACAGACCGCGCAGGGAGTTTCTTTGTCGCATCTCGTTTTCAGAACATTGCATCGATCACAGGCCCTGCTGACCTTAGGGGTGGGCTCAGTTGTGCCTTTGGTATGTGTCTTCTCATGGCGAGAAAGAGAGTCGCTATCCAGTCGTCAGCATTCAATTTCTCTCAAAACAACTTAACGACACGTAAGGATTACCTTCGACTGAACCCCATTCCACACACTTTACATATATGAGCCAGCGCTTCACCGTGCTGCGCTACATGTCTCAGCAAATGCTCCTTGCGAACGTAGCTCGCGCCACACTCAGGATAGGAGCATATGTATGGCCGAGGTTTCTTGAAGGATATGTTCGATCTGCCCCCGTAGAGGTTTGCTAGTAGGGGTAACATTGTGTTCTGTGGTCATGGGAAGTTTTTTTTTTTCTTGATTTTTGTTTTTTGTTCTGGCTTGTTTGTAGATTGCTTAGCAAAACAAATTCGTGATAAAATCTTTGCCGGTGGGAGAGCCGTGTGGGATGGTCTGGGCTGATTTGATTGGGTGGCTGGGTTTTACGTCACATGCCGCTGCCTTTCTCTAGTTAACTTACCATCTCAACCCTCATACTGGTCGTCTCATCGCATCAAATCGTCAAGATTAAAGACTCGATACGTTGTAAGATATAATTTAATCAAAATGACAGAACCAATAGCCCCCATCGAACAAACCACCCAAGCATCCACAGAGGCAGAGGCAGAGGCAGAGACACAGAAAACACACCTCCCTCGAATCACAATCACATACTGCACTCAATGCAAATGGATGCTCCGCGCCGCATATGTATTTCTCTCCCCTCCTAGCTAGGTAGAAACTGGGACAGATAGCTAAGTAAATGCAGTTCGCACAAGAACTCCTCTCAACATTCGGCACAACCCTCGGCGAGGTTTCCCTTCGACCAGCCACAGGCGGTCTATTCACCGTCACCATTGTGCCGGATACCAGCACAGAAGAGACCTTGCTCTGGGACCGGAAGAGGGATGGTGGGTTTCCTGGTATGTCTACCCTTCCTTATTTTCTGTTCAGGGAGTTGGACCAAGGGCTGATGATATTGTAAGAGGTCAAACAACTCAAAGCTCTGGTTCGGAATATTGTTGATCCAACGAGGAATCTGGGTCATGTTGATAGGGCGTTGAATAAAGAGAAGAAAGATAAGGAGGATGTCTCCAAAGTCGAGAGTCAGGAAGTTGCGAAGTCGGAGAGTAGAGCTGAGCAAAAGCAGCAGCAGGTGGTTGATGCTACTGCTGCTGCTCAGACAAGTGAGAAGGAGATCACCAAATCACAAGAGGTGTGTGAAGACTGCCAGTAATGCGAAGCAGCATCTATTCTCTTGTACACTTTATACTGGACTGGTTATTGTATGTGATCTCAAATGAGCTACGGTTGACCTGATATGAATACGATGAACACAGCTGCAATATTCAAGCTTCTCGAGATCAATTCCTATATAGACAGATCACATAATCCAATATATATAAACACGAAATGCACGCTCAAACCACAGTATACCCGCCCAAATTCGGCATTGTACAGGGAATAAATAAAAGAAAAGAACGCCCATATGTAGATACCATCCAATGCACAACAATAGAAATGGTATCATCCGCCCATTTTGCTTCTTTTTAGAATATCAGATGGTACAAAGTCCGCACATAACGCAAGTCCAATCGTAATCATTATGTCCAGCATAGGTCGCCTGTACATCAATAGGCTCCCTTTCGACGTCCTTGCGATGAAATAATGCAGTAAAAGAAAAGACAGAGAATGTAACGAAACTATGGGTTGTAGGTCGATAGTCCAAATGAGTGTCGACTCGGCCCTAAACACCAATATTCAATTCTATAATCGTAATCACAACCAGCCGCAACTCCTTGAATGCTCAACGCTCAAGTAAAACTCATATTCCTGAGTAAATCCATTAGTCCGTTCACACCCCTAAGATTTCCGTCTCCAGAATGCCAATCGTAGTCGGCTCCTCTTTCGTGGGAGATCGTGACGAGGGGCAGACGTAAGCTGCTCGTGTGAAAGGTGTGAAGATCGCACTTTCTCCAACGAATCATCGCGACAATTGCGCCCAGTCCCTAGAATGGCTGTCATCAGGTGGTGTGATTTTTCAAAATCTTCAAAGCCCTGAGATGAACGGGGCTTTGGAGGAATGGAATGACCGTTCGGTTGGAGTCGTTGCCCGTACAATCCCGATGAAGATGGGCGTGAGTGATTGTCGTCAAGAGGATAAACGTCACTGGCGCTGCTCAATCCGCTTCCACGACTTTCCTTGTCATCGCTATCCAATGTAACAAAACTGGTGGCATTTGTAGCTGGGGATACAGGGGTCGCAACCGTATTCGTTGTAGTGCTTGCACTCTGCGTTCTAGTGTCCCTTCCGACTCCATATGAGCTCGTAGGGCGCGAACCACGACCAGAAGAAGAAGCCCGATCATGGTGACTTTTGGTGTGTGCCATTAAAGTGGCACCTGATGACTCGCCGGTGTCCTCATCGTCGCTTGACTGGGACTCGGAAGAAGGTTCATCTTGTACTTGTCCATTGGCCGCCGTCTTGAAACCCGCGATCGTGGATTGTGACAAGTCTATATGATCATTTGCGTAATCCTTCTGGTCCGTTAATGGCAGTGCTGTATTGGTGATTTCAGGGGGTTGGTCCAAGATGATGTGAGTAGTCGCATCCCGATCTGTCGAGACGTCATTTTCCTGTACTGTAGACACTTTGAGACTCTCTCGTCTTGCAGGACTAAGCGATCGTGGAGAATGTTCCGCAGTAATGCTAGGTATCTCTCGTTTCTCTTCATAGCTAGCCACCTCTTGCCATCTAGACCTGTTCAATTTAATGTGCTTGACGGTGCATGTGATCTCTGGACAGAGACTGGCGACTCCTTCAAACAGCGGCAAGGCAAAAATCGACATAAAGTTGATTTGACCCAGCGAAAGTTTGTGCATGTTACCGAGTTCAGGAGGTCCGCCAAAAAGTGCCGTTTCCATACCGATTTCCTTTTCCATCTGACCTTGATGGGCAAACTCCTCTTGTAGAAGGTTAGTCCACTGTTCTGCAATCTTCCATGGTCGGGCCACATTGCTGATATCAGCACATTTGATAATCAATCCGCACAATAAAGTCTTGTAAGTATCACGATCCTGGGGTGTCCACGTAGTGACGTCTCCGGTCTCCTCATATTTACGTTGCAACTCACCCATGCGACCCATAAATGTAAAGTGTACACCCATGTCAGTTGCAAGAATCGAGCTAATGAGTAGTTTTCGCAGGTTGACATCGTGAAAAGCAGCAGGCCAGTGACGACGTAGGATTTGGGAGAAAGCAGCGCAATGGAAAGCTTCCAAAACAGAGCTATCGTTGTATAACTGGGCAAGCGGCGCATTAAGCTTGACTAGAAATACGTTGTTCACGCCAGGATGACCAACATCGTGACCGATTGCTGCAATGAGAAGCGTCAAGGCGTCAAATGGTGTGATCAGTGACGCAATTGGTGATTTTGAAGGCGATGTGTTTGTGTTGGAAATGTCGTAGGTGGGAAGGGCTCCGATTTTGATGAGAATATAGAAGACCGATTGCAAAACGTCGACTGCATGGCGAAAGTTGTGATATAGGACGAATGAGTTATAGGCTGCCCGACTGGCAAGTAAAAAGGTTTGAAGCTCGGCTTTGGTCAATCGCCAAGGTCCTACCTCGGGCATTGTCATCGCATGCCCAATCATCGTACACGCGGCGTATACAAGTTCGTCGTCTGTGAGGTGATGAACCGGGAACCTCCATACACCGACTTCGCGCTCAATCATTTCCTTTCGTTCGAGTGTGATGTTCAGCTCCCTGAACATTTATTAGTATGAGTAGTTAGCATCACAAGAAAAAAGACGTACCCGTGTTGGAACTCTTCAATGACTTGTTCAGGATGGCATATCGACTTGAGCAGTTTCGAAACCATCGCTTCCCGAAGATATGAGTATGGCTTTTCAGCGTCGACGCCAACCCATGATTGTTTCCTTGCCTTCTTTATAGACAAAAACCTTGTCAGCTCTTTACGTGCAGTTCGGCGCACTCGATAAGCATGCACGAGAAGACCTTGAACACGGGCCTCATGCAGAGGTTGGCAAAGCACATCTGCAGCGCCTGCTTCTATGCAACGTGACGGCAAACTCGGTAATTCTAGAGATGTAGCGCACATCTTCTGATGAAGTTGAGAGAGTTGCATTTTCTCGGCCTCCTCTCCTAGACCTCCGGGTGTCCGCATCATGGCAATGGGCGTTATGAGTTTCGGTCCATCTTGTAGCTGTAAATCCGATGCCAGTAGGGCTACCAGTTGAACACCGTAAGAATCGGCGGATTCCGAAGAGAAACTGAAGCGGCTCGAGAAAGGAGTTACGGAATCCAACGTTAAACTGCCCTCGAAATCGGAGTTTTCCTGTCGCCGCGGCGCAGCGGTTTCACCGGTCGACTCAACATCAATCAAGGCGAAGATAGGCGTGCATTCAGGTCCAGTTCGGTCGCTCAATTCGGCGAGGACGGCTGCAAATGATTGGTTGGAATGGCAAAGGTAAACTGTGATAGTTTGAGGTTAGTCGAAGAAGAGAGTGGACGCTCGATGGATCGACTTACTTCTCCTGCAAACATTAAAAAGCACTTTCACCGTTGACCGTAACCTCTCTGGTTCATCTGGAAATATGACGGAGAGTTCACCTGCGGCGTCGCGGCCGATTAAGTCATCTCTGTATACCCATCTCTCCGTCCTGAATCGGTCGTCGATATAGACCGCATCGCAAAGATCGGCAGACATTGTTCAAAGCGTGGTTCGTTTCGTGGGCCACGCTTGACCGGGTGAACGTTCGTATATATAGCTGCAGCTGAGATCCACAGGGACATGTAAGGACGCTTCTCATCCAGATGAGAAGCCCTCCTCATGCACGTTGGTCGAGTTGATGGAGTATGGAAGTGCGCACCACGGTATATCGAATGTTGTTTAGAGATTGCGGCTCATTGCGGCAATGTCGCAGCAATGTGAAAGGTTTGTTCGCAATTTTTTATTGTGGCGCCGTGAATGCCGAATTCTGTACCCAATTCGTTCGTCTGATGTGTCCCAGCAATAGTACCTCCAAAAGATGCCGTATATATACAACGGTAGTACTCGTTTGATGTCTGGAGCCGCAAGGTAAGCGCACCGAAGAACGAAATGGTCGGCGAACGCAAGAGTGAACGTGTAGTGTAACGGGGTGAAGGAGTATTCCGAAAACGAAACAAGTCGTAAATGTAGGTAAGCACTTACTATATAATGAGATAAGAAATTGGCTGTAAAGAGTGTGTTTTCGTGTAAGTGACAGCGTAGAGTCGTCCGGACGGTAGTTGGTATAGTTGAGAGATATGAAAATTGGCTAGAGTGAAGCGGCGAAGAGAAGTCAAATGCGGCGAAAGTAGTGATTGCAGTCGAGTCGAGGCTAGTAACGAAGTGGACGAATATAGAAATTGACAGAGGTAGGGCTGTAGTAGGTAGGCAAGAGTTTGAAGCAAAGAGTATGTATGGTATGAGAGAGGGCGCGAGAGACCAGAGCGAGGCAGGCGCTAGTCAGTGTGGAAGTGGTATTCCGTGGAGGACGTACTATGTAATAATGCAAGCAGTAGTAAGAGAGTAAGAGTAAGAGGAGGAAGGGAGCCTGGGTCTGGGGCCCATTCAGAGGTCGACAGGGAAGGTGCAGACTGGTCAGTTTGTCGCTGGCTTGCTGCACTGCGGCTGCAGGGAAGGAGTGAGTTGGAGGGTGGGGACTGGCACTGAGGGAGGAAAGAAGGAAGGAAGGAAGGAAGGAAGGAAGGCGAAGAAGCGATAAAATCAGCGTGTTAAGATCCCAAACAGGAAAGGTCGCACGCACTAGGACGGAGCAAGGTTTATTTGGAAGTTTTCTGCTGGCTTTCCAGAAGGTTTTGCAGGGGCGGGGCGGGCAGTGGGTGGTGGCTACATAGTACATAGTACAAAGTGTGGATACTAATACGAAACTAACTACGGAGTATGGAGTACCTACATTGGCCAGAGGCTGGAAAGGGCCAAGGCTAGAAGCGCTGCAAAGGGCCGTGTGCTGTGATTGGCCGCTGGGGCGTCAGCAAAGATAAGCTAATCCGCAGGTCTGAAGGTGACGGTCACTGACTGAGCGTTACTCGGTACTCGCGTATCAAGACTACGACGGACAGGGAATGGCCTCGGCGTAATATTACCATACACCGGCTGCAATGGTTTTGATTCGACGGTTGCTGTATGATGTTCATCTTCATCCGTGGTACGGACGTAGATGATACCTTGTATCGTCTGATGGGATAGGCCCGCTGAGGATGACGGAATTTCCGGACACGGCGGGTCTTCGTTGGTGTTCTTTTTTCTGGAGGATTTGCAACACCAACGGAAAGACATACAAACAGCCAATCAACAACGCGCGATATTCTGCCTCAGCCCTTGGCCAGTCACTTTCAGCAGGGATACTGCGTATATTACCAACGCAATCTACATAGTACATAGTACAATCTACAGAACGGTACGTTAAATTAAAGATATGAGTTCGGAGTACCCGATATGTTCAGATGCTGATTGACAATTCGTCATTAGCCAGGTATCACACTGATCGTTAATCGTCACCTTTGATACTGCGATCATATCATCGCTGTTAAGACGAGAAAATGCCATATGGAGAGAGTGGGCCCAAGATCTCGACGGCAAACAAGCTTCGGTCTCCGTATTGTTCGTATTCGGTATCAGTACGGAGTATTAGCACCACGGCTCATTGTCAACGCATCTTAACAATAACAAGCGGTACTAATCAATAGACACTCAATTATTCACAACAATATCAACTCTACCACGTACTCATCTTACAGTCCGATCTACGTATTCATCTGTATCTAGCTCCTCAGTAATCAAACGAAACAAACGCATCAAGCGAAGGAAATACGTAGGGTGGAGTTCGGCAATTCATTCTTACCCACCTAGATTACAAGAGGGTCCTGGTTCCTTACACCCGTGCCGTGTTTTTTTTCATTTCTTTTTCTTCATTCCGTGCCCCTTTGTTTTGTCCTAATATAAAGATCTTTCTAGAATCCTTCCTTTTGTATCGCAAGTTCGTGTTTTTGTACGGAAGACGGAGTATTAGTTTAGGTTCGGTATGACAGCATCTGCTACGCAAGAAGTAATTACTCCGCCGACTACAGCAGATCGGAATGTTGGCTTGCAACATCAGGTCGACATCCTACATGGTATGTATGTATTTGGAAAGGAATGATCTCCACGTTTGCTCTGCCTCGGAATACTACATATGACACGACTGGGACTGGAGCTGATCAAACAATCGAACTGTTGGATGAGTCGGCGGACATATCACAATTTCATGCGTTTGACAGACAAACGACGACCGACATTCTTCGCAGATACGAGCAGTATCGACGTATCCTCGGCCGAATGCATCCGTCATAAATCTAGCTGTAACTTGGCTAATTTAAAATGCCGGCAAAGTTCCATAGGGCTTTGGCGACAAATCTCATAGAGTTCGGCGTGCACGGGGCCGGGACTGTACTATGTAAAGCTTTGAGTGAAAGACGAACACGGTATGGTAATTTTACATGAAACGGCAACTATCAGTATCAGCGCATTGACGTAATTGGATGGAGTGGTTTGGTCATACGCTAATGCTGCATGCAAACGAGTACGACCAATTACCGAGCATGGAGGCTGGGTGGCGTCCAATCATGGGCAGACACAGCCACGAGGCATTCGTCACATACAGTGACATACTATGTACATTGTCGATACATACTCTATAATACGTAATTTATCATTACACATATGATACAATGGTCTTGACTCTTTATTCTCGACGGCGTCGGGCTGGCCAATCACTGCAATTACTGGGAACCTTCATTTCAGGCTTGACATACCGCAATACAATTCCAACGCGAAGAACAATCAAAGTAGATTGAAGTCATAATGTCTGACTCTACATATGCTACATGACTATGTATTGATGTGCTAGGGACTCCATCCAGGTGGATGAGGTAGCATTCAAGGTACTTCCTAATGCAGCCTAGCGCACGCAGGATATGAGCACAATTGATGCAATGCAATCAATGCAGACGCGCACCACACTGCATAGTACACTGCATAGTCACCTCCATGCATGCTCTCATAGCATAGCCCATATATCCCATCCACGGTGCCATCACCAATGGCGATCAAGCGTTTCTCGTTGGTGCGTGCATAATACGCGGGTGTTATGGACATGGGCAGGGATGATCTTCAAAAGCGACAGGTGGTTACGTACTGAATAAGACTGGTGGTACCTGCCGTGCAGCTAGACGCTTAGTCTGGTCAAGTCAAATCAGAAAGTTCAAAGTTGAGGAAAGTGGCATGGCCCACGGGACTACGGAGTATTAGCTGGGTACATATGTTATTTAACATTTGGACGATGAGCTTTTAAGCAAGGGCGTGTTGCGCACGTTCTATGCTTAGGAACGAACGCATATAAATTTCACATGCACGGTTGATATGCCTCGATAACTTAACGATCGGATGACTGCTTGCGTCATTCATGATAACAGAAATATCAATCGACTTGTAAACGTGCTTGTTCGCTTCGATGATCGGATTCTGGCGAGTATCTCGACATGTAGTGCTGAGAGCAAGATTCACCTATCAAATCTTGTTCAACAATCTATGTCTCGTGTTCACATGCACAACCGAGTCACTTTCCGGGGTAATCACAGTGCCTCTCGACAAGCGAGGGTATAAAATTAGAACCCCCAACGCCTCCAACATCGACATATGTACCTTCTCTCACTGATTCGATGGTATTCACAAACATCCTAGACTTATGCACTCTGCATGTTGGACGATCTCGCCGATACCGTGTTATCCCTACACCTCGCCTATGGTAGTGGCCTGTCAGTCTGTCACGTACTGACCAGGTTTAGGGCTGGCTTGGGGCCAAAGGGCCGCCAAGTCGCGCCGTCTCTACTCATCATTTTGAGATGTGCAGTGCCAGTGTCATGGGGGTGTCGATGCTGATCAGATGCGTTCGGATGAATGTCATGCCATTGGCGCTGGCTAGTGGCTAGGTTCTTTTTGTTACTTGGGTATGCAAATCAAGTGGTTGCGAGTGTTGCTTAAGGCATGAACGTTTCATTAGGCGCCGACATACTATGTATATTTCTGTCCTGGGATATCAATGTCGTTCATATCGAGTCATAACAGTCAGCATTCTCATTCGGCGCTACCAGCTTCAGCTCTGCCCTGGACTATGATGACCTGTGAGATCTCAATACTATCGATATACCACCAGATTCAAAAAATACAAGATCAATCTCAAAACCCTCTAATCAAACCTCATAACATCCAAGCCAACGTTTGAACGGCACCGCTCAAAAGCTGAAACAACGATGACCCAGAACTCCGATACATACATACTTGTTCACATTTTGAACTCCTTCTCAAGCCATCGATATGCACGATAAGCCTGAATAAGCTTAATCTCTTGTCCGCGTCCAAGCCAGTCTTCAAACCAGGTCTCAGGCCCTAAGGACGTGAATTGCAGCCAACCCTCAACTTGGTCGGTCCATGTTTCTACCTAGTCTACTAGTAGACTACTACTAGAGGAAGACGAGGACCCAACTCCAAGGCAAGGGATTCGACTAGGCCCGAAGTAGTATGTTTACCGTGTGGAATTGCAATGGTCTATATGTTGACTCATCTCGACGTTGGGCCCATTCAATTTCGAGCTTGTAGATAGTAGATACGTAGACTATCGTGAAGCAATCCCCCTCCCACGCGAATGACAAATGTACGTACGGATCTCCCAAAACAGATACATAATCCGAGCCCCATCTCCATCTCGAAAACGCCAAAGTCGAAAAGTCAATTTGAATCCGCCGTGGCCATGCTCCCGTCCTTCAGCTCCGAACATCCGGATACCTAGTCATGGACCCAGCATTTGGCCCCCAGCCCTACAGTACCTACAGACCTTGTCCCGTTTAGGTAGTAAGTCTCTCCAGTGGTGGATGCGTTGATAAAATAAATGGGCAGTATGGAGTCGCCGCTTTCCGACTTTGAGGGGCGTCGAAAGTCTAAAGCAAAACTCAACTTTTATACAGAAGCTTTGGTCCGTAAGGCCAGTCTTGACTATCAAACTTGTCCGTCAGACGTGATGACGATAGAACATTGAAAGGGGTTGGAAAAGACTCCAATCGCGCTTTATTCTACATGTACTCTCATGTTCTCAGTTCGGATCTTCAAAAGTTACTCCGTAGTTAGGTAGTGTCAGCCTCTACGTATCTCATCAAGATCTATCTAATCCTTTCGGCCCCAACCTAGGCACGTTCATAGCACGAATGCTTATTCAGTCGCGGAGTTTACAGGGTAACCTTAACTACTTCACGCGTACATCGACAATCATGAATCAACCAGACCAGACTAATTCTATCCTTATGCGAGACTCGAGCATCCGTACAAAGACATGGCTAGTAATCAGTAATTACTAGCCGTCATCGAAACATACTACTATGTACTATGTACTATGTATACTCCGATGCTAGCACCAGTAGTCTCCCCCATACTCTAGAACTCTACTAGTACATACTCCGTCCTCTCCTAGCGTGAATCCTAGCAACTAACTAGCCCATGCATCGAGAAATGGAGACTTGCCTCTTTCAGGTCGTTACTCAGATCCGCGCTAGACGTACAACGGGGTTAGTGCCTTTGTGCGATCGTATTTTTCTTCATGAATTCTTCATCCGCGATGACCATACCCGGTAGATCCTCAGATGGCAGATGGATGATACACATATCATAGGATGGGGGGGCGGTTTGTGCCTGATGCTACTCTACTCTACATGTGCATCAATTAATTCGAATCAACTGGGTATTCTGACATGACGTCAGATGCGGACTTATTTCTTGATATTTTAATATTGATAGTTATTGATTCGAGATTAATAATCGATCCATGGACAATATCGTCTTAATCTTAGTCTACTTGGAGATCGGTGTGCTCTTGGACTGAAAAAAATATCTTGCAACATCTAGAAAATAACTATTGAAGCTTTCTTTCGTGCGTCTCTGGACACAAACGACGCCACATGCAATGAGATAAGAATAAGATAAAATGAAATTTTTTCCAAAATGCAATGCTCATCTTTTCTGCAATGCATACCGTTGCACCAGACAAATTCAAAAAAAAAAAAAAAAAAAAAAAAAAAAGATCAAAAGACAGGACTAATATTGTACATTCCACCTCCATTCTTCAGTAGGCGGTTCTCGAAATTGATTAACAAGAAATGCTGAAAGCCAAGGTACCGCCTTCAAGAAAGTAAGTTCTTCAGAGATGGACTTGCGCTGGCTCCGCTGCCGCCGTTCGTGCCACTCGTACCACCTGTTCCGCTACCGCTAGGTCCAGGGCCAGAGTATCGTCCACCGCTGGGTGGTCGCGCATGTTCATCAAGAATGCCAGGTAGTTGTGTCTCTGAATGAGGCTTGGCTAGCGGAGGCGCCGCACCAAAACGGTCAATCGAGTACAACCGTGGCCGTGCAGCGGGAAGTCCATGTGTTGGTGGCGAGCGATGCAGACTCGCGTGCAAATCAGGAGGTGACATGGACGTGCCAAATGGTCGAGCTGGCGCTGCACGCGGTGAGAGTAACGACGGTACGCCCAGGCCGGAGCCTACATAAGAATGCGATGGTGGCGGTGGTGGCGGCAAGGTACCATAGTGTCCTGGCGCCTGATGATGGTGAGTGGTCACTGGAGGCATATGAGGACTTGGACCAGGACCAGAACTAGGAAGAGGATGAGCATGTGACGGTGCAGACGAAGGTGGAGGCGGGGGTCCAGGTAGAGGTGTATTTGTAGAGGCTGGTGGTGGTCCAGACGATGGACCGTTCGTATATCCATTCAAATGGGGCAAGGGACCACCAGGGAATGGAGAAGGTTGGCCGTGTCCGTATCCATTGGTCTGAGGTCCTCCATGAGTGCCCAGGCGCTTGTCGTAACTGCTGTACCATTCAGGCCCGGAAGGGACTGGACCCGGTGGTGGAGGAGGTCCATGAGGACGGCTTGTCAATGCATTTTGTAATGGACCAGGATTGCCGTGAGGTGTGTATGCAGTGAAATCCGGCTGGCGTGGTGCCGGTAGAAGAGTACCTCGCGGAGTCTGCGTTGCAAAAGGCCCAGCAGGAAGTGTCTCTGGAGAAGTTTGTAGTGGTGCCGCGGGCTTTTTGATGTGGCACTTGTGGCATTCGTAGGCTTGTTCACTCGGTTTCAGGCTTTCCCCATTTACATATGAATTCGACGCCTGCGAGATAGTTCGTGAGTGCATAGGCGAGGCCCCGTTCATCAAATGATTCATGCCGTTGCTAAGCAGACTGCTCGTAGGTGGATATTGCTGGAGGGGCCACCACCGGGGACTGCAAGACGACCTGCAATATATGCAGGTTTTGTGCTCAGACTGTAGACGTAGAGGCTCTGCAGGTGCAGGCTGCACTGCTTCAGTTGGATCCTGAATGGTGGATGTAGAATTTCTTCTCTCGCTCGCACTAGCTGAGCCAGTATTGTTGATAAGAGATGCTCGCCTTCCATGACCGTTGCTCTGGGAGGCAGATTGAGCATGTTGTTGCTGAACATGTGCTGCCTTGCGAACTGTTCCCGTCATGCTGAGATCTGCCTGCTTATACGTTCGCACGTACAGCTCCAGAGCAGTCAAATTGTTCTGGTCAGTAGGTTCGCTCATATCATGCACGACAGACTGGACATTATGATTGGGACACCAAATGCTTGGTGAAACAGAACCATTTTCTCCACCCATCTTCATAGTGGTTGTCGAATCCCGGCGGGAGCCTTTGACCGGCGTCACGTCGAACCCAAAGGTATAAGCTGCCTGGAGCGCACAGCCAACGTGGAACTTGGCATTACAATTCGGAAAATGGCACGAGACACACGCTCCAGCGGTCGTCTTACAGACCTTGCACGATTCTCGGTAGCGCTCTCGTGGAATAAGTCCAAATCCTTCTGCTGGTTCCAATTCGTCGGCTTTCCCAAACTTGATTTCTGGATGCCAAATTGCACAATTGACGTGAACCCAGTTGTTGCCGACAGTGCGTTTCAGAGGCTCCCGTGGATGAATAGGCTTGCCGACAGCCTCTTGTCGGTGCTGATAGAGCTTGATGGCTTCGACTACCATTTCCTTCTCTAGCCTTTCCTTCTCCCGGTCACGTTCCGTTTTCTTCTTATGGCTCGAAGATTTTGGAGCCTCCATCAGCTCTTGCTCTGTCAAAGTAACCGGACACATGACGCATTCATACAGAGTCGAAACCTGTGGATTGCGGTCGTTCGAACACATATCGCAAAGCCATTTTGCATGACAGCTATCTGGCCTCACTCCATAGCAGCCGTGGTGAACAGTGAGCCGGCAGTCTCTGCACGTAACACTGGTTTCGCCTGTGGGATCGGGTTTTCTGCAAATAGCACAGGGTAAAACCTTTGCGCGAGGAGGATCTGGGACGACTGGAGGAGGCTCCACTGGTTTCTCAACAGCCTTCTTCTTCGGGGGTGGCTCGACGGAGTTTCTAGCTGACGCGCTGGCACTATCCTTCTCCAATGGCCGCTTTTTCTTGGCTGGCTCAGGTGCAGTCTCCGGGGTGGAGGGAGAATTGACGACAGCCCCGGTCGACGGCGCAGTTGTGATTTGTGGTGTCTCCTGCTGAACCAAAGCTTGAGCACATAACTCGTCGTCCAACTTGCGACGCCAAGCTTTATTTCCACTTGCTTGAAGCTTTTTCGCTAGTTCGTCGGCATCTTTGTATTCGATTGCGTATTTTCTCCACAAAATCGCACATCTATGGCACAACGCTACTGCAAGCTGACCACCTTTGTCTGCCTTTTTCGAGGATGGCTCCGCGGGCACGGTGGCTCCCGGGAGTGTAAGGGGAGCACGGCGCCATTGAGGCGAACTGCGAGTCAAACAGAATTTGCACTGGAAACCGCGTTTCTTTGTACTGGCCTTTTCAGTGTCGAATGCTGAGTCATCCGCTTCGTCAGCGATATCGTCCAGCAACTTTGATGTAGAGTCTGCACGTTTAGCCTCCTTCTTTCCATGACGTCCTTCGTAGGCACCCCACACCCGTCGTCCTTCTGGTGTTTTCTTCCACATGTAATAGTAACGAACGACGTGTCGGTGCTCGATGTTTCCAATGTGTCGGCGAATGTTGATCCATTCCGAACCATATTTCGAAACACCCTCCGCGAACAGAGCCTTTTGTTCTTTGTTCAGTTTTGGCTCTTTCAAATCCTTGTAGAGGTCTGCCTTCTTCAGACGCTTCAATGCACTTTCAACGTTGAACTTTTCGGCGTAAAGATATTCAAGAGCCTTGTCCAGGAAGTTTGTATGATATTTCGGGAGGCCTCTTTCCACAGCCACGTCTTTAGCTTTGGCCATGTATTCGTCGATGAACTTCTCGCGATCAGCCTGGCTCATTTCGGGTGCTGGATGGTCATCCTCTCCTCGGCTGGAAGGTATTTGATTGGGTTCCGGCAGCTTGAAGAGTAGCTCTGCCGTACGAACTTCCTTGCCGTTGACCATGACAGGTTCATCCTCGCCTCGACGAATGAAGCCCGTAGGCTCATCCATGACCCAAGGACGTTTCAATCTCTCCTGCTTTTCAGCCTCGATAGCTGCCAGAGTTGCCTTGGACAATTTGCTGCTTCCACTCTTGCTCGATTTGGCTTTTTTCTTGAGGTCAACAGGCTTGATGTACTCGACGGGCTTTCCGTACCACGGGCTGACAATAGCTTGATGCCGAGTCCCAATGCGAGAACTCGCTCGAGGATAGATGCGGTCGTCGTAGTCCAGGGCATCTTCCAACTGGCAGTGAATGCCGTAATATCGGTACGGCCACATCTTCGCTTGCGCGATTTGAGCGGCTGTGGCAGGTGCAGGTCTTTTGTCATCATCAGCTGCAGGGCTGCTTCTTTCGGTTCCAACGGCCGCATTGTTGTTTTGTTCTTCCTCCTCTTCTTCTGGAAGATCCTCTTCAACGTCAGGTAGAGTCTCTCCCATCAGAGGAGTATTGCGAGCTTCCAATTTGCGTTCTTGGGCACGACTACACAATGCACAAGCCCATGCGAATCCACGAGCTGGCTTTTTTGTCAATTTCGGCCTCACGCAATTCATATGGTAGGTGTTGTGGCACACGGCACAATCGACCGAGTCAACACTAAAACACTTGGTCAGACATACAAAGTTCGAAATCATGTAAAAATCTAGACGATGTTCTTACCTGGCAGCATACAATGCACACTTGACACAGGTCTTGACAGCACCCGTAAGCTCCTTCTTCCTAGCCGGTTCACAGAGCACAAATCTCCATCGCTCGTCAAGAACTCGCTTGACGTGAGTGGGTACGTTGATTACCTCCTTGGTGGGAACGACTTCGTAATACCGGAGCATGTACCGATCAAACATCTTGTCGTACCAGAAGCAGTCTCGTAGCTTGCGATACTCATCCAGATTCTCAATCTCAGATACGTGCTTGATAGTACACTTGCCTCGAAGAGAAGAAAGCGGGCAAGGGTCGGAGTGCATTGAAGCAAACACCAAGCGAGGATCTGGAACTCTGCGTTGAATGTCTTTGGGTCTGTAGTACCAATTGACCCTCACCATCTCGACGGGACCACTTGGGTTTCCTTTGGCGGGTAGAAACTCCATGATGCGACCCAAGTAGTATGGTTCACCTGGGGGTTCGCAAATCAAGTAGACATGATCTTTGTCGCCGTCAGTAAGCAGATGCTACCAGTACATTAAAAACATGAAGCTTACCATTCACTTCGAGAGTTGTGCCATCATCTGCTTTTAGTTTACCATTCCTCAATCGCGCACCAGAATACTCAAAAGTCATCATGCTCGACAGTCGAATATCGTGCTTGTACCCAGACGAGGAACTGAGAATGCGTTTAGCGGAACCACTGGGGTTTGCACCAGTAACACCACTGGGCGGTTGCTTTCGCTTTCGCGTTGCTGACGAGGCTGATGAAGCATTATTGCTGTTGGTGGCATTGGCGGAAAAGGTTGAAGTACCGGGAATAGGCTCCTTGGCGGCAGCGTTCGCTTGCGTGCCGTTGGTGGTGGCATTAGCAGCTGCCGACTGGCCTTTTCGGGTGCTGGCGGCTGGGCCCTTTTCGCTGTCTGCAGCTGCTGAGGGAGAGCCGCTGACACTAGAGATCGCGGTGCTGCGTTTGGTGGAATTTGCAGCAGATTTGGTGCCGGGAGCAGGACTGGTTAATTCAAAGTCCATTTCAACATCCTCGGCATAATTCGGACGTGGCGCGCCATCGCGACGGCCACGGGAGCGAGTGCTGTAAAAAGCGGCCGTATTGCTGGCGGCGTCAGTCATTGAGGTCATTTCTGATGAAGTGGAATTAGAGACAGTCATGGGCTGTGACTGAGCGACGGCACCGTTGGCATTAGCAGTGGCACTGGCATCGGTGGGTTTGGTCTCCTCCGGCTTCTCAGGCTTGTCGGTGGGCGTTGCAGTTTTGGTGGCTGGGGCGGCATTGCGAGATTTGCTTCGCGCCGGTGATGATGAATCATTATTGTTATTATTGTTGGGCTTTGCGGGACCAGGGCCAGGACCAGCAGAGTCGGACTGCTCAGCCGATGGCGGCAGCGACTCTGTGGACTGACTGTCCTCGGACATGACGAGCCGTGTCCTCTATGGACACACTGACATGAACACTGCGGTCAAATACGAGTAAGTAAAAATGGGAAGAAGAAATTGAGTGCGATGCGATGCGATGTGGGGTGGACAACCGATTGCGAGAGAAAAATTGAATGTGCTTGGTGGTGGCGGAGAAAATGAGCCAAAAAGAAAAGTGAGATGAGGTTTGATAATCGGCGTCACCAGGGGAGTGGGTGTAGGTTAAGAAAAAGTTGCGGGTGACGGGATGCGTGAGATGACTGCAGGGAGGGCAGATGTGGCGAGGGTCAGAGACCAGATTGAGGGAAGAAAAGGGAGGATGAATGAGTTCGACGGGTGGGCCGAGAAAATAGGAAAATAGAGAGAATGATGACAATAACAATAGTGGGTGGGAGTCAGAATAGTGAGGACAAAAGTCTGCGAACAGGCCGAGTGAAACAGGAGGCCGTGGCTCTTGTAGAACAAAGAGGGCATCAGAAGATAGAAAGCGCGTGGAGGGAGGAGCGTACGAGAAGAAGGATTTAACTTAGGATAGGTATGTGAGGAGGAGCCACTTAGTGTACTAGTGTCCTGGGTAGTGCGGTGCCTAGTCAGGTTCGCAGCATCACGACAGACGAGGGAAGGAAAATATGATCGAGAGAGAGAATGCAAGCCACCAGCGGCTTGGGTCTGATCTACGCCGGCGCGTGTGGAGCGGGAACGCGGCGAGAAGGGAAGAACCCCAACCCCAGACCGACAAATGAATGAACAAGGAGCAAAAGGGCAGGATGGAGATGGGATCGCCAGACGTACATGCAAGATTGAGGCGACTGGGTAGGATATATACGTAGTGAAGAAGAGGAGCGAGGCAGGAGGTCTGAACAGAAAGCAAATAAACAGGAAGAGAGTCTCGTGCGTTGACGGTGTAGCTAGAGCGAAGGAAGGGAGGATGGAGAGAAAAGCCACGGGAGAGCACGCGGTTGTCACTTACAAGGAAGAGAATTGGTGCAGTCGAAAGTTGAAGCTGGGGGGGGGATACGTAGGAATAGCGCGGGTGGGCGTGATGTGCTGAAGGGGAAATGAGGATATCAGATCCAAGGACAAGGACAAATGGCGCCGTTGGAAAGAGTGGTAAGATATGCAAGAGGTAAAAGAAAATGTAAGGTCGGAGGGGAGTTGTAAGAGGGAAGAAGAATAATCAAGTGAAGAGAGAGAAAGAAGAGGATGGATGGATGGATGGATACCTAGAAAGAGGAAGGTGAAGAAGGGAATGACATGAGCGCCGAATCAAATGAAGGGAAAATAAAATAGAGAAAGAAGTTCCGCCCAACCTTCGACGTGCGTTCGTTGGAGCTTATTGCCTTATTGCCTGGGAGCCTTAGTCAGTCTCGCCCCGATAGTCTCGATTTGATCTTATACTATATCTATCCAACGAGGGCATGTACGTAGTAATAGTCAATACTTGGTAAGGAGAACGTACTGTGAACAGTCCTTCCGTTTGACCCTCGTGTATCGTGGTGTTGTTGTTGACGAGATTGAAGAATCGCGGTGTCGTCGGTAGAGAATGACGATGAATGATAACCTGGAAATAATAAATAGGTCAGCTTGGCTCCCCGGTCCCTTGCTCGTGAATGGACAGTTTTACCCGGGCTGCCGGAACGATGATAATAACATCGATCAAATACCTAGGTCAGAAAGATAGAACGAGGTATAGCATAGAGCGCTGGACAGAAAAGAAATCATGGAGAGAATTCGGGCACGCGATAACGGGCAACGACGCGGTGTGGTACAATGGGGGAAATCTCTTTTCTTATTTCGTGTCCGGTCCTGACAGTCTGACTAGTTCAGTCGCAGTATGTGTGCAATCTACGGCTTGCGGAACCAGGAATGCGCTGCCAAGACTGCGTGATAGAGCGAAAGCCTTGTGGTATTTGCGCGGCGTGTCTAATCTGTCTTGCTAAATTATTATATCTATTGGTGTGTATTCCATCACAGCTTGCTATTCTATCGAGACTCTACCATAGTCATTGGCAACGAGCGACACGCTTGAATGGCCCTGGTGAAACAAGAGTCGCGGACATGTCTGCATAAGAAAGTGGATGCCAAAGCAACGCACGACCAGCCGTCACACGTTTATCAGGCCCCATCTGGTGGTATTCGTTTGCCGGTTGAATGGTCGGCACGCAATTGTTGCAGGGCAAGAATCATTGTTACTATTGTACTGGGAAATGGATCACGTAGAATTGAACAAGACGACGAAGAATACGAGCGGAGGGATATCCTCGCGATGCGCACGCAATGAGGCAATATTGACCTGCATGATGCCAAGCCATCGCCCTCTACGCACCCCATGGCCTAATTCGGATGCTCCGCGGACGAGCATGTCCAAATAATCGGTAATTATCAGGATACGGGGTACTCGTCTTGGTAGATATTATTTATTTATTTATATTTATATTTATATTTATATATATATCTATATATTCGTAGGCATTAAGCCAAGTCTGCCGTGAGCATGGTGACTTTCGCGCGGTTTCAGATGTAGAGAGGGCTCAACGGTCACACACTCTTTCTTTCTTCATCATCAAATGCGCTCAGTGCGAGACAATCTCCACCGCATTACCAGTCCAGTAAACCAGTTCGAGGCCAAATCCAAGGGCCCAAGTACCGTGGTAAGTTCGTTCGTTCGGAGTACTATGTACGTACTCAAGTCGATATCGAGAACAGCGAGGGCGAGTCGATGATAGGCTAAGGAGCGATCGAGGTTGCTCGGACTAGGCCGTTTTCCTGCTAAAGGGGCAAGCCGGGGTCATTGACCACGTCGTCTCGGGTCCCTCGGCCCAATCAGCGGCCGCCAATCTCAAAATTTGCTCCGTGCTGGCGGGCCCGCGGCTGTTTTGCTCTTGCCACTGTCAAGAGTGTGAACATATCAAGACGTCGGTTAGCACGGAGTGTGCTGGAGTGTGCCAATTACACAATGGTGTTCTTATTATTATTGACAGAGAATCATCGCACTCACACATCCAGGTCGGCTCGGCCAGTTGAAATTTACAGTTGTTTCGGCATTTGTGTACCCTGTTTCGTACATCCAAGGCGCGAGTGTCTACTACGTACTGTCTAGGATCAAGGGTCGACAAACTTTGTTTGTCAGTGTTTGATCGTTTTGGTCAAGTGACCTGAATCGAGCGTACACCGAGCAAATTCGCTGTCTCTGGCTAGTTGCAACGGCTTATAAACCGGATCAACTTACTATATACTACGTAAGTTAGTGAGTCTTGTATCCCACGACTTGTGCAGACTTCAGAGGTTACTATCGAGTATGGGCCGAGTACAAGTCGCGGAAGAATGCGACTACCAAAGTAGTTGTTCAATGTACACATGCGCATTGATCCGATCGATTCCAAACTTGACAGTCATACAAAGAACAATCAAGTAGCCATCAGAGCAATATCAGTATTCCTGGCAGATTACCACGCAGACAACATACTATATAGTGCTACGTATTTGGTAGAGTTTCGCTTTTCCGAGCATGCTGAGTGCTCCGTCGACTCGTCGAGTCAGTTGGTTGAGTATGATCCACAGAGTCACAGACCAATGAAAGCCGCGCCGAGGCTAGGGCCTGGAATAGACTAGCCCTGTGCCCACTCATATACATACCTACTACATAGTAAAGATCATTCCAGTCAAGCGGAATACGAACGCTGGCCACTCAGCAATGCGGCACTGCAATGCGGCACTGCCAGCCTCGTCCTCTTGCTTTTCAAGTTTTACCTGTTCAGTCTTCACTTAACTACATAGTTACTAGTACTGTTAGTCGCTGTAGGCTGACCGGTTAGGACTGCGCAGTGTGATTGCCTCGGTGGCTCTGCATGGCCACGCTGCCTGTGTCATAACAGCCGTCACTCTCGCAGGCAGTCGCCGTCACCGCCTGTCGTCAGCCAGACTCGACTGATCATGTGTATAGAAATTCAATGTAGTAAACATAATTTGTCGACATCACCACGCGGTGTGTAGAACGTAGTACTGTACTTGCCTAGGAGTATGCAGTGTACATGATTGGCTGCTCGCATCCGCAGGCAGCCTCAGGTGTCGACCTATGCCACCAGCCAAAATATCCGCGCACATCACGGAAGGAAGTCCCCGACATCAACACAACGAACCACTTGGAAGATGGCATTGTTGTTTGAATACTATCAACCTAGGATCATATCCTAGTCAGCTTTCATGAACAATATGTTGACACGATAAGAACTTGATTTGATTTTGACATTGTCTTGTTTTCATCTCATCTCGTCGCGCTCAAGCAACATTGAATAATATTATGTCCGGGCCTTTTCAGAGTCATGGCTTCCAGACTTCAGTGGACTCAGCCCGTCAACAGACCACGACCATTGCTGGCCTGAAGCGACCGCACCAAAATTCGGTCTCCCAGGAACCTGTCGCAACGTCGATGACTACAGCTGCTGCTAGTTACGCAACGACGGTCAGACAGAGCAACGATTCCAAACGGCGGCCGGTGGACTTCATTCGAGCGTCGGCAGCCACTCACGATATACGCATCGCGGCTAGCCCGATTCGCTCTCTTGTTAGTGGTAGCACTGCTAATAATAACAATAATTCCATCAGTGCAATCCCGCCCTTGGCGCCGCCGCCGCCGCAATCTACTGCGAATAGCAGCAGCAGCAGCACTAGTAACCCCCTGCTCTCCCTTCAACATCCCAGATATGGCCTGCCGCCTGCACTAGTCGCCAATTTTCAGGCCGTCGGCATCCACAGCATTTATCCATGGCAGGCGTCATGTCTGCTTGGTCGCGGCCATTTGACCGCCGAGAAGAACCTGCTCTATACGGCGCCTACGGGAGGCGGCAAGTCGTTGGTGGCTGACGTGTTAATGCTCAAAAGAGTCATAGACAATCCTCATCGCAAAGCTATTCTGGTGTTACCGTATGTTGCGTTGGTGCAGGAGAAGCTCAAATGGCTCCGTCGCATTGTCCAGGATGTCGAAAAGAATGTCGATACTACCTCGGCTTCTACAAAACAGCGATGGAAACAACCATCTAGAGAAATTCGTGTAACAGGGTTCTTTGGAGGCAGTAAATCACGAGCCACCTGGGCCGACACTGATATCGCAATATGTACGATTGAAAAGGTGGGTTTGCCGATCCGTAGAGTTTCTGTATCTTTGTTCTCATTCTTTGAGGTAGGCAAATGCTCTGATCAATACGGCCGTCGAGGAATGTAATATCGACGACCTAGCCGTCGTGGTCGTGGACGAGATACACATGCTAGATGATGACAGCCGTGGCTATCTGCTGGAATTGATGGTCACGAAATTGTTGCTGCTGCAACAAGACATTCAAATTATTGGCATGAGCGCGACTCTTTCTGTGAGTAACGAGCCAATCTTCGTGTAAACCAGGCTGACGGGGTAGAATACTCAATTACTTGCTGATTGGCTTCATGCCTCTTTTCATGCATCGACTCATCGCCCAGTACCGATTGAGGAATATCTGGTATACGAGAACTCGATCTATCCGGCCATAAGTTCTAAAGAGTTCTTCCAAACAGCCACGAAGCTGCAGTCCGGTTCAGTACAGGATACGGTGCCACCCTGTAGGAGAATTGATGCATCACCTTACAGGCCATTGAGTCTTCCCACCGCAAACGCAATGGTATCCCTAGCTATTGAGACAGCCACTGCTGGATTTGGAGCGTTGGTATTTTGCGGTAGTCGACTTGCTTGTCAAACAAATGCGCAATTGATCAGCGAAGCGATGCCTTTGCCATCGACTCTAGATCCGGAGCTTTTGGAAAGACGACTTGACTTGTTGGCTGAGTTGGGAAGCCTACCGTGTGGATTGGATCCGGTATTTCAGAATACCATCATCAAAGGGGTTGCATTCCATCGTAAGCAGACTGACCTGCTTCGTTGCAAGTTAGTGCTAACTAGATGCGCCAGACGCTGGATTGACTACTGAAGAGCGTGATTTGGTTGCCGAAGCATACGACCGGGGCACAATTAAAGTGATCGTGGCAACATGCAGTCTTGCGGCAGGTGTAAACTTGCCCGCAAGACGGGTCATCATGCAAGGCGCCAGGATGGGTCGAGATATCGTCGGGCCGGCATTGCTGTATGTTCATCACGAGCAAACATTTAATTCGCAACGTCCACTGACGGATATAGACGACAGATGAGAGGACGCGCAGGACGCAAAGGGAAGGACACCGTCGGTGAAACCTATCTCATCTGTCAAAAAGCGGATCTGGAGGCCATCTCTGAAATTTGGGATGCCGAGACCCCGGCTATTGACAGCTGTTTAGCACAGGATAATAAAGGGGTAAAAAGGTGTGTCGGTAGTCGTCAAGGGAAAGTCTCTTGTTGCTGATCTTTTGTCTTTTAGAGCACTCTTGGAAGGCATTGCAACACGTTTAGTATCCGGCCGTGAAGCAATCAATGAGTTCATGGGATGCACTCTTCTATGCAAAACACACGAAGAAGCCGAAATCGAAAAACTGATCGAGGATAGCTTACAAGAACTCGTCGACACGGATCTGATCCGCCTCCATGACGATGAATCCTATGAGTCGACAAAGCTAGGCGCCGCCATTGTAGCTTCATCATTCTCGCCCGATGACGGAATATTTGTATATGAAGAGCTCAAACGGGCCCTTCAGGCTTTCGTCATGGATGGCGAGATGCACATTTTCTACATGTTTACCCCGCTCAGTGTGGCTATGAATACGAACATCGACTGGCTTATCTTTCGAGATCAGTTGGACCTTTTGGATGAAAGCGGCATTCGGGCGTTGCTCTTTGTTGGAGTGCAGCCTGGATTTGTCAATAATATGTATGTTCATTCAGAGAAAGTGAAAAGTACATTGTTAATCATTATACAGGGTGCAAACAGGGCGAAATTTCAAAGAGGATGATCCAAAGCAGCTGCAATTGTCGAGGATCTATCGTCGCGCATACGCGGCATTCCAACTGCGCGATCTCAGCAATGAAATCCCACTTTCGACCATCGCAAGTCGATATAACGTTCCGCGAGGTGTCGTGCAGACTTTGGCGCAGACGTGTCATGGCTTCGCAGCAGGCATGGTCAAATTCTGCCAGCGAATGGGCTGGGGTATGCTCGCGGTTGTTCTGGAGCATATGCGCGACCGACTGCAGGCGGGTGCGAGAGACGACCTTCTCGAAATGGCCCAGGTCACCCATGTCAAGAGCTGGACGGCGAGGTTATTGTGGGAGAATGGCTTTCGCAGTGTACGAGCATTGGCCGACGCGGATGCAAAGGATATTGTTCCTGTGCTCATCATGGTATTTCCTTCGAGTATCTTTCCTTGCGAACCCGATATTAATACTAGCAGGCTCGATCTCGAAAAAGTCAGTCTCATCCGAACTCGGAAAAAGAGGCTGAGCGGTACGCAGCGAAAATGACTCGCAAAGCGGAGATTATCATTGCATCTGCGAATAAAATATACGGTGAGTTTCGTCTTCACGACTGTTGCGTATTGATTGCTGACAATGTCACAGAACGCCAAATGCAGGTAGAAATTGATGAGGAATAGACTGCCTTTGATGGGTCGATTATCATATCATTGTATATACATGACTAAATACATATTTCCACAGCATCATCTTCGCCTTCGCATCAGACTCCATTGATCGCATTCTGCGCCCCAATCGGATCACCCAAATCAGTCCAATCCAGCAAAATCCCATTCGGCGCACGACCATACAAGCCTTCACAAAGCGCCGCCTGGGCGCCAATGCTACCCGTCCCAGAGACGGCATTGGTGGCAGCCGCCGCATCGCGATCGGGGATATCAATTCCCAGGATATCCTCGTCGAGGAAGTGGTTGACGATATACATGCGGCCATCAGCACTTGCGCCGGAGGGACGATCGATACTGCAGTCCGAGAAGGTGGAATCCGTCACGTCGTAGGGTGTCTCGAAGTAGTAGGAGAATTCGTCGAGGATGTAGGGGACCGAAGACATATCTGCGCCGTAATCTATTCCTCGTTAGCTTCTCTCCATCCTACCCCCAGAGAGTGGGGAGAAAGGGACATACCCAAGAAGGCAACAACCCTCTTCCCCTGATCGATCAACTCCTGCAACGTCGGCCAGTCCCCAATCGGCAACACCCCGGGGCTCGTGCTTGGCACATATGCATACTCTTCAATGCCACTCGACTCAAACGCCGCACTGAAATTACCAATCCCGACACTGTCGCCATTCGTAACCAACACCGTCACAACCTCCTGCGGATTCGAGTCGAGCCACGTCTTGATCTCAGAAAGGAAATTGGTGAGGGTGCCCGCGTCCTCGAGCAGACAGCTCGTGTGACACATCATCAGCTCGCCGAGGAAGTAGTGCGTCTGACCCTGCAGGAAGCGGATGCCCATCTCGAGTTGCGCGGTGATGCTGATGTCCTGGTTGTCGCTAAGCCCGGAGCCGACGAAGGGGCTATCGTGGGCGCCGACGGTGGTGATGTTGGACCAGGAGCGGTCGCAGTAGGCGGTTTGGCCGTTGCATTGCGCTGATGCCAGCGGCGCGAGGGCGACGGCGGCTGCTGCTGCTGCGGTGAGCAAGCTTAGGGGAGTGTTGAGATGCATTTTTTGTTGTCTAGTTATAGGTATGTTAGATATTTCCTATCGCGAAGGGAGCTGTGTAGATAGACCAGCCTTACCCAGGTATGTATGTAGGTATGCACCTCAAAATATTGACCGAATTCTAAATCCTTCCCATCTCTTTCACATGGATATAATCACATCCTTATATACCTACCCATGTTTAGTTGGCCTGCCTATAAAAACAAACCAGTATCGCACGCGCGCGCGTCCCATCCGCAGGGTTACACGCAATCCTATCATCGGCTACCATAGGGGGTCACATGTAACAATGTCATGCATAAATCGTAGCTCGCACGCAAGCTTATTCGTATGGTAATCTTCAACCAAAAATACAGATAAAAAATTAAGCAGGATCAGCATTAAGAGGTTGATCATCAGATCGGGCGGGCGTCGATCCAAGCCCGGGATTCGGAGTGCTTACTACATCCACTCGGCATGGATACGAAATACCACCCTGGCTTATGGCTATTACAATACTATGTTTGAAGAGCATGTGAGAAACATGCTTGGCGATTGGTGGGATGGAACTTGAATGTTTCGAGGGGAGGGAAACACGTGCATGGGGATGTATATATGTATATATGTACGTACAACATGGGTCAAAGACAATGTTACACTCTTGCATATATCTATGTACCGATATGTAGTTACATAGTTAGTCTATCGTTATTATTCATGTCACTCCCAGGTAAGCTAGAAAGCCATCAGGATCATGTACTAAATGATCAGCATTCCCCTCATGTTAGGTGTTCTGGCCCGAATGCTACCATAGACGGTTCATAGGGGCCACCTCGATCTGACAGGCCGGATGCTGTGTGAGGGGTTGGTGATGACATGAAGGAACGAGCGTTTCGACGAACTCAAACGAAAATGTATCAAATGTATGATTATGAGGTTATCAAGTATTCTGGCACTTGGAGATGTAACTAACTACTTAACTAGTTGAACAAAGTAAACAAAGTAAACAAAGTAAACAAAGACTGTGGGGCATGAGGCTGCTACGGAAGTGTGGCTCATGCTCGATGTGGCTGGTCCCTGCTCAGCTTGCCGCCGACCCGAGATTAAGCACCCGAAAGGGAAGGCGGTGGCCAAGCTGCGCAACCGAGCAGGCAGCTGCCTATACAGACTGGCGTGTTTACATCAGTTCATGCCATCAGGTTGGTGATTCGCGGTCGGGTCGCCATTCATAGTCGAGTGCCGGTCAGTAATTGTCACTATCACAGCATTTCGAGAAGAGGCTCCTGCGACTGACTCCGCCACTGTCCGCGAAGCACAGTCCAATTGGCACCATAACAAGCTCCGCCAATCTAGCCAACCACGTTCAAGTCTACTATAGCTTCTAATTAACAAGCCACGAGCCTCAAGTACAGTCGAGAGCTGCGACTACCTTTGGACCGTCTCACGAAGCAATGATCATTCGACTGCGTTGCCGATGAGCTCCACGAACGAGGGGAATGACGAAGGCGCCCGCGAAGATGAGCTTGATCTCGGCCAGGAAGATGAGGACCTCCCTGCCCATGTCAACGGGAAGTCCGAGGATGCGCTCGACGATACAGTAGAAAGCAATAATCAGGAGGAGCCGGTGGATGATCTGCCCTCGGTGATTGTGGATCGTGAGCAACACGACCAGCAAGATGAAGGTACTCCGCATCTCCCGCCGCAGGCCCCTGGGAGCGCCGACGAGCTCTCGTCCATACCGGACGATACTCCTTCTCTACATGTGAGTGAAAAACTATTATACACAACACTGTGCATTCTAACAGCTTAGGGCTCTCTGCAATCATCGCCGAGTAGTAGCGCCCTGGCCTTTCGAGCTTCAGCCAGATCGAGTCCCAGCCCCGCCCACCGTCCATTCGATCTACGCTTTCAATCCAGACTATCATCTTCGTCATTCAGCAGTCCCCGACCATCATCTCCAACTTTATTGCAAACGCATTCCCGCAACTCCTCGTTTACCAGTCAACCTCCTCTTTCCAACACACTTGACCTCGAGCCTGATACACCGCAAGCTCCTTGGGAGGTCGTACGATGGACGAAACTGCGCAAGATTGCAGGGCAGTCGTTCTCCGAAATCGGTCGACGGAACTTCGGGCGGCCGACGTGTATATGTGTGTCGACGGCTATCGTGCTAGGGACGTCCAAGGGCATTGTGCTTGTTTACGACTATCAGCAAAATTTGAAGACGATAATTGGTCCTGGAACCAAAGGTTCGTCCATTTTCCTATATATTTGACTTCCCACTAATTGAGTATTACAGCCGTCGAAGCTGGCGCTGTTACCTCCTTGGCAATATCCGCGGATCATACAACCGTCGCAGTAGGACACGCGCAAGGCCAAATATTCACATGGGAAATCTCAAGAGCTTCGCGACCGTTCCTCCACATCCCGCCCACACCAATGGCTCAACATGTTCAAGGCGGCGCTTCTGATGGTCACATAGCCGGTGTCGCTGTTGTTCATATCGGTTTTCTCGGCACCAGACGAACTGCCTTGGTCTCTGCCGATGATCGCGGCATGTCATTTTCACATTTGGCGACTCGAGGCATGGGCGCTGTTGCCAGAACGGTCAAGACAACTAGGATTCTAGGACGATACCCCGAGCCTCCTTCAGAGGAAGCCAAGCCGAGAAAACCTAGCTCTGTTTTGGCATTTTCACCTTTGCCTCTGGGCAACGTAGATCAGCCGACGGACAGACTTGGTTTGGTCGCAATGCTTACGCCATATCTACTTGTTATCGTGTCAACCACTCCCGTAGCACATACGCAGTTCAAAGCGCCACGACCAAAAGAGGTTGGGTCTCACAGTGTTATGAGTGCTGCATTAGCATGGTTTCCCGCAATCAAACTGAAAGGAAAAGAAGAGGTGTCACATACAAAACTCGTCTACTGCTGGTCGAATGTTTTGACTGTTCTAGACGTCCATGAATCAGATATGGATGGCGAGCCGTCCAAGGACCGGCTTCCTGTCCTGGAGTTTCGTCCCAGAAGTCGCTGGAGGGCGAATGAAGCTATTGTTGCCGTACAGTGGCTGAGTCGTTCTGTTTTGGCTGTCTTGACTATCACGCAACAGTTGCTGATCCTTGAAGACAAGACTCTTCGTGTGACGGACTCTTTTGATCTTATTCACAAACATATTTATCATACTGACTTCTTCTCATCTCACCTTCGTACATTGGTAGAACAGTACGACGAGGAGAATGCGAATATGCATGGGGTGGTTGCGGATGCATTTTATCAGAGTCTAAAGGCCTACAAGGGCCGTCTGTTTCTGCTAGGCTACAATGACCTGTCGGTGGGAAGTCTGTCCAATTGGGCCGATCGATTGCTCGCGTATATGGAAACTGGCGACTTTGTCTCGGCAATCCGGCTGGCAACATCTTACTATCAGGGAGATGCAGAGAAATTGACGGTTGGACTGCCCGAAGAAGACGATCTACGACACTCGGTAGTCGAAGAAAAACTACTGGAAATGATATCTGCTTCCCTCAGGTTCGCCTTTGGAAGGAACGAAGATGCAGGCACCGAGCGCGTTCAAAAGTCACAGCTGGAAGCTCTTGCTGATGCCAGCATAACTGCATGTATATGCATGGAGAACTTTGACTTCCTGTGGGACGAGGTCTATGACTGGTATGACGAGCATGATTCAGAAGGTATCTTTCTAGACGTCCTGGAACCTTTTATACGAGAGGAAAAAGTCAGGTCTATGCCTCCGACGGCTTTGAAAGCTCTCATAAATCACTACTCAATTACATATACGTCGACTCGTCTTGAGGAGGTGATTTGTCTTCTTGATCCTACTACCATGGACATCGAACAGGTGACTACGCTCTGCAAACAACATAACCTGTATGATGCCTTTATCTATGTTTGGAACCGTGTACTAATGGACTACGTTGGGCCGTTGGAGGAGCTTTTGGCATTTGCGACTCGCGTAATGGACACTACTGACTCTAATGTCGCATCGATCGAATATGAGAATGCAATGAAAGCATTTCCATATCTTTCATTCATCTTCACCGGACGCACATATCCCACCGGAGAAGAGATGACTGAAGATCAGGCAGTCAGCGCGAAACAAACGTTATACACCTATCTGTTCACAGGAACTCACCTTCCCAGCGCGAAGCAAAAGCCATTCGGCGCGCTTCGAACGATCCTCAAGTTCGATTCTTCCAGTTTTATGAGCATGCTGAATGAAGCATTTGAAGATAGTTTCTTGAACGACTCGGCTGATGCCGCTAACGGAGAATTTGAGCAACCAACTTCCTCAGGACTGACCATTAACCGTCAATTTCTTGTTAGCGTTTTGTTAGATGTCATGAGCAACAGCGAATTCGGGCCTGACGAGAGTATCTTTCTCGATATGTTTATTGCGAGGAACTTGCCAAAATATCCTCAGTACATTTTACTCTCGGGCTCCACACTGTATCAAGTGCTTGAACGATTATGTCGATGGCCTACCCCTGAGCTTGCCGAGGACTGTCAACTCAGTGTGGAGTATCTGCTATCTACCTACCACCCGCCTGATCTTCAGAGCTTGATTCCTCTTTTCAAAGAAGCGGGGTATTACCGTGTGCTGAAGTCTACCTATCGCGCAGAGAAGCAGTATGCAGAGCTTATCGTCACTTACCTCGAAGACACGAGTGAGCGAGAGGACATCTTTATGTGTATATCTGAATGTCTGCGATCAAGAAGTGCGCTGAGCGGTAAACAGCGAGAGGATGTCTTGCAGGTGATTAGGAGTCGGGCAGGCGAGTTGGCGGTTATCAATGTCTCGAAAACAGCGCGCACGGTTCAAGAGCTCATGCCTTCATTGCACGCAGTCTTCTTGAAATCATTGGATCAGGATGATTATAAGCAATATCATTATCTGTCGACGTTGCTTGAGCCACAGGATTCCGACACTGCCACTCCCGCAGAGCTCGAAAGGTCGATGGTCGAGCTATATGTACAGTTACTGTGTCGATACAATCGATCACATGTGGCAGATTATGTCGATACCCTGCGAGTCAGCGAGTTGCGACTGGACGAGGTCCTTCCAGCGATGGAAGGGAGTGGTGTTGTCGATGCAGCGATTGTACTCTTGGCGCGACAAGGACAGGTTCGCAAGGCCATGGACCGTCTTTTGGCATACCTGAACACTTTGAAGTCCGGCCTGGTGGGAATTTTAACAAATGCAGAGGAGGCACCCGACGTCGCTGGTACGTTTGAGGCTGTTGGAGATCTGCTCGACAGCGTGGAGAAGTATTCAGGCGTCGGCATATGGTTATGCCAAGGACAAACAAAGAATGTGCAGCCCCTTCGCAACGGCAATTCGCGAAGCAACAAGCGTGCCTCCGTCATGGCTTTGCAGGAGCCACTTACTTTTGAGGAGAATCTCTGGCTGGACTTGATTGACTCAGTGGTAGGGATGGCACGCAACATTTCATCGCTCCTGCAAAAGACGTCAACTCCAGACAGGCTCAAGTTCTTGTTATTATCCGATGATCAAGATAAAGTCGCTGATGGAGATTTCGAGCTGATCTCTTCGTTCAGGCAGATGGTACAGAAAGTCTTTACAGCGCTGCTGACGAGCACGACGACTGGCGGACCCTCGGGGGTGTCTTTCTTACGCATCCTCCGAGCCTTCCTTACCCAAGCTGCGACGACTTCACCGTCACTATCCGAGCTACGTTCCGTCCTTGCATCTATCTTTTCCGCGTATACATACGAAGAATCTTTACTGTCTCTGGCCAATGGCATGCTAGACAAAGATTTGTTCGTCCACGTGAACGAAGTCACCAAGCTCCGACAACACGGGTGGAGACCTAGAGGGCAGGTTTGCGAGATCTGCCGCCGGCGCATCTGGGGACCTGGAGCAGGCGCATCTTTATGGACTGCATGGGAAAGAAAATTAGATAATGAAGACCGACGACGAAGCGAGCGGCAGGTAGATGATCATAGCCCACTCTCAAAGGGCAAAGGGCCAAGCAAGAACCGTTACGAAGATGACGGAAATTTGACCGTCACCAGTAGCGGCAGTAGTAAAAGGGATACTGCAACGGACGGTGATGATGACGACGAAGAAAATGCATCGTCAAACGACACTACCGAGGACCCCAAGGGACTAGGCTCCGGACCCGTCGTAGTCTTCGCATGCCGCCATCTCTACCATCGAAGTTGCCTGGCGACCAAAATGAATGCCGCGAAAGACGTGAAGTCAGAGTCACGCCAACGACTGTCTAAACTGGGACACGAGACGAGTCGGGAGCTTTCCTGCACGATATGTACATGATTATTACCTTTTTTTTTTGGCTCCTGTTTGATTTTTGTGCGTGCCACGATGTAACCTATCTAGCATATAATTGTATATAGTTGGAGGTATCGAAATACTTGTCTGTTTATGAAGCCATGCAAGTAATACTACATGGAAATAGATATATGAGGAAGCGAATGCATGTGATAGAAGTTCAGACCCAGCAGTCATCATGGACATATTCAGAATGACGACTACTGCGCCGTCTAACTGACTACTAGCAGCGTAGCCAGGCACAGTCCGCCAACCTGGGTAACAACTTTACATCCATTATCCTAATTGCTAAACGGGAAGGCTGACCACTCTCAGTGACCATCTGGTCTTCTTGTCCGTACATATATTAATGCTTAATAGGGTTCAGGTAGAGGTGAATTAGGGCCTCGCACCTCACGCTAACGACTATTTCTAGTTACTCATTCCAATGTATTGGGAAAAAAAAAAAAAAAAAAAAAAAAAAAAACAAGCCTCCCCATTATGCAAATTAAAAGATAGTAACCCAGTGGTAGGGATACCGGCGCCTCACTTCATTCCATCACCTTTTCCAAAACCATGTATATGTTAACCGCACCCTAGCTCAGATTATCGTCCCCATTGAGGCACATTAAGCGCCATTCCCATGATAATGCCGCTGATGAGACCTGCACACGGCAGCGTCAGGACCCAACCAAGGAAAATCTTCCCTAGCTGTTTCCAGTTGATACTCTTCAGGTCCATGTTCACCAGCGCAACACCCAGCACAGCACCGGTAATGCACTGGGTCGTGGAAACGGGCAGACCCAAACGCGACGCAAGCAGGACCGTAATCGCGGCGGCGAGTTCCATGCTGTACCCGCGGGTGGGAGAGTGCTTGGTAATGCGGTTGCCAAGGTTGCGCATGATGTGGTAGCCAAAGGTCCAGAAGCCTAGCGTTGTCAGTATTAGAGAGGTAGTGAGCAACGCGCGCGCGCGCGCGAGAGAGAGAGAGAGATTTACCAACGCCCAGTCCTAAGCCGCCGACGGCCTTGATCCAGGTCGGGGTATCGGTTTTGGCGGATGTCACTCCCGTGTGCCAGGTCATGTACTCTGTGGTGAAGGGCCCGATAGCATTGGAGATATCGTTTGCGCCGTGGGAGATGGACATGATCTAAAAAAGCATTGTTAGAATACTCAAGGGAGGAGTGGGTTATTGAACCGAACATACCATGGCAGAGCAAACCTGGGCCGTTGTCCAAAGATGCTCGACTTTGTTATCAAATTGTGGGGCCCGGCGATGGATATGATCCAGGCCCTTGGACTGGTGGTGGATGACGTCCCGGGTGATGCCGTAAGTGAAAACGAGCTTGAGGGTGGCGAAGATGCGCTTGGGGTGAGCCCAGGGCAGCGAGTCCAGAGCCCGGAGCTCCTTCTGATGCTTCTCCGCGAGCTGCGCGTCGGCACGCTGGGCCTTGGTCTCAGCGGCGTTGGGGTCGCCCTTGATCGGCTCGATTTCCGGGCTGGCGGCCGTAGAGCCCTGGCCCTCGGGGACGGAGCCAAGGGTATCTGTGTCCTGCTTCTCGTCGGTCGCTTTCAGGTCGCTCTCGTAGTAGTTGGGGACAATGCCTTTGTCGGGATTGCCGGGGAAGTATAGGGTGTAGTTATCGCGCCAGAGGAGAGGGCCCATGGGGATATGCCAGAAGCGGAGGCGACGGTCTTCCTTGACCAGGCTTGATTGACGTGGATCAGCAACAATTCTAGATAAGCGAGAGAAGGATGGCCTACCTGCGCCAGTAGTAAGGAACAAAAAAGACAGCGCCGATGACCCAGACACCGGCAAAGACACCGAGGACGATACCACAGGCCTTGCCAGCACCTAGTTGGTCGAGGGTGGGAATGCCGTGGCCACCACTGATGACAATGAACAGGGTCAAAATTCCAGCTGTAAGAGCATAGTAGAATGGGAGAACGCGTAGCGCCCACTTCATCGGATCCTCGCGCGAGTGCACCAACAACCGGATACTGGTGAAGATGACGGCACCAAATCCAGCAGCGATGACGGGTGCAATACCCCAGGAGGCAGCAATCTGAGAGACACTTTGGGATTTCCAACCCCAGTGGACAGGGAGATCCGCTGCGATGGCAACACCGATGAGAGCACCGACAATGGACTGGGTGGTGGAGACAGGGAACCCGAAATACGTGCAGACAGTAAGCCAGACCGATGAGCCTAAATAACGGCTGCCGTCAGCACCATGGTTATATTCTAAGGACAACCAGACACACCAACTTCGGCCACTACCATGGCCATGATCAGAACTCCAGGCGAGTCCACGAAGCGGTCGATGGAGAAGACACCGCTGCGGATGGTTGAGGTGACCTGTTGTCCAAGAGCAATGGCACCGACAAATTCCGTAATGGTCGCAAGGATACCAGCTTGGATCAAGGTCAGAGACCTCGAGCTGACTGACGTCGCGTAAGAGTTGGCCACATCCTATCGGGGCAGTTAGTCAACGAGACAAGATTACAAGCAGAGTAAACAGACATTGGCACCAATACCCCAGACGGAGATCAAGAAGAAGATGGTACCAATGGCAAAGAGCCAGTCAAGGTCGTGATAGACAGCCATGTTGGTAGGTAGTCGATGATAGTGACGCTTGAGTCACAACTTCAGAGCGATGCGAAGCGGTTGACGGTGAAGGCATTCTCATGTTTCGGGAGAGACAGTCTCCTTTATATGACCAAATCTCACTCTCGCCTTCTCGATGTCGATTTCTAGCAAACCCCGACATGCGAACTCGTCTATCAAATCACAGCGCCGCTCTTCCAGGCGTGCATTCACACGCAGTTCCATTACTCTTGGCCAAAATCTTTGAACGAGGCAAGCACGAAGTCTTCTTCCTTATTCGGGGGGGCCGGGACGCTCCAAGCTCCGCCTCTGCGCTTGGCTTAATCTCTCATCGCTTGGCAGAGGAGTTCAGTGTTTTGAGCAACGTCGTGTTTCCGGAGTTGTTGCTGTCCATATGGCATATTGTATGCATGGAAGGTGTTTTCCGATGGGATCAGGATTGACTGTGTGGACGGCGGACAGAGCGCCAAGATATACCGGTGGCTATAGGTATATCTTGGCGTTCGGCCAAGTGGAAACTTTCGCGTGGTCTGAGAGCAGCCATTTTCATTCCACTCCGCGTGGCCGCTGCCACCACGTGCCCGCCTTTTTTTTTCCAACGGGACACAGTGCCAAGAGCGGAATGTGGAATCTCATGAATCATGATGCAACTTTTCGCCCACTCTATAATGTACGTACTTTCAGCTCAAGCAAGCTCATTCTGACCTAGGACTTCTGTTGGCTGCTCTCACATCAACATTCGTCGAAGCAGTTCGCAGCGGGGATTCAAAGGAAACGGTGCTCGCCATCGCAACGGAGGGGCTGGAGACTAACTCAAAGCCTTGATAGAAGTCATACCGTAACAAGTATGTATGCTGCTGCACTCTCTGATCTTAGTGTATAGTGTATACTCTAACCCTCATTTGGATGTGCTCGCTAGTCTTTTTGATTTGTCGGCACATCTGTCTTATGCTAGGAGACGTGGTGTTATTTATGAAATGATGAAACTGTTGTTTGGAGATCAATATCAATCTGAGCCGCAGATATAGCTCTTTTAGGAAGAGTAATGTAACGAGTTGAGGATTACCGCGCGACGGCTCTATTCAAGATAATCTATATTTAAGCAATAAATATTTGTTCGAGTATCTACTCTGTCGGTCTGGGGTGATGAGAGCTGATATAGGAGAGTGTTGCTCCTAAGACACGTGGTCTGTGAGAGTAGCTGTTTTGAGCGTGGTCCCTTTCTTGGGGCAGATTGTCTTAAGACAGTTCTCCAGGAGGACGCTCTGGAGTGGAGGATCCACGGGAAATGGTACGGAAGGAAGACAATTCTCTTGTGAGAAATGTTTACAATAGTGAGCCCGAGACGGTAATTAAAGATATAGCCCCTATATATATATATATAAATATATATATGATCGATCTATGTCCGGCAACTAAACCACCCCGGCAAGCCTAGTGCGTTATTTGAGAGGGAGGTATCGCGACACTAGCCATCTATTATCACCGGCCAGTGATTGAGAGCCTCATGTCCTACTCAGCAGTATAAAAAATTCTCCTTATCCTAATAGGACCTAAGCCTCTATTGAACCCAAGTCTCCGCAACTCGGCCTAAAAACAACCTGAGACCACCCTCTTATACTTCCTATTCGAGGTGCGGCAGATCAGCCTCCCCACAAAACCTTATTAGATGTAGACGCTTTGAAAAGTAAATAGGGCTTCATTTAGCAGGGTCTGGGAAACGCATCGTTGAATGCCTGCAGTTGTCCTGTAGCAGTTCCCATCTACTCTGCTTAGAGTCCTCACTAGCCAATGCAATCATTGACTGAGATCTGTGGCAGAGCAGTTTCTTGTCTCTGCTCTCTTGCTATTGGCTTGATCAATTTCTTTTATAGGACAGTCTCATTCTACTTCAGTACCGTCTCTTTGACTTCGCTCATGGTTCTTTTTCTTGGTGGCGAAATTTTGTGATGCTATAGGAGCCTGTTAGTCAAGTGTTAGAGCACTCGAGTTCCAACTCACGGAGAGATGCGACGTGATGCGTACATGCTAGCAGTAGAAAATGGCTTCTTAGGGTAATTTTGCATCGCTTCAGTTGCCCCTTACCGTAAACGCCCTGACCATTTATCCGCCAAAAATGTGTCCTTTTCGTTGGTACGCCATTTCCAACGCGTTGATGATAAGTCCCGAACATCTGTACAAGATTTGCAGCAGTTATTTATAGTCGCCTTGATCTCAGCAATGGTGATGATGGCGAGCTGTCGTAGGGACATGTGGGTATTGTGTTATATATATGTGATCGCTTGAATGTCTACATTTCATATAATTCTCACTCGTGTCATGAGTACCTTGCAAGAGATGATGGCTCTTTTGCCATAAATGACGCCCTCGACTCAAATCCCTATGATTGAGCCTACTTACTTAGAGGTTAAGTTAGGGCAATGCTGTTTGGATGACAAATCACAAGGAAAGGCACGATTGGCCGGAATGCTGGATCAATCCGATCCACTCTTATCTCCGCTGTCAGGGCAAATATTCTGGACAGAAATAACTCAGCTGAGTCTCCATCCTCCTTCTCTACGTACTCCTGCCTCTGCCTGTAAGGATATCAAGCACGAAAAATAGAAAGTTAGCCCAGCGAGAGTGGAGCCGCAATGCTTGTAACCAATTGGCCCAAATGCCGGATCGATATACTGTTCAATGATCGACCGCCGCTCAATTTATACAAAAATGTCTGGGAACCTGTCTGATATTTCTTTTAAAAGGGGACAATGTCCTCCTTGACCACAATGTTGGGTGATCCGACGACGTCAGATATTCATACCTACTTCATTGTCTCCCATACTTTTCCTACTCCCTCCCCTGGTCTCCAGTCAACTGAACCGTGGCCACCACCATGAAAGAGGAAGAAGGAACTCCCGTTCGTGATCAATACAAAGTGGGCTGGGCAGATGCCGATCCAGCTAATCCGAAAAACTTTCGGCCCACGTACAAAATGTGGCTAACGGCGCAAATGGCTATGCTAGCATTCGTTGGGTCTTTCGGTGCCTCTGTCATCTCTCCTGCAGAAGCTGTATTAGCGAAGGAGTTCAATATTAGCACGGAGGTAACCGTCCTTGTACTGTCACTTTTTGTTCTGGGCTATGCCTTCGGTCCCATGGTCTGGGGCCCTCTAGGAGAAGTGTACGGTCGGAAGTGGTCTATGTTACCAGCCGTGTTTGTCTTGGGCCTTTTCAGCATCGGAACAGCTACTAGCAAATCTGCTGCGGCTATCTTTGTCACCCGTTTTTTTGGTGGCTTCTTTGCTTCAGCTCCAATCAGCAACGTTTCTGCCGCTATAGGAGACTTTTATGACCCCAAGGAACGTGGTGTTCCAATGGCTTTAATGGCCGCCTGCGTCGTAGGCGGCCCATGTCTCGCGCCAGTCGTGGGGTCCGCCATTGTAGTCAATCCACATATGGGATGGCGATGTACGTATTTTCTGCATCTTTGCCCGAGCAGTTATATTAACGATTACACAGGGACCGAGTACATTCAAGCTATTATCACGTTCTTCATTACCGCCGTCACTGCCGTCGGTTTACCTGAAACATATCACCCTGTACTTCTCAAGCGCAAAGCACAGCAGCTACGCAAAGAAACCGGCAACGATCAATACTGGCATCCGCATGAGTCAGAAAAAATAAATCCTCGAAACGTGCTGACCAAATATATCAGCCGACCACTCCGGTAAGGCAGCCATTGACTCTCGTTCAACTGCGGTTTTATCGGAAATCACTAATTCCTGTCCGTCACTAGGATGCTTTTCACTGAGCCCATTGTCACATGTATCGCACTATATGCCTCATACGTCTATGGACTGCTATTTTTCCAAATCGAATCGTTCCCCTTCGTGTTTTACCAAGAGCGTGGCTATTCTCTCGTCGTCTCGACTCTTCCTTTCTTAGGCCTTCTCGTTGGTGTCCTATGCGCTTTGACAATCAACTTCGCCAACCAAAAGTATTATGCCAAGGCAGTCGCTAAGAACAAGGGCCGCGCAGTCCCCGAAGCACGCTTACCGCCAATGTTAGTGGGAGGAGTCTTCTTCTCTGCTGGGATGTTTTGGTTTGGGTGGACAGCTGCACCAAAGTACTCCTGGGCTCTCCCGACCGTTGCAGCAGGTAAGATATTGAGCTGCTACTCGCTTGTGCAATTCAGTTGTGCTAACGTTGTCTCCTAGGCTTCATCGGCGCAGGGTTCAATATCACCTTTCAGCAGTGTCTGAACTTTCTCGTTGACGCATACGGCCCGTTCGCCGCAAGCGCTATGGCTGGCAATACCTTCCTGCGGTCTTTACTTGCCTGTGGTCTACCTATGGCTGCTCGTCCGCTGTTCACAAATTTAGGCGTTGGTCCGGGTTCCAGTGTACTTGCAGGCCTTTCATGCTTGGCATTACCAGTCCCTCTAATCTTCATGAAGTACGGCTTGGCGTTGAGGAAAATGTCGAAATTCGCAACTGTTCCGGACGATTAGACAGAAAGCCTACAGCACGATAACCTTAAAGGAACAGATACAAGCTTTATGGTTATTGTCGATGACTACGCGGCTGAAGTATAAGGTATCTTCTGGAAGCATAATCTCCGCACCGATGTGGACATATCTCGAAACACCTTGACCAAAAAGATTCGCACAGGTCAATTACAGAATTAAAGTTTCATCTTCGTTGTGGGCAGGGAAGAGCGCGATTATCACAGTGTAAACATTCGCAATAGAGATGATGCAAATACTCTTAGGAGAGGGGAGTTGGTCTCTATAGAGAAAGCGTTGGATGTACTTTGTCATTTGAGGGGTGAGCGTCAATTGAGCAGCTTAGTGAACTTTACGTAGTCAATATGTATGTACATATTTTATGTATCTACTTCTTATTACTCTATCTGGGAAGTACAACTCAGCGTTCTTCATTGTCTATAGGGGCCGTATCAAGCGACTCTTGAGTCTTCAAAAAGCTGGGTCGTATCCGTCCGTTGGAATATCGTCGTATTCGTGTGCAACTCATATTAGCCAGGTGCTGATCCCGGCTTGACGTCCGACTGAAGTATGCACCGCAGCGAGGACAATAACAGCTAGGCTCTTGTCGTTCCTTTTCCCTCTGGTGCCGCCTTAAATTGCTCCACGAAGAAAAGACACGACCTCCACAACCATGTTCCCAACAAACTGGTTTCTCTTTGCTTTGCGGTTGAGACTCCGAGGAGTTGGTGGTGGACTGAGCGGGCAGTGATGAGAACCCGTGAGGCGCCAATGGAGCAAATTCTAGCCTTGACTCTTCTGCTCCAATTTCATGTGCCAGATCCCTTGAGTCGGATAGAGAATCGTGGGACTGGGAAGATATATCCGTACTAGGGGCGGCATGCGTTGCCTGATTATTCGGGCTGACAATGTCCAGGATTCCTAGTGTCAAGCAGCACACGTGGCCCGTACCGTATCGTGATTCTTGCCAAAGTGTAGATAGATCAAAATTTTTGTTATCTGTTGCAAAATCCAGAGAGACCGAGTCCATTAATGACCTCTCTGCAGATGTGTTGATAGTGAGTATCTGGGACGAATCAATCTTCGCCACATCTTCGGTCTTATGTCCTCTACGTGCCGACATCGTAATTGCCAGTGATTGTTCACAAACCCTGCGAAAGGCGTCATTGAATGCCTGCTGCCGTCGAATTTCTTGGAGTGAATTCCACTTTGTCTGGTTCGACTTCTCGCTGGACCAGTTACAGTCCTCGATCGAGTATTGTCGCAGAGCATTTTCTGTCTCTGCCCTCTCGCTGTCTGCCAGGCCCAGCTTTTGTTGCAACCCAGACTCGATTTGTTTCAGGCTCATCTCTTTGATTTCATTCATGAGTCGCTCCTGGTAGCGTAACTTTGTGACACTAAATGTAGTGGTTTAAGCACCGTTATGTACATGAAGAAGTACTTTGTTCAAGCTTGGGCAGGGAGACACGCACATGCTGACCGTTGACAAGGCGACATCTAAGGTATCCTTGCAAAGGTTCAATTGGCCTTTGAAGGCAGCGGTTTTCTCTTTTCCGGAAAGACTCTGTCGCCACTGATCTGCCCAGAAGGTCCTATATTCTACTGTATACGACTCCCAGCGTGTCAGGAGGGCCTGAAAGTCTGCACATATCTGGCCACAGTTTCCTAGTACGGTGCTGACTTCGGCTGAAATGGCGAAACCCTGCGAGCTATCGGACGGCCAAGTACATGCTATGTTGTGAAGCACTAATGCGATAGCCTGGAGATCATCTTTGACGTTTTGTAAAGCCTCTGGGGCTTCTCTAATACCGTTGATTGTAGTGTAGAGCAACTGCACCTTCTGCAGGGTGGTCGTTGTAGCATCAAGCATCGTGACTGCGCTTAGACCATCTGCCATCTCGCCGAGGATCCAGGAATACAGCAGCTCTTAACAAATGGGTAAACAGGTGAATCAACTCAGTTCAAAATGATAGACTGCTAATGATGACGGCCTCATAACAGGAGCCAACGTTGGCTATGGGAGTGGGGGGCAACAGTCACACTAACGAAATGAAATGATTCGACAAAGACCCTGCTTACTAAAGTACAGTCTTGCACTACCAAAAACAACCACCACCTGTCGAGGCCTAATTTTTGAAATTCCTCCACACCCACCGATTTATCTGGCTCTGACTGTGTGTCAGGTTATTCATTAGCTCTCGGGGTATCGCCTGATACCAAGAAAGTATAGAGGGCAGCTAAAATGCACCATAGCTGGGCCTCTAGCTATTAACCTACTGTCATCCTCCTTACTATGTAAGGTTTGCTTGCGAGGACTAAAGAGTCAAGACGTCATTTTCAAAGAACTTAATCAAACATCAAAGGTCTGACTAGGCCAAACTTGTCTACCAGTGTGTAACAATATGTACTTTCCAACGGCTAGGGTTTTTTTCTCGCTGATGCAACGTTATTCGGTACCTGCATGGTTTAGTGTGTTTGTGGGTTGTGCTCTTGTTTTGAGCTTGTGAGGATGTTCAACGAATCAGATTGATAACTCTACAATTTGACTTGATACAAATCTTGGATATGTATCACACTATCCGAGTCTGTTGGACAGGTCTGGCATCGAACAAGAGACAGAATCATGACACTGTGTCAAGAGTTTAGGGCTTCTGCCGCCTGCGGGCCATGAAACATTAGCGCTCTTTAGGCTCTTTAGGCTCTCTAGCCTTAGGCCCTCTAAGGGCAGTAACTGAATCTCTCGGCTTTCGGGACTATCTAGTATCGTCCCTTTTCATTATTATTTCTTCGACGTACATTAACATAATCATCTGCCCAGACCACGGGTTACACGGCATACACAAACGACGCCTTTCAAGGCAGGGGGTAAATGACCAGGATGATTGTTCCGGACTCTTGGACGCCACATCTGACAAGATCAAGATTCAGATCTGTACTGAAAGCCACGCGCGACTCGGCGTGTTTTGTGCTACATGGGGAGAATTAAAGAAATCACATATTCTGTTTAGAGCCACCGATGAATGTCTCGAGGATACGTGTAATCAGTCACGTTCATGTTATGGACAGGGGATGATTCGTTTTGTGGCATGTGCCACTACTTCTCAGGACTATTGTTGTAGCTGAAATATCATGAAACAAACACTGTTTCTAGATCTGTCAAGCCAACGCGATGGATAACGAGATGTGCAAATCTTGGCTGTTGGATACGACCATCTCAATGGTCAGGGCGAGTAATATGCCGGCGATCCTAAGTTGCGCTTAAGCCTTAGTGGGTTCCGCGAGAACGATTCTCAGCCAGTTGATGCCGTTTCATTGCTACGCTGGGCCGCTGGCTGATTCGGTTTATTCTGAGATAGGCTTGGTATTCTGTAATTGGTACTTACTTCCCGTATGTGCATAGTCGCGAAGCATATGCTAGGAAGGTAGGTGAATAAATGACTATGTCGGGTGCACATACTCGAGATACCGCTATGCTTACCTATCAGTTTCACGATATCCCTGTACTGTGTACATACATCTGGAGCCTTCGTAAGATCACTGTTGGTATGTAATGATTCATCCAAGTCCGAGTAAATATCGGAACACACTTGGAGTTCTGTTGACCGCTCGCGGAATCTCGACTGCTCGCTATCTAGTATGTACGTATGTACAGGGTTTCATCGGTATTTTCTGAGCGTTCCGTTCCATACCTAAGTAGCACGCGGGCTGACCGCCATAAAGCTACGTACTCACTTAACAAAGCAAGAAAGACGGAGAAGAAAACCCAATCAGTCCTAGACTACAGACTACTGTAGGTGCTTGTTGAACAAACAGAGGCCAATGCGCGGGGGTTAGCCACACTCAGGGCATGATTAGGGCCTTGAATCCAGGGCACTTAGGGCTATCACCTCCCCAAAAACCGCGCTTAGCCAACCCGATTGGCCAACCTACTTTCCGGGCCTCCGGCAGGTGAAACGGAAACAAGCGCTGATATGCTCTTCTTGCTTGTATTTACTTCTCCCTTTTCACTCGACTACTGCCGGACCCTCTTCTAAGATGGACTCATCTCGGTCAACTTGCATTTCTCCGTTGCTTCGCGGCTTCAGAGCAATCGGATTACGCGCTCGGCTTCTGTTTCGTTAGCACTGCGACCTAGTCTCGAGTCTCGACACCGTCGTTTTTCACTCCCCTTGGTCCAGAACCCCGGTCATCCTATCTGGCCGTGCAAAGGCAGCGTCAACTGTCCTATTTGGTGTTTTGCCGTCTGTTGTAGTACTACTAGTACATACTCTAATGGCCTTGTAGTTAGTGCACATTGCATACCCTAGTACATACTAGGTACTCGGTATGTAGTAGTTTCATGGCTGATGATACCTACCTCGACGTTGATCTTGCTGACCCGCTCCAATCCCAGATTACCTTTCCCCCCCCCTGGCTAGTGATCTAGTCGCCGGGAACTTTTCTTTTCTTTCTTTCGAGGTCGTCCAATCGCTCGAGCCGCCCGTCTCTCTTCAATACATACGCTTTCTGTGGGGTGCAACCTAGTCATATTACTCGAGCTCATGGCTCTGGCTCATGGCCTGCGTCCCACCTCGTCTCGACTCTCTAGTCTCCTGGGACTGTCAGATGCTGGCCTCTTGATGAGCAGGTCAAGCATAAGTATATATTTGTATAAAAAAGTTATATAATGGCCTAGACCCTGTCCTACTCGGTGCTCTTCTTTTCTTCTTTCTGTCACTACCTACCCCTTTCACGCTGTGCTTGAATAGCTCATTCATTCATTCCTTCAGACTTCATCCGAGCCTGGTGCTCTGACAGTTCACTCCTTACCATTGTTGTCACTTTGACTCCTCTTTTACGAGGTCTACACTCCTTGCACAAATCACTTGAAAAAAGTTTTCGCATTTTGAAAGATTCAATCGTTTGGGATCCAGCTACTTCTTACAACAGCTCAATCAATATGCGTACTTCGACTATCCTCCAATTGACTGCGCTCGCCGGTTTGAGCAGTGCTCAAACCTACACTTTGTACGATGACTACCCAACTGGGTCAGATTTTTTCTCCAAGTTCACCTTTTTCACTGTATGATGACTCCTTCATCCGCGCGTGACGTCTCAAATGAGCTGCCTTCTAACATTTCTTCAGAGTTCGGATCCAACCAATGGTTACGTTGATTATGTCAATGAGAACACTGCCGAAAGTGCTGGATTGATCTATGCAAGCGGCAATGCCACTTATATCGGTGTGGATTCCACAAATGTCGCCTCAGGAAGTGGTCGCCAGAGCGTGCGTCTCACCAGCACCGCTTCCTACACCCATGGCTTGTTCGTTCTTGATCTGGCTCACATGCCAGGTTCCGTCTGTGGTTCCTGGCCCGCTTTGTAAGTTTGCCAGCACTATCGAGTGAAGTAGAATGGTAGATACTGATATCTATTAGCTGGACCGTTGGGAGCGACTGGCCGAATAACGGTGAAATCGACATCATCGAAGGAGTCAACCAGCAAAGCGACAATGCCATGACCCTCCACACCAGCGAGGGCTGCACAATCAACGACTCCGGCTTCAGTGGTGCCTTATCGACAAGCAACTGCTGGACCCAAGCCCCAGGCCAGAGCAACAACGCCGGTTGCGGTATTGATGCGACCTCTTCTGCCACTTACGGAGATGGGTTCAACAGCGCCGGTGGCGGTATCTACGCCATGGAATGGACAAGTGATTACATTCAAGTCTTTGAGTTCACTCACGACAGCGCTCCGGCCGATCTCACTTCTGGTAACCCTGATCCAAGTACCTGGGGCCAACCTGCGGCTTACTTTGCGGGTGACTGCGACATTGACTCCCACTTCAGCGCCAACCAGATTGTACGTGACCCTTGACATCCGTCTTCGTTTAAACGGTGGCTTATCATCTTCTAGGTCTTTGATATCACCTTCTGCGGTGACTGGGCTGGCAATGTCTGGAGCACAAGCACTTGTTCCAGCTTGGCAAGCACTTGCAACGACTATGTCCAGAACAATCCTTCTGCCTTTTCCGAGTCTTATTGGCTCATCAACTCTCTCAAAGTCTACTCAAGCTAGACGATTTTCTTCAGAATATACAAGTTGACATGATTTTGCACATATGTCAATTCGTGACCTCTTTCTCTTCATAAATACCCCCAATTTTGGTGTTTTGTTGATACCCAAGCGGATACAGGATGTATGCTTGTACTTGAGCAGACAACCATGTACATATATCTCCGTGTACAAGTCAACAGTACATATCCTGGTCAGCGCCTTGGGTGTCTTTCTGATTTTTTTTCCCCCTTCTCAGAAAACAGAGGGTGATGCTTGGGTGGCCCTGGACTGGGTGCTCAGGACCGCTTCTGTTTATTCTTCACCTTCGTTGTATATATTCAACATTTACTTGGATAAATCCAAATTTACGTTTATGCATACAGTTCTTGACGTGAATCTTTCCTGAGCAGTAGAATTATCTGGTATTGTCCCTTGATTCTCGAAGTAGGATACAGGCGGACTGAGTTTCTTTCCTGAATTTCTCTTGATCTCTCTTTTGATAACTTGCCATCCACGGGAATCATCGCCAATTTCTCTCCTCCTGCTATTTCCCTGAGGCCCTTGTTCACGAAATCCTCCCTCATCACCGTGGCCTGCGTCTCCACTTCCGGGTAGCTTCAACTGGCTACGCGCCGAGTATAACCTCGTTTCTTGAGAGCTCGCGCTAGAGCGTTCTTTCCCACGGATAAATGAAGCTCTTGTATAACCCTATGATAAGGCATACGGCGCGTACGCTCTGAAGAGTTGATCCATTCAATGATAGAGTCGACTTCGGCTTCGGATAGCTTAGGAGAATTGCCACGGGCCTTTTTAGGGGTTGCTTGCTTGCTTTGACACGTATATTGAACTTGATTGTGACTGATTTGAAGCTGTTGAGATATCTGAGCGTATGTCAACCCAGCATCTCGGAGCACTAGTACTCGTATCCGGTCATCCCTAGTTAGCCGTGAGACATTTTTCTTTGGCTGAGGGGTCCGAGGAAGCTCAGGAGGCGGTGGAGTAGCCATTGTGAACCTGAATATCAGACATTTGGATATGGAAGATGGGATAGGAGATTGTAATAACTTGTCACGCCATAGTATCTATCAGATTCTAGAATCTGTCTATCCCGGCCAATAGCGAATTGGCAGCTTCAGCCAATCGGGTTGTAGTCATCATGTGATAAAGCGGTGAGGCTAGATTGTCCAATAAGAGAGCGCGTATCTTAATCAACATTGACTGATAGCGGTGAACTCTGGCAGTAAAAAAAGATGAGCAGAAATTTTGTCCATCAAGTTCAGCAATTCACGCCGACGTCTCTGCTTTTACACTTCATTCTGACCAAGAGTGGTCACTGCAGATTGAAGATGCCGCGCAAAGCTATCGATTCGCGCATTCCCGCGCTCATTCGAAATGGCATTCAAGAGAAAAAACGCAGCTTCTTCGTCGTCGTTGGCGATCGCGCCAAGGAAGCAATCGTCAACCTCCACTGGATCATGTCCGGCGCAGACGTGAAGCAGAACAAATCCGTGCTATGGGCGTACAAGAAGGACCTGATTGGATTCAGTAGTCATCGCAAGAAACGAGAAGCCAAGATCAAGAAGGAAATCAAACGAGGCATTCGCGAACCAAACTCCGAGGACGCTTTTGAGTTGTTTATCAGCTTGAATCAGATTCGATATGTTTATTATAAGGAGACCGAGAAGATTCTGGGTAACACATACGGGATGTGTATTTTGCAGGATTTCGAAGCTATAACGCCGAATTTGTTGGCGAGGACGATTGAGACGGTCGAAGGTGGTGGCATTGTGTTGCTGCTCTTGAAGGGAATGAAGAGTTTGAAGCAGCTATATACACTTTCGATGGATATTCACTCGCGATATCGAACGGAGGCACATGATGATGTTGTTGCACGATTCAATGAGCGTTTTATCTTGTCTCTCGGAAGCTGTGATTCGTGTCTTGTGGTGGACGATGAACTGAACGTTCTCCCGATCTCAGGTGGTAAAAACGTTGCGCCTCTTCCGCCGCCGAACCCTACTGAGGACAACAAGTCACCTGCGCAGAAGGAATTACAAGAAATCAAGGACAGTTTGGTAGATTCCCAGCCGGTGGGATCGTTGGTCACACTCGCCAAAACAGTTGACCAGGCGAAGGCCTTGCTCACTTTCGTCGATGCTATTGCCGAAAAGACGCTACGGAGTACCGTTACACTTACTGCTGGTCGTGGTCGAGGAAAGTCCGCCGCTTTGGGTGTCGCTATAGCTGCTGCTGTTGCTCATGGTTATAGCAATATCTTTATTACCTCTCCCAGTCCAGAAAACTTGAAAACTCTTTTTGAATTTGTCTTCAAGGGCTTTGACGCTCTGGGCTATTTGGACCATGTTGATTATACCATCCTTCAGTCGACGAATCCGGCCTTTAATAAAGCCATTGTTCGTGTCAACATCCACCGAAACCACCGCCAGACCATCCAGTACATCCAACCCCAAGATGCCTATGCTCTCGGACAAGCCGAACTTTTGGTCATTGATGAAGCCGCCGCTATTCCTCTACCTCTCGTGCGAAAGCTTATGGGACCGTATTTGGTGTTCATGGCATCGACGATTAATGGTTACGAGGGTACTGGTCGATCCCTGTCATTGAAACTTATTCAACAGCTACGTGAGCAGAGTCGTGGCGCTAGTCTTAAAGATGTCGATACCGATATTGCCGATCGCTCAACAGGAAAGTCAGCGAAAAATTCCGAAAAAGCTCTCATCGGCAGCAGAACCTTGAGAGAGGTCACTCTATCCGAACCAATTCGTTACGCCGCGGGTGATTCTGTAGAGAAGTGGCTTAACAAGGTCTTGTGCCTGGATGCTACTCTTCCAAAGTCAAAGATGAACACCCAAGGGTGCCCGCATCCATCTCAGTGTGAGCTGTTGCACGTCAACCGTGATACACTCTTCTCTTTCCACCCCGTCTCTGAAAAATTCTTACAGCAGATGATGGCTCTTTACGTGGCCAGTCATTACAAAAACTCGCCAAATGATCTTCAACTGATGAGTGATGCACCTGCCCACCAGCTCTTTGTCCTAGTTCCTCCCATTGACGAAGAAGCTACAAAGCTTCCAGAGCCGTTGTGTGTCATTCAGGTCGCCCTCGAAGGCCGTATCAGCCGGGAGAGCGTCATGAACAGTCTCAGTCGAGGTCAACGCGCTGGTGGTGATCTTATCCCATGGCTCGTCAGTCAGCAGTTCCAAGACGAAGACTTTGCAGGATTATCAGGAGCTCGTGTTGTCCGCATAGCTACGAATCCAGAATACCTGAATATGGGATACGGATCACGAGCTTTGGAGCTTCTTGTTGATTTCTACGAGGGCAAATTCGCAAATCTCTCAGAGGATGTTTCGTATGCTTCGGAAGAAATGGTCCGAGTTACAGATGAGCAACTCGAGAATGCCAACCTGCTAGATGATGACATTCATGTACGAGACATTCGCTCCATGCCTCCATTGTTCGGAAAACTGTCTGAGAAACGGCCCGACACGCTCGACTATGTCGGTGTCAGTTACGGTTTGACACCTTCACTTCACAAGTTCTGGAAGCGATCATCCTTCAACCCCGTCTATCTCCGTCAAACTGCGAACGAGCTTACTGGCGAACACTCATGTGTCATGCTGCGAGCATTGGCTGCAGGATCTAATGACATTAGCTGGCTCAGCGCATATACCAGAGATTTCCACAAACGTTTCCTCTCGCTTCTTTCTTACCAATTCAAAGAGTTCCCATCTGTCCTGTCGCTCAGCATCTGCGAGTCTGCCACCGCTGGATCCAAGCTAGACCCTTCGTTCTCACCCTCACCCTTGACAAAGGCTGTGCTCGATGCCGCATTCTCTCCATTCGATCTCAAGCGTCTTGACAGCTACGCTAACAATATGCTCGACTATCACGTCATCTTGGACATGGTCCCCATCGTCGCTCAATTCTATTTCCTGGGAAGTCTTCAAGGCAAAGTCAACTTGTCCGGTGTACAGCAATGCATCCTGCTCGCAGTTGGCCTCCAGCGAAAGAACATTGACGAATTGGAGAAGGAATTAAACCTTCCTTCCTCTCAGCTCTTGGCTATGTTCATCAAGATTATCAGGAAGATATCTACTCATTTCCGTGGACTGCTTGAAGGCGCCGTCGCTGCAACTCTTCCTGAGAATCTAAGCGCCGTAGACGCATCCGGCGTTCATGACGATGTTGTCGATGACAAATTCCAACCTCTCGAAATAGATTTGGAAGAGGAACTGCGCGAAGGCGGAGAACAAATCGATAAAGAAATGAGGGAAAAACAACGAGCCTTGATTGACGCTCTCCCCCTCGATAAGTGAGTCTAGCATCAAGCCTTTCATACAAAACATACAGCCCAGCAGACGAAGAATAACAATAACTGATGAAAAGTCTTCAGATACGAGATCAATAACGGAACAGCCGGTTGGGAAGAAGCCGAGAAACAGATTCGCAAAGGAGGCGCAGCGACTGTGAGCGTGAAGAGTAGCAAGACTTCCAAACGCAAGGCAGGCGAATCTGCGCGAGAGATTTACGAGCAAGAGATTGATTCCAAGATTCAAAAGAAGATCAAGAAGGGCACAGAAGGGAAGAGGAAGTGAAATGATATGGCAATGAGATCAAAAGTTTTGATTCTGGGTTCTGGTCATTGCATGTGATGATAGGCGTTATTCTTCTATGGGACATGGCATTTGGCGTTGAGTCAGAGTTTAGAGGTACTTATCATATGTATCGCATATTGTAAATAACAATATAAATATTTCAACAAGTTTGCTGATGCGTGTCTTACGTACTAAGGAACTACACCTAGACCTACAAACCATTCACTCGCATGGGTACCCCTCGTATCGTACAGGAATGCCTGACAAGCAATCAGAGCTCGTCATGTGGCACTTCCTTTTCTTCAACCTTCTCCTCAGGCTCTTCTATCTTCTCTTCCGCCTTTTCATCTTCAGCCTTGATCACGCCTTCGGGCAACTTACTCTTCGACCCTTCACCGAGTCTGATCGCATCAATCCAACTCTCGACGCTGTGAAGACTGAATCCGTCCTCAGAGGAATAATGACGCCACCAGCCTCGTCGACCATTGACCGCAATGATTTCCGTAGCGCTGTGGTCGGAAAGTCCCAACTCGGTGCGTAAGATATTTGCGTGCGAGTTGATTGCGGGTACACTGTAAAAGGGGAGATGGTGACCAGTCAATTTGTGCGAAAGTTCGGAGACGGTGGATAGAGCCTCTTTTGCAGGTGCAGGAAGCTCGGTGTCGGGCGACTCTGTCTCTGGTAAGAGGGTCAAGATGCAGGTGCCAGATTTCAAATTGAGACACTTCGATTCTAGATCTTCAGGGGTAGCGAGCTGGGCCACTTCGGGAGCCTTGACTGGGACTTTGACTGGTTTCTCTTCAGGTGGTATCTCCACCTCTGGGCTCGGCGAGTCCGTGGGCTTGTCGCTGTCTAGAATGGTTGAGCTTGAGGATGAAGCAGCTTTCTTCGGCGAGCTCGACTTCTTTTTCGGCGCGGCCGGGGCTGGATCGGGATTAGGCTGAGCAGCTTGGCTGAGGAATTCAAGCATGAGCGCTTTCTTTATCTCGCCTTCATATATCACTGGCTCCGAGTCCCCGCTTGGTAAGAGTACAAGCGTTGGGAACGAGGTTATACCGAATTGCTCAACAGCCTTGGACTCTTTATTCCTGATTTGCGCAAAGTTGATACCTCCAAGAAAATCGACAGCCAAAGAACGCAAAAGGGCACTCGTGGTACCCTTCTCAGTGAAGAGTAGAGCCTTAGGAGACTCGTCGGCCGTTAACCAACTCTCGTAATCCTTGTCCGTCAGCTTCTTGACGTGGTTCGGGATCCTCTCAACAACAGCATCGACAATAGCCTTTGCCGATCTCTGGCCCTGGTAATCTTCCACGCGCGGCTTGCCGGGCTTTTTACCGGGAACCACGAGCTTCAAGGTGGGAAAGCCCTGGACGCCCATTTGTCCGCAAAGAGGTTTGTTTTCATCATCGTCGCAGTTGATGGCGGCGACTTTGGCTAGGCCTTCGAGGTTTTTGGCGGCTTTTTCGTAGGCCGGTTTGAGGTTTTGGCAGTGACCGCACCATGGTGCGTAGAATCTGTTATGATTTAGCATCGATGTCAATCGGCAGCGAGATGAAGAGATGCGTACTCTACAATCTAGAAGGTTCACTCGTTAGCTCCCGCCTAACTGTATGGATCGAGAAGATTGCATACTGATGTGTGGTTTGATTTGTTGATTAGCGAATCGAAGTTCTTCGCATCCACCTGGAGAACAGGTGAGCCTTTAGGGTATAGACCAGCAGCTGATGCTCCTCCCAGCAGGGAGGCAAGCAGCGCCCATTGTAGATGGTTTGGCATGTCGAGGTAGATATGTAGACTGACAGTGGTAATATTCAAGACTCAACTATTCGAGGCGTCTTTGTGTTATAGCTGTGACATATATATATTGAGTGATGCAAAGCAAGAAGATAATTGCCAAAGAGAAATGGCAACGGTGGCCTGACAGCCCTGTCGACTGTGTTGCAAGGTGTCCTGAAGTGAAGCTCTTGGCGGGGAAACCCGAGCTCTTCTCTTTCTCCGCATTGCATTCCCGAGCTTTGCTTATCCATCCGATAAACAAGCTCTGACGTGCAAAGTTTGGCTTGTTTGTCTACACGACCACGCATCACTCAACTCTTTGTTGATTTTTCCTTCTTTCTTTTCGATTCTGACTGTCATAATCCCATTGACTTACAGACTAGATGTACCGAATCACGAGCTTCAGATCATGGCCGTCACCGACAAAGGGGATATGGCATATCTCCCTCAAGAGATATTCCAGATGATCATCCAGCACTTACAACCTGTCGATCTCGTCCGTTGTCGTCGTGTATCCTCCGCATGGTATCGAGCGTTTACGAACCCAGTCAGTCTCGTCCAGGTCCTGAAAGACAGCTTTCCCCGCGTAAAAGAAGTGAGGGAGCTCCTCAGCCAGGTCCAGGGTCCAATACCGTACGAATCAGTTTATAACGACCCCTCGAATCAATGGAGAGCCATTTTCGATGTTGTTACAGAACGTTATTATCGTTTGGCGAATGGCACGCCTCGCTCGATGCAGAAGTTCGACCTTCAAAAAGAGACTGTTGGGAGTGACTATCAATTCTTCAGTGTGCCTCCGTGGGATAATCATTCGAGTCATAGCGGGGATAGGATTGATATGCTATTTGAGCATGCATTCTGGACATATGAGGAAGGGCTGGTTGTGTATCCCGACGAACACGAAAGGTGTCTGGTGCTCTTGGATGTGGAAACAGAAGAGAAGTTCATGATCCCATTCGTCACCACGGACAAAGTCATACGAAGATTACGCCTGCATGATCGATTGCTTGTGATTGAGTGGGCTGAAAGTGAAGCCTTTCACTGGTTGAACGACCGAGACAGTGTTCATCGTCACTTTGCTACATCTTTCGTAGTTAATGCCGTTGGCCGAGGCTGGGACGTCATATTCCGCAACGAATGGAAGATCATGTTTCTGGGGCATCCCCTAGGTGACCGTGATCGATTCTACTCGTGTCATACCCGCAACCACTATGCAATCTACATCTGGCAGCCAAACCGTAGTCTATACACCGCGGATGAAGACGCACCCATCGAATCTCTATCCATCTGGGATATCTCCACGGCTTCCGAATACAGGCCATCGCAGGACCCAGCAGGTCAATCTATAGATAGTGGAATAAAGCAAGTCGCGAGCTTTGCCTTCCGAAAACTCGACTTCTATTCCGTACGGCAAAGAGGCTTCCCAGCAATTATGAGAATGGACATCGACAGTGGCTCAAACTCCATTTCTATTACCGAGGTAAGGGACGCTGGTCGTATGGATTTCAACGTCTTGGAACATGCTCCTCGGGTACGCGTCACAACCATACCATTCATTGGCCAGGGTCCTGTCCTGCAGCGAGAGGTAACGACATGGTACCCTCCGTACCGCGGGAATTGCTGCATGGAAATTGCACCCTGGACAGTCACATGGCCATGGGCATGCTACTGGGCTATCTGTGAGAGCACCGACGAGAAAGCGGGTGTATCGTTCTGTCTTTCGTACTTATCATCCAAAACCCAGGCAGGCTATGAAAAGGACCCGCTCATGGTAACCATTCATACGCCCCAAACAATCAAGACTCTCTCTCCGGACCTGTCTAGGGAGATTTCTTCCAAGGGCAAGATTTGTGGCGATGAGCGCTTTGTCATTGGCGAGAACGATAACAACCAATTGGTGATTATGAAGTTCTAATGTCTTTTTTGTGTGTTTATAGTGGATTTGAGCGTTCTGCATGTACCATAGACATTGCTCTGTAGAATCTTAACTTACTGCGACTTAAACCATTTCCACTACACTCCGACCTATCTTATAAATCTGTGCGTAAGCTTCGATGATCATGTACCCCAAGGGATCAGACCTTGCGGCTTACATAGGTTAAGCATATCAAAAAGATCGGTATGAAATTTTAGACAAAGGAAATGGTGCTTGACTAATAATACTGAAGTAAAGTGATTTTACATGCCTAAAACAAGTCTAGGTATTTATATGAACAAGTATAAATCCGGTGTCGGCTATGACAAAGCTCATGTAGAAAGCATCTACTGGTCTTCGCTAGCGGCAGCACCAGTAATAATCTCAACCAACTCGCCGGTAATGGCGGCTTGACGCTGTCGGTTGTACAAGATTTGGAATCTAAAGAAACAAGGTTAGTTTTACTAACATAAACCTGGAAAGATGGAAAGAGAATCACATACTTCTGGATCATTTCACCGGCGTTCTTGGAAGCGTTCTCCATAGCATTACGACGAGCCTGTAGATATCATTAGACGCCGCCGGAGATTCTGAGAAACGTGTTTGACTTACCGAGATTTCACAAGCCAAGCCCTCGGCCATGGCCCAGAACAAGCTGTTAGCCAAAGAGTACTCGCGGAGATTGGCCAAAGCCTCCTCCTCGACCTCGAAAGCAGAGATGTTGGCTGATTGAAACCCATTGTTAGTTTGACGGCGTGAAAGACAGATCAAGGCAACTCACGGGAGTTGGTGATGGCCTCCTCAGAGTAAGCATCAACAGTGGTGGGCTCGTAGCTCTGCGCGTTCAAGAACTTGTTGTGGATGATCTTGATGGTACCGTAGTTGGTAGGAAGGAGAGCAATCTGGTCGGCAATGGCCTGAGCATCGGCGAAGGTGGGAATATCCTTGCAGACCTGGGAGAAGCTGAGGACGATGTTTTGACCGTTGGAACGACTGAGCTGAGCCTTGGCCTTCTCGCCGAGGACGACGAGGTCAGCGCTGGGGTTCTCTGCCAACATGCGGCGAGTAGCCTTGCTGAGGCCGGAGTGGATACCACCACAGAGACCTTTGTCGGAGCTGGCGACGATGTAAAGAGTCTTCTTGTCTCCTTCCTCGGGCTTAGTCTCGGCGGACTCGAAGACGGTGTTGGAGGTGGTTCCGTAGACACGAGAGTCCTCCATAGCCTTCTGGGCACGGGTCAAACGGGTGGAAGCGATGACCTTCATGGTATTGGTGATTTTCTCAATGTTGCGGATGGACTTGAGACGGCCCTCGATTTCACGGAGAGTAGCGAAGTTGGCGGCATTGGTGGGAGCAGTGCTGCTGTTTGTTAGTAACTTAACTGTATATCATTCTTCACTTTCCAGCGAGAGTTGATATCCAATCGTGATCGCATTGTTGCAGTGCCGCGAGGATTGGTGATCCCTCCCCCCGAGGAAAAACACTTACCGAGCCACAACGGTACTGCCAGCCTTCAAGGCTGGGCGAACAGTGCGAGAAAGCATTGTGAGAGAGAATTGAGTAGATGTGACGAGAGAGTCGCCGAGAGAAGCTGCAGTGACGGGGCAGCTGAATCAATTGATGCCAGACTTCGCAGAGATCGGTCGCGGGCGTTGAACGAACGAGGTCTTGCCGGGCTGCTTCGGAGCCAACATTCCACTGGCCTCATCACGTGATTTCACGCTTGCCCTTGGCAGCCTCACAAATCAGGCAGACATTGCGGATAGGCGCAACCAAGAAGTGAAGTTCTTCCAGCCCCGAAAGTGGTTGGTCGGTTCTTCCCCAGTACTTCCTTCTCTTCACTTCCACTTCACACCCTTTGACTTTCTCACACACTTCTCCTTGCTCTATCTTCCTCCTCCATCCCCATCGCGAGCCTGCCTTCTTTTTTCCTTCTCTTTGGCCTTCAGTCTTTCTTCTCGCTTCTGCTCTTTACTCTCATTCGCTTCCAAGTCTCGAGTCTTCAGTCAAGATTGCGTTTCGAACTCGAATCTACTCTCAGCTCGTGTTCGCGTGCCGTCCGCGACCCGGACGGCTACCCTTTCTCAAAACATTAACTAAATCTTGCTACTCGACTCAATTTCGACTACAAAGCTCAATCCGCATAATGAGTTCTTCAGACGACGACGCTCCTCTCCTCAAGGCCCGTCCTGGCGCTCTGAACCCGGGCGTTTCCATTGCCTTCGGACCCATTGACGATGAGGATGTTGAGATGAAGGACATGGCGAATGGTGTGAATGGGCACAAGAGAAGGGCACGGGTCAGTTCCGGGAAACAATCCTACGCCGAAGCGGAAAGCAGCGAAGATGAAAAGCCCTTGGTATGCATTGGTTATCTTTTTACTTGACATTGATTTGTTATGTTTGAAGTGCTAATTACTCCAATAGAGCAAGAAGCGCCGTGTCTCCGTCAAAAAGCAGGTCGATTCCGACTCCGAAGAAGACATTCCTCTTGCTCGAAAAGCAAACGGTGCCAGGCTGCCCAAAGCCTCCGAGACCGCGATCGGCGAGGAGTCGGATTCGGACATGCCTATTGAGCGCAAACTCTCGAAGCAGAAAGCGAACATTGAGAAAAGGGCTGAACAGGAAGCGAAGGCCATTCGCAAAGCTGAAGCTACATCATCTACTAAGAAGGCTTCAGCTGCAGTCAACGGCAAGAAGCCGAAAGCAAATGGAGTGAAGACGGAAAATGGCGTCGGTGCTAAGAAAGCTATCAAGTCGGAATCGTCGACGCCGGTGAAGAAAGTGAAGGGCAAGGCAACGCCAGTCAAGGCGGAATCTGAAGATGTTGAAGGGGCCGAGGACGAGGAAGAGTATCGTTGGTGGGAGGATCCGACCAAAGGCGATGGTACCATCAAATGGACAACCCTGGAACACAACGGCGTTGTCTTCCCACCCGATTACGAGCCTTTGCCGAAAAATGTCAAGATGAAGTACGATGGCGTTCCCGTCGTTCTTCATCCGGAAGCGGAGGAAGTTGCCGGTTTCTTCGGATCCATGTTGAATTCTACACACAACGTTGAAAACCCAACTTTCCAGAAGAACTTCTTCGAGGATTTCAAAGCCATTTTGAAGAAGACTGGTGGCGCGAAGACACAGAAGGGCGAGCCCATCAATATCAAGGAATTCAAGAAGTGCGATTTCAAACCGATTTTCGAATACTATGATGCGAAACGCCTTGAGAAGAAGAATATGTCAGCAGCAGAAAAGAAAGCGCTCAAGGCGGAGAAGGATGCGGCAGAAGCGCCCTATATGTACTGCATGTGGGATGGACGCAAGCAGAAAGTTGGCAACTTCCGTGTCGAACCTCCAAGCCTCTTTCGTGGCCGTGGTGAGCATCCAAAGACCGGCAGAGTCAAGACACGTGTGATGCCCGAGCAGATCACGATCAACATCGGCAAGGACGCAAAAGTTCCTCCACCTCCTGAGGGGCATAAGTGGAAGGAGGTTAGACACGATCAAGAAGGTACTTGGCTGGCTATGTGGCAAGAGAATGTCAACGGAAATTACAAATATGTCATGCTTGCCGCCAATTCCGATATCAAGGGCCAGAGTGACTATAAGAAATTCGAGAAAGCTCGCGAGCTAAAGAAACACATCGACAAGATCCGGGCTGACTATCAAAAGGGTCTCAAGTCCGAGCTCATGGCTGATCGACAGCGCGCAACAGCCGTCTACCTGATCGACAAGTTTGCTCTTCGTGCTGGAAATGAAAAAGGTGAAGATGAGGCGGACACTGTTGGATGCTGCTCTTTGAAGTATGAGAACATCTCACTTCGACCACCAAACACTGTCATTTTCGATTTCCTCGGTAAGGATAGTATTCGCTTTTACGACGAAGTCGAAGTCGACCCTCAAGTCTTCAAAAATCTGAAGATCTTCAAGAAAGCACCGAAGAAGGAGGGTGATGAGATCTTTGACCGATTGACGGTAAGGCCTTTCATTTACTGGCAACTGATCACGTTCTAATCATTGGTGTAGACATCTGCATTGAACAAGCATCTTTCGAACTACATGCCAGGCCTGACCGCCAAGGTTTTCCGTACTTACAATGCCTCTTACACATTTGCTACTCTGCTCAAGGATATGAAGGCGGAAGGCACAGTGGCGGAGAAAGTCAAGCAGTACAATGATGCCAATCGTAGGGTTGCTATTCTTTGTAACCACAAACGGACAGTTACTGCAAGCCACGCGAACCAAATGGAGAAACTTGGCGACAGGGTATGTTTCTTCTTTGCCCTTCGTGACGACTCAAACTGACACTCAACAGATTAAAGGTCTTCGCTATCAGAAGTGGAGAGTCAAGATGATGATGCTGGACATTGATCCCAGCCAGAAAAAGAAGAAAGGTGCCAAGTACTTTGAACTAGACGAAGACATTGACCAGGCATGGGTCGAAGAGCACCAAGCGTTCCTTGTTGAGGAACAGAGGCAGAAGATTACCAAGAAATTCGAGAAAGAGAACGAGAAGCTAGCGGCCGAGGGTGAGAAGGAAATGAAGCCCAAGGAATTGGAAGAACGACTTGCTGTGCTCAAGGACATGGAGAAGAAGTTTCAAAAGGAGAACAAGACCGGCAAGGTGGAAGTAGAAGGCAAGGGGCAGACAGTTGAGAAACTTGAGAACAATGTCACCAAACTCGAACAGCGCATTGAGAATATGTCACTTCAGGCCGAAGACAAGGAGAACAACAAGGAAGTCGCTCTTGGAACTTCCAAGATCGTGAGTACTCACAAGCAATTTGTTGTCTTGACATATGCTGATATAACATGCAGAATTACATTGATCCTCGTCTTACTGTGGTTTTCACGAAGAAATTCAACGTCCCTATTGAAAGATTCTTCTCCAAGACTCTCCGAGAAAAGTTCGACTGGGCTATCAAGTCCGTTGATGAGGACTGGGAGTTTTAAGAGGGTCGACCTTGAGATTTCGAATATATTCCTGCGATTTGCGGGGGTGGTGATTTTTCCAAGTTAATCTTTAGCATCTGTACCAACATATCCAATCAGGAAAAGGTAAAAATAAGCCTCAAAAAAACGGACAAAAGAAGAAGTCGGCAGAAGCACTACGATCAATGGCCAGGACAAACTTGACCATCATTTGTTCTAGAGAGCGTCCTTATTTTCTTTTGGTTATCCCTAGGTACTTGACAGTTATCTAGCAGACCATCTAGAACAATATCAAGATTACTTTTCTTATGACATCTGGAACTGTATAGTTCGTTCACTTCATGCAAGTCATTAATACTTAGACGTATCATGTTTATATCGTTTGGCCGGCGTCTCAGCAATATACAAATCAAATCAAAGGAGTTCCAGTTCGAGTCCGAGTTCGTATCAATGACAATCTCATTATGGTAGCTCTCTACCTAATTCAACTCAAATGGAGGGAAATGGCGAAGCTATGCAAAGGGACAGATTTCTGGTATAACACAATATGACGATGAAGGGAAGGCCAAGTAGAAGATGATATTAGTAATACATAGGATGTGGTGCTGATTGATATCAAAGTATGCACAATATATAATGATCATGTAGAAGAAGAAGAAAAATAAAAAAATGACAAACTGATGCGAAAAGAGGGAAAATGAAAAGAAGAAGAGGAAGAGGAAAAGAGGAAGACGTCAAGGCCACCAACCCATCCGGTCATACGAAGCTATAACCTCTCTTATAGAATCGGCACTAAACAGGGGATACTCCAACTGAAAGCCCGTGGTAGTCTCAAACAAGGATCCATCAATACACAAGTCATTATCGGAAAGCATATCGACTTCGATAAACGGACTGATGGGACCGGGCCTCGTGATACCCTTGTCTTCCAACATCTCGGCCCATGCTTGGAGCATATCCTCATTCATCTCGTCGACGATATCGTTTAATCGCAGCCGCGCCAGATGGGACATGAATGTGCCTGCAAAGGTGACTTTGAGATTAAAGACTTCTGCGAGTGCGGCGCCGATCTGGTCGCGGGTCGTGTTTGTGTGATCGACGACGTTGAAAATATGCGGTCCCGCAGCTGGATTCTCCTTTTGTCCAGCACGCCACTCGGCAGCAGTCCACAACGCCCGCGCAGCATCCTTGACGTGTAACGTGTTGAACTTCAAATCCTTACTCTCCAACTGATCAAAGCCCGTTTGGAGATACTGATGCGTTCTCGCCAGCGCAATCGCCACAGCCGTATACCCCCTATCATATTCACCATATATATGCGGCAACCTCAACGAAGCCCAATTCAGCCCTTGGATTGAAGGTAAATCCTCCTCGACCTGCAGCTGCCATTTCGCAAGCGCATGCCACGGTTTCTTCTTGTCGTCTTCCTTGGCCGGTTTGGAGCCGCTTTTGTAGATGTACGAGGTCGAGGCTTGCACGTAGACTGCGATTCCGCGTTTGGCGACTTCCCGGGCGACGCCCATGCACATGGCGTGGTTGCGGAGTTGGTATACTTCTTCCGGCTGCGAAAGGCGGAGGTCGCCGGCGCAGTTAATCACGTAGTCGAATTGTTTGCCGTCGGCGCGGTCGAACATTCGGGGGTATGATTCTGCGACTGTTAGAATATGTGCTTATATTTGAAGAAAAAGGGGGACGGCGTACGCTCGCGGCTGGCATCAGCCTGCACGAATTGTTCCTTGGAGCATGCCTCCTCGAACTCCGGGGCGAGCCATGCTAGTTGTGGCAGAAGTTTGTCCACGATTCGCAATTCAGAAGCAAGATTGTTTTTGTGAATATGGAGTGCGACGTGTCGGCCGACGAAGCCTGCAACGAGTTGAATGTCAGTTCGGTATACCGGCTGTTTCATCCGGACGCATGCAACATACCCAGGCCGCCGATAATCAGCACTGCGGGCTTCTCTGTGGCCATATTGACGGCTGTCGAATTTTTTTTTCTTTTTTTTCGCACACTCGAAAAAGAGAAACTTTCTCAAAAATCGATCTTGTCCTCCGGAACGGTCTCGCTCGCAAGAAAATGGGTACAATAAGCGAGTAACGGTGGCTGCTGTTGTGCGCTGACCATGCAGTCAAAGGAGCGCTGTGGCTAACAAATTAGGTTGCAATTAGTTGCTAAGGTGGTAGGGTATCCTTCAAGCAACTCTTTCATATAATCGAAGAGGAAAAATCAAGCAGAAACGAACAAACGGTGTACGTGGTAGAAAATAGAAGATGGATTTAAATGCCTGAAGAAAATGGGTTGGTTATTCTCGACTAAGTAAAGGTCTGAGCGGGTTGATAGTTGTAGTTATTATACGCTGACACTTATGGGCCTCTGGCTGCTAGATAGTGCTAGTTCGTCCGTTAGTTTCGATTTTTCTTCTCGTCGTTTTGGGCTTGGACAATCTCGAGAATCCACTTGGATGTGGCAGACTGTAGAAATGGTGTGCAGACAAAGCCCCTCATGCAATGAGAGCGTGGTAATTGTCCGGTCACACAGTGTACAGGGTGTGGTAGTTGTGTACTCTTTGTTGGAACAAGCCCATGCTCTGTACTACATGTTAAGTACATAGTAAGTACTTGTTAAGTACATAGTAAGTACATAGTATAGACTATGGAGAACTCTGCAGAAGAAAAGCGACTATTGAAAGCATGACGAAAGAGCAAAGACAGTGGAGCGCATTCCTGCAGCTAATGTTGCCTAAGAAGAACAAATAAAAATCTCTTCTACCTAGGGAATTCTGCACAGAAATCAATCAATCATTGTTGACAAGATACACAAGTCATTGAATGACTCAATGGATTCCAAATACCTCTCTGCTTTGTACATACTACACAGCAACTACCTCGTACCTACCAACAAGAAAAGAACAAGGAATAACCCCTGACCCTGACTCAACCCCGACCCCTCTCTCGGACATTTAAGCAAGCGATCGCCACCAGGGGTACGCTCGACGAGTCAAGAAACTTCTTCGCTTCTCCACTAACGACTTGCTTCCCTTGCTCCGGCGTTCGCATCACTTCTCCGTATGCAGTATGGCAAGCATGCACATATGGCTTACGGGAAATGACCGCTGGAGAGAGTTTGACGATCGTTATCGTGGCCCTCCACTTCCCCTCTTCATGGTACAGGGATCGAAAGTTTCAGGTTGAGTTCGTTACAGAGAGCCATAAGAGCACATTGATGAGTTGTCTAACTACAGTATGAAAACAAAAGTATGGTATAAGTAATTGTAGCAACGCAATCAATGTCCATTAAATTTGTTCATTCAACGCCCAGCTGTCGAAGCGCATTTTTCAATTCTTTGATAGCCGTTGGCACATCGTCAAAACTCAATGCGGAGACCGCCCATCGCGCATGTTTCTGCGCTTGTGTGATGGCTTGATCATCCGCGGTCAAATCATATCGCGACGTTTGGGACGCTGATGGAGTAGCTGCTACTGGAGGTACGGGTGCACGCGCTTGAGCTCGAGGAATAGCTGGCTGTTGAGCGATGCTAGGAGGCAATGGTGGCTGTTCAGAAGGATCGGCCGCATTCGACATCTGCACAACTGCTGGAGGAGGGAACGATTGAAATTCGGCAGCCGGGTTGGTGAATGTCCCTGGAGTATCGGGAAGAGCCGAGGGAGTCTGGGGAAGCGTTAGGTCTGAAGGAGCTGATGGGAGCTCCGGGGCTGGCGGCACGGCTGGAAGACCTTCAGCGTTGGAGGTGTCGGTTGTAGGTGGACGTGGTAGCGAGGATGATCGCGACGGATGAAGCGATTCATCTAGTATCGATTGCTGCGCAAGACTTCTTTGTATACGATCCGCCTCGTCAGGCACTTCTTCCACAGAAGGTTGCCGTTCTCGTTCCGCAGTGCCCTGGAGAGCTCGCACCTCGGGATCATCCGGATTCAGAGCTTGTATCTCACTGTCCGGCGTCTGACTCTCTATAACGGGATTCGATAGATTAGGATCCTCCCCATTCTTTGTAGCTTTGGCAATCCGGATAGCGTGGTATTTTGCGAATTTGATCTTGGATGTAATGTCGGGATCGACGTCGCCCCATATTTGACAAAGTTCAAGAAAGGTAGCTGCTGCGAGAAACGTATCGGCGGTTTGTCTGTTGGGAAAAGGAGATCGTCAACGCATGCCTTCTCGGAGTGAACACGCGGGGAGGTTACTTGGTAGCCTTGTTAGCACGGACCGCATTATCAGCTCTCGTAAAGACCTCGAGCCCAAACTGCTCAACATAAGCTTGCCCAGCAACATTATCGGTTATAGCGTCGTTATCGGGGTTCTCATTTTTGAACTTGAATCAAGAAATCAGTTGCTCGGTGACGATCCGTGTTCGTTGTGATGGGCAGCACGTACTCGTTCCAATTTATCCATCAAATCCGTCGTATACTGCGTTGACTCTGCATCGGTGGAGTGAAGACCCTTTGATATAATCTGATTGACGACCCAGTAATTGCCTGCATCAATCGAGATCGTGTTAGTTGAGGCTGCAGCGTAAAAGACAAGAGGAGCACCGACACCAATATGCAATCACCGGTTTTGCGCGCTCGATTTGCGCTGCTCGAGTGACGAAGCGCCCGATGTCTGCGGACTTTAAGCTGTCTGGAACTGTAGCGGCCATTGTTGTGCGTAAGAGTTGTCATAAAAAGTGAAGAGTAGTTGTAAGGTGTAGGTAGAGTGTAGCAGGTGGAAGGAGCTGGTGTGGGGTTGGATTTATCCACGGATGACGTTAGGTACGGTACGCCCAATAAGTGCGCGCGGAGAACATCCGATGGTACTACTACTACTACTACTACTACTACTACTATTACTGCAATTTCACCGAGATATGGACATGATGCTTCAAAGATTTTTCAAGATACGATGTGCTAACTGGCAATCCACTCTCCAATTTCAACGCGCTCCTCGCCAAGAGCTTCCACATCAACGCAGTCCGTCACCTGTCCAACCGGTCCTCCAATTCTCTCAATCACAATCCATATCCCTCCCTTCTCCGCATACTCCGGACGTACATCAAGATCAGGAACTCTGATCCCAGAAATCGCGTCGCTGTACTCGCCATTTTCTGAAAATGCCAGAACCTCTTTGTATGGTCCTTGGCCAAGCTCAACGGTCAACAGCATCGGAGATGAAGTCACATGGCGGGTTCCGATAGTAGAGTTTCGGCTTCGCGCAATCAATTTCAGCCTTGTGAGGCGTGACACGACCAGAGGTGCGAAGATGCGATCGATTCCCGGAGGCAAGATGCCTACATTGGACAGGACGGCCAGTCTGCCTGCCGCTTCGGACGGTAAGGCCTTGACATGGCATTGCTTGGTAGAGAAGACCCAGATCTTGAATTTTGCGACCTGATCAGGGAGAAATGTTGAGCAGACTAGTGTGTATGAGCCTGGTCGTAATTGTTCTGTCTCCGCAACCACACAACCGGGACGATAATGGCCGCTGTCTGTGACAATATCACGTTTCTTCACGGTAGATATACGCTTACCATCAGACCAAAAAAGCTTTGCATGGACAGCCAAGTCTGGTTCCGATGTCTCCAGTAGTATCAACACATCTGCCGTTTCTGATAGTTGCAAAACATGTTGCGGATTGGACGGGTATCGGGGAGACTCTGTATTTCCGCCGGCCGTTATAGGACTCCATTCACTTTCCATCTGATACGTATGTGCATATCTGTCTTCGGCAGATTTGAGTACGACTTCATTCCTTGAGAAAGCGGAAAGTGTGAAATTTTGAGGTACCAATGGTAGTGACTGTTCAGCTACAACAACCGTATAAGACGAATTGGCTTCCATGTCAATCTTCGCCAACGTGTTGGGAGAGTCCACAAAGGGCCCACGGTAAAAAGCATCGTCGCTGATGAAAATTCGTTGTCCTCCCTTCTTCGAGATGTAGATACTAATAAATCCCGATTCTGTATTTGGGCTTGTCGTGTTTGCGGTGCGAAAATGTTTGCTGAGGAGCAACCACACAGGACCGCTTAACACTGTTGATATCGAGAATTGAGGACTGCTTGCAAAACATGTGGAGTTGAAATGAGTTGTTGACAGATCCCATGTAAAATGTATATCTTGGCGAGAAGTGAATAGACCTGGATTCCAATTCAAGTACATATTTTCAAAATTCTGGAAAATTTGATCGTAGTCCATCCAGAAAGATCCAGGCAGAAGATGACTAGAGCCTGCGTCCAATGCAGAAGCGCGACTATAGCTTTGTGGAGTTCTAGATCTGGGATCTGCCCATGGATTCTTGATGAGCAACCGGCGACATCCATCACGTTCAGTCAAGTCAAGAACGGCGTAGTCATGTCGACCGATAAGACCTTGAAGGCGCTCTTCGCGAGAATCGAGCTCTCCAGTTCCCAGAGTCAAAACGACATCTCCGTACCGAAAAGCTCCAGATATGCGTCTCCACAACTGATCTGGCGCTACGTCTTCATGATGGAGAAAGATCTGCTCCGGAATCCAACCGGTGAGTACCCATAGATCAGTGCCTGAGTTGCTACCTGGAAAATCATAACCACCACGAAGCTTCAGGTACGCTTTCTCAATCAAAGCCGGCCAAAAGGATTCCGGTGAGTTTCGGTCGAAGGCGAACAGGGACCGCGCTGTCTTGGATGAAGGAAGTCGGTCGTCAATGACGACTTTTCTATAGCACCCGTTGAAGTAAAGTCGAAATATGTACTTTCCGGACATGGAACTGTGTGGAATATTTTTGATGTAATCAAAAGGGAATATCACATTGTGAAATAGCTAAAAGGAATCAATTAGTTCCATGTAGCAAGGGCGTGGATGGACGACGCACACAACCATGACCTCGCTCGAATCGAGAAGTCGCCGCGCAGATACTTGCTATTACTGAGCAGTCTGTAGTGATATCTTGCACAAGGTCCATTACCACTTTGGTGTCGGCACGTCGGAGTTCATCAGGGATAATAATATCGCGACCACGCTCTTTGATGAGCTCAGCGGGACGTTTCCAGCCATTAAAGACCTCTTTCTGCGGAACAGAGAGCCTCAGAGGCTTATCCCTGTCCGAACCAGTCAATCAAAGCTATGGCACAGCCTACGAAGAGAGCTCACTCAAATTGCCCTTCATTGGCCATCAGCTGAAACTCCTGCGGGTCAGGGTCATTTCTCCAAGGTGGAAATACGAATCCATTGAGCTTAGCGCTCTCCAAGAGAATGATTTCTTCTCTCGTCGAGAGCTTCCGCTTCGATACTGGCTCTTTCAGCGAGCGATTCTCAACCTGGGGAGCAGATGGTTTCCATGATTTGTCGAGTTTGATCTTCTCGGCGCGTGAGATCCAGTCGTTGCATTTCGAATCTAGCAATTGCTTTTCCCGAGGCGTTTCTGCTATCTTCAGGGCACGCATGTAGCTCTCGGCGGCAGCAATTGCAGCTTCCAATGCCTCGGACTGGGTTCCAGCTCCTGATACTTGGCGCTCATATTTCTGTTGAAAACGAATCAGTCCGTGTTTAGAGGAGCATCGAAGAAGAAAGACAGGAATACTATAGCTCTGTCTAGATGGATGTTTGATGTGTGCTTCGCGATGGAATCTGACATGGTGCCACATCAACAACATCCACCTAAATGTACTTTGCATCCCACCATCCAGCAAATTGTGTAGACACTGATACGAGCCTTGATAAAAGAACTGGTCAAGGACTGATGTGAGATGAACTGGAGGGAAAGATCGAGCGAGGCTTAGAAGCTCCTTATCGATAACAGGATGACTAAGCAGTGGTGGGGGGATTGATATCTCTCCTGATTTGGTCTTACCACAAACATTTCATTCAACAAAATATCGGGGAGTTAGAAGATTGATACTCGTTTCTACATGTTCTGACTGTATTGAAAATGTAGGCTTTTGTTCTGGTTCTCTGCAGAATACACATTGAAATAGTCAGATTGCCAGAGAATATCTGGGTCACAGTATTCAAGTGGGCTCTACATGTACAATAGAGGCATCGAGCTCATTCTCGACTTCGGCATTCTTTGCAAACAGACATGTGCCTTACAGACATTGCGAGTAATAAGGGTTGATCACAGTGCAGGTGTATGGACTCACACACGCCGTTGCACCTGTCCAGCCCTGTCCACCACATTGGCCCCATTGCGCAACTGTACCGCCTCCAGTGGGAGTGGTGCTATTACCGGGAGAGGTGCTGCCAGAAAGTTTGCCTTTAATAAAAGTCAAAGCCTGATTTCCATACTCTGCTCCGTATCCTTGGTGGGTTGCTGCATTGTTGCCGTTACAACAATAAGGATCAGAGGCGTCGCAATAAGACTGTATCAGACTAGCTGAAGGGCAGCTGAAGCCTGCTGGGCGTGCGTCAAACTAATAGGCGCATTGGCTTGTTAGATTTTATAGATCCAATTATGTAGATGAAGGAATCGTTCTTACACCACCAGCAGCACAAGTTCCAACTTCATACGACAGACCCGCTTTGAACAAGGGGTCACCCATGAAAATCGCTGCTTTCACCATGGACACAGCAGACGACGACAATTGAACAGCTGTGTTTGTATAGCCCTGATTGGGATCTCCACCTCCGCATAGAGCGACATCCATAATCTCAGCACCTTGAGAATACCCGACCAAGATGATTTCGCTACTTGGACACTGTGTGTGGAAGGAGTTCACAGCAGACGCGACAGCCGCGATACCTTGCGCGACTGAGCCGGAATAGCTAATGCCGCCGCATGAAGACTGGCCGCCGCATGCTGGGTAACTGATGGCTTCTGCGGTGGAACCTGAATAGTTGTTCAGGACATCATTCACGACGGTGATGGAGGAACCGTATCCTGGGGAGGCGGTCGTTTCTCGTGCACCGAAGACATGGATGTTAGGGCACGCGCGCTTTTCAATGGGAACGGAGAGTACTCCTCCCACAAGGGCAGAGAGTGTCAGGACTCGAGAAATCATGGTCAATAATTGAAGAAAAGAGCTTTGAGTAAAAGATATTGCTTGTTGTTCCAGATGTCAAAGAGACTTTATTTCGTGGAAACGGTAGGTGAGCTCATTCATATAGGAAAACATCTTGCCATATAATCGGATAAAGTCCAGACAGCTAGAAAGCTCCGTCACGAATGATTATTAGACTCGACAAGACAGACACGAGGTTCATCCTTTTGTCCGACAATAGCACATATTTGTGTAGATTATAAGTCTGAAACATCCGGATTATGCCTCGCTGAAACGGATTTAGCCGTGAAGAAAACAGAGGTATCCCGTCTTCACCTGAATAAATCTCGAAACCTGACGAACGTGGCAAATCTAAGCAATTTACCCTTGCCCTGTCGATCTCCCCGCATTATCTCATGCCGGTAGAACAACTTCAAATGTTGGGTCATGCTAGGCTAAACAGGAACTGGTGATGGTTGCAACCAGTTGACGATCTGCCCCGGATAAATGAAATGCTTATTTTTTAGGGGACATCATGTGGCCTATGCAGACGGTCCGACACTCCGCACAGAATGGCTTGTTTGAGTTAGCCTCTATTCTTATGTTAAGATTGTTGTCTAGGCTTGAATCGAAGTCATACTACGTTGTATATCAATGAATTATAGAAATGTATACCAATCGCTGTAGCCGTAGGCGACACTGACAAAACTTTTACATCATGACAGTATAGTCTCGTGAAAGGGTGATATCCGAATGCAGACGAATGATTACAATAGAAGCCAGTGGCTGACACGATGATTGAGGAGGAGGTAATGCTGAAACAGCAAATTAAGCATCTATAAAATTCCTACCGGATCCTCGGCCATGATACACACATGCAGTACTACTACATGTCATCCAGATATGTGAGATAGAACTATAACACTCAGTATAAATCAAGTTGATTTCAGACTATAAGGACTTGTTTCCATCCGAGTATTGCACCTTAAAACGTGCCTGCTTTAGAACCATAATCCATGCGATGCTGTTGCAAACCAACCATACGAGCAAGACTTTGTGGAGACTCTCTATTATACCAAAGCCATCTTCGCTCGCGCAATAACCGGACTCTTGAAATATGGTAGGGTCTTCATATGGAGAGTAGCCGAGACATGATCGGCAGTAGCATTGACTATTCTTATGTTAAAGGGAAGCCGCGTACTACTGATATCAGAGTTGCTTCGTATCGATGCCGTGAATATAGCCAGTAGATTTGAGACTAGCCTTGAACGAGGGTAGTGAAATCACATCAGTAACGATTCTAGACATGCATACGACAGACAGCGTCATCCGCGAGTATTGCAGAATTCTGATGATACATGGTCTGTATTGTCGATGTCGGTGTTGGTGAAGTCAACTGACGCATGATTCATGATGGCTTTTACCATCCATAGTCTGGTCTAGTGTCAACTTGTGGTCCTTCAGGAGAGTTCTGGGGACTCGGCTTTGTCGTAGCCGATGTGCAACATGTCAAGGGCCGTCGAAACCACCAATGCAGGCTGAACTCAGGGCGATGGCTGAGCGCGAATTCGAAGTCTTACACAGTCAAATTAGTAGGATCAGCTACGATACTAGCAAAATCCACCACATGTCACATCAAAGCCCGCTCTTTCGGCATCAAAGAGCCCGTCGGAGTCATGTTGACATGTATTGCGCTGTAGTTGTCTGGATCAAGAAGGGGTTGGTTGCTGGAGATTGAGGTTTTGTCGTACTGCCTCAAGGCTAGCCTTCATATTCAGATGAGTCGTTGAATAGCCACGTGTTTCGGGAATTCTATAGACCAGGAAACAAATCCTCATCCAGAGAACAAAGTATATCTGCCTAGCTAAAGAATGATGCCGTCAACAGACAAGTCCAGGCCAGTTGTTCCCACGCACAGCACGAGATGGTTCGCAATCGCTCTTGCCAACCGAGTTCTTATCAGCAGCGCATTGAACGAATAAAAATACCTGCTTGATGATGGTAATATAGTTGAGCCGAGAGATGAAGTCACAGAGAAGAGACTCGAAGGAGACCGGCACTTACTAAATCAGGAATAGCGCGCAAACATGCTCCGACGGAACGGCGTGCGGCAGTCTGGAAGCTTTGCCTCGGCTCTCTCGGCCATTCCATCACTGCGACGGCGCTTCCCAAGGTCTATGTCTGGTCCCGGATATTATTCTTTGTTATTAGTTAGTCTCTTGTCCTTGTCTTGCTGTATTGTTGATAATCTTTTATGTGCAATGGCCCGTGGAGTGCTTACTTGATCCCCTACTGGCAAGGATCAAACGGATTACCCACTGATTGAACCTCGAGTCTTATCTTATTGTCCTCGTACAGTGCTCGGTTGTGGTCACCGTCTGAAGACCGCCGGTGATAACCTCATGCAGAATATTTGTCTGTCCTGCCGGTAACAAGACTCATTTTTACCTTCTTTGCATATTCATATTCTTCACATACGATCCATGGCTGGACAATCGAAACTTTCCCCATGGGAAAGTGCCATCGCAGGTGCAACTGGTGCTGTGCTCGCCAATGCGCTAGTATATCCGCTTGACATGTAAGTGGTATCACTGGCCAGTTCTCTCTACCTCCTCAATATCTGATGAATAGCGCGATCTAGTGTTAAGACCAAGATTCAGGTTCAAGTGAAGAGTCGAAAAGGAACGAGCAGCAACACCGACCTCGAAGCTACGCCCCACTATGAATCTACGTTGGACGCAATCAACAAGATCTTTCAAGATGAAGGATTGACGGGCCTATACAACGGTATCCACGGTGCTCTTGTCGGAGTCGCGTCGACCAATTTCGCGTACTTTTACTGGTACTCGGTCGTTCGTGCTGCATATTTGGCTTCGGGTCGAGGGTCGAATACTCCCGGGACAGCTGTTGAGTTATCGCTCGGTGCCGTAGCTGGCGCCATTGCACAAATATTCACCATTCCCGTAGCGGTTGTGACAACTCGCCAACAGACACAATCAAAGGAAGACAAGAAGGGATTTTTCGAAACTGCTCGCGAGGTTGTTGATGGCGAGGATGGCTGGACCGGATTGTGGAGAGGCTTGAAAGCGAGTTTGGTCCTGGTCATCAATCCTGCTATCACATACGGCGCATACCAAAGGCTGAAGGAGATTTTGTTCCCGGGAAAGAATAACTTGCGTCCTTGGGAAGCATTCAGTACGATACTAAATACTCTGTGGACTTGAGATGAAGCAGAATGCTAACAAAACCTTTAGTTCTGGGAGCAATGTCCAAGGCTTTGGCAACAATAGTTACGCAACCATTGATTGTCGCCAAGGTTGGTCTGCAATCGAAGCCTCCACCAGGTCGTCAAGGAAAGCCGTTCAAGGGCTTCGTCGAGGTGATGCAATATATCATCGAACACGAGGGTCCATTAAGCTTATTCAAAGGCATTGTCCCTCAGATTACGAAGGGTCTTTTGGTCCAAGGACTGCTCATGATGACCAAAGAACGGTAAGCAATCCGTCGAGTTTGAGCCATATGATTCAGTGGTGCTGACAATTGTGTAGAATGGAAGTTCTCTTCATCCTACTTTTTGCATCTCTTCGCAAGCTAAAGCAAGAGAAGTTGAAGAAGTACGCAGAGAAAGCCGCCACGACCGCTAAGACCAGCCTTCCAGTTACGCTTAAATGATTTGATTTTTCTTTTGGGTGGTTTTGACTTTGGTTTTGCATTCATACATACTTCTGTAGAGTTTCCATGCAGCTTTTGCTGCAACATATATGATCTGGGACCAGCTGTTTCCTTCTTCTTGGGTTTGAAGTGTAGATAATCAGTGATATATAGAATAGAGGTCCTTTCTATCGAGTATATCAGACAAGGTATTGCAAAAGATTACAGCACTTAATGATTTAAACGAGGGTGCTTCGTATGGTAACCCTAATAACATTTGAACCCTGGCTGCCAAGACTGCGGCGACCTTAGGTAACCGTCGACATCTCCGCTGGTCGTCCGGTGCAACAACAACTTAGCATGACTTTGTTCACATCTTCACATTCACCAGTCAACGGCCCCTTGGCCTGAAGTCTGGAATGGGATGGTGGTCATTCGGGTCATCTGGATCCAAGTCAGATCTAGAAAAAACCAAATCCGATGACTCGCAATCATCTAACCGGCATCAAGAAGATGAAAAACAACAATCGATCATCCCCCCGCTGTTGACGTCGCGCTCTTCTCCCTCCAAATCCACCACAGATTGGAATTCAAGTCTCAACGCCTTTAACTGGAGTCAATTCACGGAACCCCGTAACTTGCTACCCACGGCGCTTTTGACGGGTGGTATATTGTTTGTTGTTTACGTTCAGCGCCGATACCTCCGCCGTTTCCCCGAAGCTACCGACATCACATCCTCTTACTTCCGCTCACGATCGCTTCTGGGACGCGTTACGAGTGTTGGAGATGGCGATAATTTTAGAATTTATCATACACCCGGTGGTCGATTGGTGGGATGGGGTTGGTTGCCATGGATGAAGGTGCCGACGGCTAGGAAGGAGCTGAAAGATAAGACTGTGCGATTCTCTTTCTCATCCAAGCTTATAATGTTGTAATTGTATACTGATGCATGGGATAGGTTCACATCCGTCTTGCAGGCGTCGATGCGCCAGAATTGGCTCATTTCGGCCGTCCGGCTCAACCATATTCTCAGGAAGCGCACATGTGGCTCACATCGTACCTCATGAATCGACGAGTACGCGCCTACGTGCATCGACCGGATCAGTACAAACGTGTTATCGCAACAGTCTACGTCCGGCGCTGGTTCGATTTCCCTCCCTTGCGACGACGGGACGTTTCATACGAAATGTTGAGACGTGGACTGGCAACGGTGTACGAAGCTAAGTCCGGAGTCGAGTTTGGCGGCACTGAGAATGAACGCAAATATCGTGAAGCAGAGACATTGGCCAAGAGTCGAAGGCAAGGGTTATGGAAGGACTTTGGCAAAAAAGGTGGTGTGGATTTTGAGAGTCCGAGAGAGTATAAGACGAGAATGCAGTCTCTGGACACATCCGCGGCGGAGTCGCCGTCTTCTGCCTCAAAGGCAGAGAAGGGTCCGGGACTGGTTTCTTCGCTGCTTAGGAAGGTTTGGCCTTTTGGCCCTAAGAAGGAAGGTAAATAACATATACCCCTTGAAGTTTGGTTTATGAATTGAATGACTATGCTATAATAATGTAAATGATAAATTTTAATGTATCACCAACATTCATTTGTTCTTCATAGGACGTAACCTCAAAAAACACGATCCAAAAAAAGAACAAAAAAGAAGAAAAAAACGCTCATTCCAGAGGATTATATCCTGACATGATCGTACATCGCAGCCTCAATTAGCACATAGCATATATATTTACAGCCCAATTATGTGGGCAGGCAAAATGGAGCCAGAAAGGGTTTAAGCAAACCTCCTCTCAATCTCCGCAAACAACTTGGGACTAATCTCGTCACTCGAATCCCCCTCCACCCTCCACAGCGAGCCCTGTTTCTCATAATGCTCAATCAGCGCTTTGCTAGACTCGTCGAACTTCCTTAATCGCTGCTTCCATGTATCTATCGAATCATCCGCTCTCTGCGTCAGTGGTTCGCCCGTAACGTCATCCTTGCCCTCGACTTTGGGAGGGTTGAAATCTGTACTGTAGACTCGCCCGGAGGGCGCGTGGACCCATCGTTTCGTTATTCGGGATATTATGACGGAAGGGGGTGTGAATAGGTGCACAACGAAGTTTATAGGTAGGATTCGGTCGAGGCTTGTGGCTTGGACTGCGGTTCGCGGAAAACCATCTAGGATGAATGAGGCGGAGGGTGCTATTGATGGCGACGATTGTGTATGTTGGTTATGAGATGAGAGAGGTGTCGTCGAAGAGGATGCTGCAGAAGAGGGTTCCGAGGTTGTAGGTTCGGAAGGTTTCAGCCATCCTTTCGTGATTAATTCTGAAGATATGAGATCCAGCATGACGGCGTCAGGGACAAGGTTTCCGGCTTGTATGAGCGCTTCGGCTTGGAGGCCTATTGTATGTATCACTTTCGTCAGTCCAGCGTTCCAATCTATCGACGGGGATGATAGCACGCACCTAGCGCGGTCTTCTTTCGCACATTCTCCCGTAATAAATCCCCCGAACTGATTGCAGCTAATTGGGGGAACCGCGCAAGCAATCTTTCCGTTTGTGTACCTTTTCCCACGCCCGGAGCTCCGATGAGAATTATTCGAGCGGCTTTCTTGAGCCGCTTTGTGGCGGACGTCATTGGAATAACCAAAGATAGAGCAATATGCCGTTGCTTCTGAGTTTGTGCTTCAAAGAGCGTAGTAGGCGACGGCTCTCTCGAAGCAAATGGCGCCAATCAATGGTTGTCTGTTGTATTGTACGACAAGCAGTTGGCACATGCGATTTTTTGGGACACGGACGGATTCGGGGAAGACACAACAAACATGTGAAGACGTCAACCGGCCTGGCGTAATAGTGTTGCGCGTTTATGTATTGATGGATAGCTGGTTATCATATAGGTACGTGAAGGAAATCTGAGGCTGATATATTGAATATAGATTATGTAGTAGCCTCTAAGATTATGGATGGCTCTAAATCTAAGTTGCCCGCGGCTGGCCATTCTTCTCCATTTGGGCCTCTCGGTGAGCGGAGATATTATTTTGTTGATAAGCGGGAGTTGTTTGCGCTGATATTACATGTATCCTAGGAGAGTTCGGTGCCGACGGACTAGATGATTCAGATATATTTGACAACTTTGGATCTTTTTACCGAATAACAATCTCGTTCTCTTCTGTACAATCTCGTTCTATTCGTTTGTTCTCAAGCTCAGACAACATCATGGAGAAAGCTCGCCGTAAACTCCGAGCGAGGTCTCGTGACTTCCGTTCCCCATGATAGCCTAACCGCTAACAGATTAGCGCCCCTGATGCAGAAGGACAACCTGTGATTGGCTGCTTTCACAATACTACCCGTTCCGGAGAGAGACGCGTCGAGGGCGTCGAGGGCGTCGTAGTCGCGTTTGTTGGAAAGTGCTCAATCAACATACAATCGACTAACATCGTCAACATTGTCTATGAGACATTTCAACTCTTTAGGAGTATCGAATTACTAACGGTGACACTCACGATGATGCGACAGGAGTCCGGCAGAATTGACCCTAAACGAAGGGCTGTTCTCAACCACAAAAAACAGCAGTTTGCAGCACCTTCATTCAAGCAACAAGACTACCCTCATCGTCTCAACTTTTACGATGTGCCTCCAACGTCAGAGATCACGCTCGAGGAGTTTGAGCAGTGGGCGATTGACAGGTTGAAAGGTACGGCAGTGTTTCTCCATGTCGCTGTGAAAAAGGTCATATCGTCTAATAATCGTTCGTTCAATAGTACTGGCCGAAATCGAAGCTTGTTCCTATCGCAATAAAACTCCACAAGAAACAGAAGCGCATATTGCGCCAGTCCTGAAGAAATATCTCAATCTGTCGTCAAACTCTTCAGCTTCCGGTGGTGTCGTCAGCCAGCAATTGAAAAATGAACGTCAAAAGGATCACTACTCACACTTTATCCTACGGCTCGCATTCTCTGCAACCGAAGACCTGCGTCACCGATTCGTTCGCGCAGAGACAATGTTGTTCAAGTTTCGCTTCCAGAAAGATGACAGCAAGGAACGACGCTCGTTTATTGAAAGTCTCAATCTGAACTGGGAGGCAGTGAGCGAGGAGGAGCGGTCCCAACTCGCCGAACAGTTGGTTACTTCTACACCCGGTTTACGACGCGCTGAAGACGAGGCTTGGTTCAAGGTTGATTGGGAGAAGGTGCCTGAGCTGATTGAACGCCGAGCTGTTTTTATTCGAAAAGGAAAGGCCTACGTACCTCAGAGGGAACAATTGAGTATGATCATAGCAGATTTCACTGCACGATTAGAGAAGGCAATGGAGGTATGTACCGGTACAACTGGAACACCTAGGCCACCACGAAAGCTAATTGAATTCTAGTTAACAAGCCGTGCACTGCCTCGTCTGGACGAGGACGATCGTCTCACTCCGATTCTGAATCACCTGTCCAAGAATTTTGGAAGTGCCGAATCGTCCTACTCTGAGGGCGAAGGTGTTGTCGACGGTGCCCCAATCACTGCAGCTTCCATTGACCCTCTATCGCAACACTTTCCTCTATGTATGCGAAGCCTGCACATGACACTACGGAAAAACAACCATTTGAAACACTTTGGTCGTCTGCAATATACGCTTTTCCTCAAGGGTATCGGCCTTAGTCTCGATGAGTGTATCGTGTTCTGGCGTCAGTCGTTCAAGGGATTCTCCGATGACGAATTCAATTCGAAATATAAATATAATATTCGTCACAGTTACGGAGATGTCGGAGGTGACGCCAACCGCCGTGGTCGTGGTTATCCACCATACTCGTGCCAAAGGATTTTATCGGAAAGTGCTCCCAGCACAGGCCAAACACACGGATGCCCTTACCGACATTTCTCTGTTGACAACCTTACCGCGTTGCTTCAATCGACCGGTGTCCACGATAAAGATCTTTTACGCGGTGTACGAGAGGATGTGGAGAAACAGAGATATCACATTGCTTGCAACCGAGTCTTCGAGTGGGCACACAAGGCAGATATCAAGAGGGTGAAAGAGGATGGCTCATGGAGTCAAACTGACTTGGACACGATCGTCCATCCGAACACATACTTCAAGCGAAGCTATCTTCTCAAGACCTCGGGAAAGCCGTCTAAGGAGAGTGCTTGACGAGCCAATCTTCGTATATAATAGCATCGGGACAGGCGTAATGGATTCGACGGACAGGACAGTTTATTGATACGCGCTGGTGGAGGAACTCAATCATGTATCTTCGAGTTTTGATTGTGATAACGAAATAATGTGATTAATCTGATGTAAAAAAAGTACACTTCTTCCTAGAACTTCATAAAAGCCGTGGTTAATCGAGATGTAACCTCCGCTGATTCCCAAATCATCAAAAAGGATCAGAATGACCTTTCCAAGCCAGGTGCCCAGCCATGGGTTATATTCGTCTACGCTCGACGCGAAAACAACCTCGCAAATGAAAAGTGCAAGAGGCTGTCGACAGTAATGTGAATTAAGTGTCGGCGGTGTTTTTGAAGAAAAAGAAGAAGAGAAGAGAAGAGAAAAGAGAAAAAAAGGCGCCCGAGGTCATTTATGCGGTCTGCTGTGGAGACTAGTCATTGCGGCGGACCGTAGCCACCATGAATGCTGCAACCTGGCTTCATGGAGCGCCCACAACATGAGCCCACACCCCTCCGGTTGATCGAAGGAAGCACCCTCGACATATCAAATCGCTACGGCGTTGCCTATCGTAGGCATCGATTATGCACTAAAAAGAACACGTTCATATCTATTTCTCATAGCTTTCAAGTGCTTCAGACACTGCGTTTCCTTTTTGTTGACTCCCAATTCCTCGCTGTCCTCGCACGGTTCTGGTTGTTGTTGCTCCCGCTCTTAGAAGGTCAAGATGGATTACGAGGCGTTGAAGGACCAATGGAGCGATGTCGAGGATCGTGATGGTGTCAGACTTAGCTGGAATACCTTTCCAAGCTCGCGCATGGTTAGTGACAGTCGCATTCGTCTATGATTGAAGGTTGTTGTTGACTGTCCCATGCAGGAGGCATCCCGCTTAGTTGTCCCCATCGGAGCAGTGTATACGCCCCTCAAAGAAAAGACCGACACCCCATTATTGCAATACGAACCGGTGACTTGCAAAGCTCCTTGCAAAGCGGTCCTTAATCCTTATGCGTACGTTGAGATTTCGGGAGCCTATAACTCAATCATGATGCTAACTGGTTCGCGCAACTATATAGGAATGTCGATATCCGAGCTCGAATCTGGATTTGCCCATTCTGTTTGATGCGCAATCCCCTTCCACCACACTACAAAGACATTACAGAGAATGCTATCCCACCCGAGCTTCACCCTCAGAGCACCACGATCGAATACCGATTGGCCCGGCCCGCCCCTGCTCCTCCGATTTTTGTGTATGTTGTAGACACTTGTCAGGAAGATGATGGTCTCCAGGCTCTCAAGGACTCCCTCATTATGAGCTTGTCCCTGCTCCCGCCTAACGCGCTCGTTGGTCTGATCACATACGGCACCATGGTATGATATATTCCGCTTAGTACATTAGCATGATGGAAACTGACGGACGACATAGGCGCAAGTCCATGAACTTGGTTACGGAGAGTGCGCCAAGTCTTACGTCTTCCGCGGAAGCAAGGACTACGCCGCCAAACAGGTGCAAGAGATGCTCGGATTGCTCAATGCTGGCGCCCGTCCTGGTGCTCCCCAGCAGCCTGGTCGCATGCCTCCTCCTCCCATGGGTCCTGCGGCTCGATTCCTCCTTCCCGTACAGCAGGCCGAATTCCAGATTACCAACATCCTTGAGCAACTGCAGCGTGATCCCTGGCCAGTTGCGAACGATAAGCGTGCTTTGAGATGTACCGGTGTCGCCGTCAGTGTTGCGGTTGGATTGTTGGAGACGTCTTTCCAAAATGCAGGTGGACGTATTATGGTCTTCGCCAGTGGCCCAGCTACTGAGGGTCCCGGTATTGTCGTTGGTCCCGAGCTGAAGGAGCCTATCCGATCTCATCACGACATCGATAGGGACAACATCAAATATTTCAAGAAGGCAGTCAAGGTATGCTTTATCCAGACGCCACAACTTCAAAGTTTATTCTGACAACGCTTTAGTTCTATGACAACATCGCCAAGCGCGCCGCACACAATGGTCATGTAATTGACCTTTTTGCTGGATGTCTTGATCAAGTGGGCATGTTAGAAATGAAGAATATGGCCAACCACACCGGCGGTCATATCCTGCTGACCGACAGCTTCACATCTTCTCAGTTCAAGCAATCATTTGTCCGAGTCTTCGATAAGGATGAGAACGATAATCTGCTTATGGGCTTCAACGCATCTCTAGAGGTCCTCACTACAAAGGAGCTTAAAGTCACAGGTCTTATCGGTCACGCTATTTCATTGAATAAGAAATCGAGCAGCGTCGGAGAGACTGAGTGTGGTATCGGCAATACTTGCGCATGGAAGATGTGTGGTATCGACCCCGCTGCCAGCTATGGCATTTATTTCGAGATTGCGAACCAAGGCGGACCAGCACCGATGCAACAGGGCCCTCAACGTGGCATGATGCAATTCCTCACATATTACCAGCACTCCTCTGGTCAATTCCATCTCCGCGTAACGACTATCGCCAGGAACCTTAGTGGTCCAGCCGGTGACCCAGCCCTTGCTCAGTCATTCGACCAAGAGGCTGCAGCAGTCCTCATGTCTCGTATTGCGGTCTTCAAGGCTGAGGTCGATGACGGGCCAGATGTGCTCCGCTGGGTCGACCGTATGCTCATCCGACTATGCTCCCGATTTGCTGATTACAGAAAGGATGACCCAACCTCATTCCGCCTTGAAAAGAACTTCACTCTCTACCCACAATTCATGTTCCATCTTCGCCGAAGTCAGTTCTTGCAAGTTTTCAACAACTCTCCAGATGAAACGGCTTTCTACCGACATGTCTTGAACCATGAGGATACCGGCAACTCCTTGATTATGATTCAACCAACCCTCGATTCATATTCTCTGGAACAAGAGGGCAGTCAACCTGTCTTGCTCGACTCTGCCTCCATTCAACCCACTCACATCCTCCTCCTCGATACCTTCTTCCACCTTCTCATTTTCCACGGAGAGACTATGGCAGAATGGAGGAAAGCTGGATATCAGGACCAGGAGGGTTATGAGAACTTCAAAGCCATTTTGGAACAACCAAAGGAGGATGCTAGAGTAAGCACAGCTATCCCCATCACTTTCGTATAATGTTAACCAAGCTGTCTAGGAATTGATTGCTGACCGTTTCCCACTCCCCCGATTTATCATCTGTGATGCCGGTGGCTCACAAGCTCGTTTCTTGTTATCAAAACTGAACCCCTCGACAACTCACTCTACCGGAGGATATGGTGGCGGTGTCACGGCGCAAACCATCTTCACGGATGATGTGTCATTACAGACTTTCATGGAGCATTTGATGAAGTAAGTCGGTATTCTGGTTCTATCATATGCAATACTAATAGATGATGAATCAGGCTTGCTGTCTCGGGCACCAACTAAACACGGAGTAATGGTGGAATCCTACGAATACAGGTTGTGAGTTGCGGTGATCTGTGAGGCTGCGTGTACCTTTTAGCGGTTCTTTTCCACCCGTCATTTGTTTTACGATACAGTCGATTGATAAATTTTCTTCTTTCTTGAACCTAAACCTAAACCCTCACAGGTAGACGAGCGTTGCGCAAAAATAAGAGAAGTAAATTGTTTATGTGCAGTATCATGATAGCATTGTAGCGAAGAATTGATCATCTAAACAATTCTTAATTCCGGTAGCCCCATCAAGAGAGCTAACCTTTTCAAGATTAGTCTCGCCAATTTCTCGACCGTGTCACGTGCTTCGGCTAGCACACAACATCTCCCTCCAATAAATTCCCCGTCGACCCTTGACCATCTCTGAAGATTCTCAAGCTTGCGAGCCTCTCCTACAAGCACCATTCACTTCCCTCTCTTTCTTTCTCCCCGAGGACGATAGACTACCTTACGCTTTCGCCATGCGTAAGTATCATCTCCTTGGTGCGGCATTCTCTGCCAGGCGATCGCTAACATGAGAATTCTTCTTCTCTGTGAATAGCTCCCAAATTCGACCCCAATGAGGTGAAGGTTATCCACCTCCGTGCCACCGGTGGTGAGGTTGGTGCTCAGTCTGCGCTTGCCCCCAAGGTCGGTCCTCTGGGTTTGTCGCCCAAGAAGATTGGTAAGAATCCCTCTGCTGGTGCTGGTGCTGGTGCAATTGAAGAATTTTTTCCGGTTGCTAACTATCCCAACAGGTGAAGATATTGCCAAGGCTACCGGTGACTGGGTTAGCATTCCCTTCACCCGAAAATGTCGTCGATTGTCGAGGAACACGAGTCACTAATGCGCAATTTTGCGATTCAACAGAAAGGTCTCCGTGTCACCGTCAAGCTCACCATCCAGAACCGTCAAGCCGCGGTCTCTGTTGTTCCTTCCGCCTCTTCCCTCGTCATCCGTGCCCTCAAGGAGCCTCCCCGTGACCGCAAGAAGGAGAAGAACATCAAGCACTCCAAGTCCATCCCCCTCGACGAGATCATCGAGATTGCCCGCACCATGCGCTCTCGTTCTCTTGCTAAGGAACTACGTGGAACCGTGTTGGAGATTTTGGGCACTGCATTCTCTGTGTAGGCTACCCTTGAAAACATATTGTTGCAACATTTAGAGGCTAATTTTCCATTAATAGTGGCTGCCAGGTCGATGGACGCAGTCCCAAGGACGTCAGTGATGATGTCAAAGCTGGCGAGATTGACAGTACGTTTTCCCTGTGCTAAGATCTGAAATCAATGATGTGATCGCTAACAATGGTTTTCAGTTCCTGAGGAGTAAGCGGTTGTTGTCAGAAGTTTCGAAAAAAGTTTTTGCACAAAACTCACTCGAAAAACCCGAGTTGAGGCGTGTTAGATACGAGAATTGATGACGATTTGATACCAAAAACTACAATTTTAATGAGTTACGACCTTTTCCTGCTTCCATTGCTTTTTTTCTGCTTCCAGTGCTTCTCTTTTTGCTTATGTCGATTTTGTTTTTCCCCCTTTTCCCGGTGTTCCATCTCAAACTCCGAAAGGACGAAAGGATGGGACGACCTTTGCCACACTCTGGCCATTACCGTCCGACCTCGATCGGATTACAAGCTCCACGGTAACGGCCTATTTTGACGCAAAGAAGATAAAACTCATGACCAACTACTCACCGCGATATCTTTTTGGAGGGAATTCGTTTCTTTCTGAGGTGGATATAGTGGTCCATCTTTTATGGTCTACATGTCATTGCTTTTTGCAATACGTAGTTTCTTGCGTAGGAGTTGTTATGAGATGGATAGTCATAGTTGAAGAATGGAAGTTCCATGGTTACGTTAACATGTCTGTTTCTTTCCGAGTAAATTAGGGCTTAACAATAGAGGTTCGGAAAACTTGATGTGAGTTTGACCTGCTGTGTGAAGGTTCAATGACCACTCAGGGGGGTATCCAGGCCATGATTCAACATTAACAGATCGTCAACGTTTCATGGGTCCTTGTATAAGAGTTGCCAAAAGTTATTTGGACTTTCATGAATGAGGTCTTCGCTGGATTGCGTGAATATATCCTCCTCACACCTTCTCAACATGACTAGCAGTCGATTTTGGATCATTTGTCGTCTCTTGCCTTTCTTCTGAAGTGCGATATGCCACTCGCCAGACAGCACGTCAAGGACGCTGAAACAGACTGTATAGTACTTCATTGGCCTTCCTGTAAAATTATATCTTCAATGTTAGCCATCTTCGACTACGTGATCCGGATCGATTGATATACGCACAGGTTCTTAAAGAGGTATAAGACGTGGGTCCCCCTCGATGCTAGCCCTAATTGCATCCTGAAAGTCGAAAATAAGTTTTCTCTATTGGTAACTTACGTTGGCTTTTATGGTTCACGAGGAAAATCATATCAAGTCTTGCTAGTCTATAGTATATCATGATGGGCGTAGACGAAGAGATTACGGACACAGGGTTTCTTCTATACAAGGAAGCACGATTTTGATGCGGTTAACAAATTCCTGGGCCAAATTTAACGAAACAAAATCTATTTTGCAAAATTATCAGCCCTATTGTTGAATCCATTCGTTGATTGGTCAACTTGCAGTGTGATTATACGACAGGAAAATAAGGATACAAGCAGGAACGCCTTCTAGAAGCAACAACGTATAGATTAAACATAGCCGAGTAGAGTAGTGGAGATTAGTGAACATAGGTATTAAGCATATAGTTTTAGCTTATAATTTGCTCGGGGAAACGAAGTAAGGAACGTTCTTGGAAGCGAAGAGGTCCTTGTGTTCAGCTTTGATGATATCGGCGGCCTGAGATACGTGTTAGTCTTCGAGTAATGAATAGATTAAAATGTCCTACTAACCTTCTCTCCGATCATGTAAACGGAGTTCTGGATACGGCAATCAGGGATGACAGGGATAATCGAAGCATCGACAACACGGAGGTTGTTGATTCCATGGACACGAAGCTTGGGATCAACAACACCCTGTTGAATGTTCTTGGAGAGACGGGCGGTACCGCACGGATCTGAAAAGACCTGTTAGTGCATTTTAATATGGAATTCATTCAGGGAACAGAACATACGGAAACCTGTCTGGCTTCGGTCCAAGACAGCCCGCTTCATTTCGTCGTCAGAATCGAGAGGCATCTTCCACGGGTACTCGGAAACGACAAGATCCTTGAAACCAGCACCCTTTGTCAGGACATCGTATGTCCATCTAACACCTTCACGCATGGCCAAGATGTCAAGATCGTTGCCGAAAAAGTTGAGGTTGATGTTCGGTTGCGTAAGGGCGTCGGTGCTATTAAGGGTGACTTGACCCTCTGACAAAGGACGAAGTAGATCGACAATGACAGTCATGTAGTTTCCCTTCTCCGGCATGGGATAGTGCCACTGGAAAGCGCTGCTCCAGAGACCGACAAAGTCAAGCTCAAAGTGAGGCTGACCAGCAGGTCCGAAGGGGTCCAGGCCACCATTTGCAACTTTGGCCTCGCGGTACTCGGCGTACTTGTTTAGGCGCTCGTCAATACGAGGAAAACCGACAAGTTCTAAGAAACCGGAGCTGACAGGACCAGTTTTGTCCTTCTTGTAAGTAGAGACGGCGGCATCGTGGAGAGGACCAGGGCGGAGGACGTGGTCGTCGAGAGCATATCCATCCTTGAGCTGAAGGACAAAGGGGACAATAGGGTGATCTAGCAAATGCTGGCCAACATGTGGGGAGATAACAACGGGCTCGATACCGTGCTTGGAAAGTTCGGCAGCCGGTCCAATACCACTAAGCAAAAGAAGTTTGGGTGTTTCGAAGACACCCTGAGAGACGATGACTTCGCGGCTAGCATAGACACTAATCTCAGAACCGTACGCTTCGCTGATGACGGTAACACCAGAGCAGACTTTGGTAACAGGATCAACGATCAACTTCTTAGAGTTGACACCATACAAGATGGTGACGTTGGGCTTGTTCTCGAGGTACAAAAAGCTACCCTGGCGCTCTCCTTTGTAGATAGTGTCTACACAGTGTGTGAGGCCTCGCATCTCACCGGAGAAGATATCTTCAGTCAACACACCACCTTTGTCAAGCCAAGCTTGAGTGAGAGCATCACGGAAAGGCTTCATCTCAGGGACCAAGTCGGCATGGGAAATGTTGATGGGGCCGTCAGTTCCGATCTGCTTGAGGTCCGAAGAGTAAAGTTTCTCGTCATCGTGGTAGGTAGCACACTTGCGGAGATATTCAACACAGTTGTCCCAGGTCCAATCAGAGCCACCGAACTGCTCCCAGTCATCGAAGGTGGGCTTTGAGCCAGGAATCCATGTGAAGTAGTTGGCACATGAACTTCCACCGAGGGTCTTGCCACGGGTGTTAGGCTTCTCAATTCGCTCATAGTCGTTACGTTTGATCATGGTGGTCTTGTAAGCCCAGTCATATTTGCTTCCTCGAAGAGTGAAAGCCAATGATGGCGTGGTAATTTCCTCGATTTGATCCGGGTTGGGGATACCGGCTTCGACAACGAGCACGCGAACATGGGGGTTCTCGGCGAGACGACCAGCTACAGCATTGCCGGCTGTACCACCGCCGACGATGATGAAGTCGAACGTGTTTCCGTCTGCAACGAAAGCCATGTCTAGTAATACAATATGTATGAAAGCAGATGTGTTGCCGTATACCTATGTCGATTTCGATGTTGTGAAAAGGGAATTTGGGCCTCGATTCCAAGAATAATCGGTTAGTTTATGATCTTTGATTATGGTGTTCGGACAGAAACCAGAGGCAACAGGTGCAACGGTCTTGATTTATATGCTCTTCCCTCTTTCAATGAACAAAACCATTTTTTCATACATTCACTGTTCCACACGTCAACTGATGCGCCATACAGCATCGTGGCCGCTCGACCCGTCTGAAAATTTCAGTGAGGTCATTTGAATCTCTTAGTGTTTCCGAAAAAGGTATGCCTAAGAAAGGGGATTCACGGAGAAAGGACCGCGACGCAAAATATCGGTTATAGAGATGGTCAGTTTACTTCGAAATTAGTCATTGGTCAGAATTATCCCTTGGTTCTTACTCATCCTGCAGATTTCGCCGGCACAAATCCTAGACTTAATCTTTAAATAGATGTCCTATTATCAAGATTCATTGAGAAGATATATCTCTCAGAATGTGGAGGATTGGCTGTTGTATAACTGTAAGATATTTTACTATCAACTTGCTGACATCAATAATAGAGGCTGCATACATGATTAGCGATCTAGTGTATATTAGCATTTGTTATACTTGGACTAAAGTTATGTTAGATGGAAGAGTGAGTAAGCGAAAGTTGGCACCTGAGTCAAGTGAGGCGCCTAGCGGGAGCGACGGAAGCCCTAAAACGCCTACGGAATTACTTCGGAAGTATCGCGGATCAGTAGCATTTCCTCTTTGGGACGTGCTTTGCCCTAAGACGATTTACTACAACTGTGGTCACTGATGGGGTTGGATTTCGTCATAGAGATTAGACTTTAATACATTACAGACTGGAGAGGTTTGCGCGCCGATAAAATCCTGCTCATCTCCCAGATAGTACTGTCCACCCAGAAATTGGCAGTTGTACGAATCACGAAAAGACGAAAACGAGGCACCGAGATAGTATCAGTACTTGCGATGTCCGGGCCTAATTTTACAACGGCCGAAGGTGCGAGACTGGATACAACCTTGAAAGTCCTTTTCTAAGATTCTTCTAGGCCACCCAATTCCAGACCCCTCTGTTAGCGTCACACTGCCTACGATTGGCGGCGGTGGCATCACAACGCTTGGTGATACAGTCCTTCTCGAAACACTTGCACACTTCAATCGTGAACGTATTCCTGAGCGGTAAGTATAAAACCTCTTGAAACGTCTGCATAATATTTGGCTGATGAGGTCCAGTGTCGTCCATGCCAAAGCCTCCGGTGCGTGGGGAGAGTTCGAGGTCACCCATGATATCTCGAAATACACATGCGCAAAATTCCTCAACGGTGTTGGCAAGAAGACCCCGGTCCTCTGGCGGTTGAGCACAACTGCCGGTGAGCGTGGTGCTGCAGACACTGTCCGTGATGTGCGAGGGTTTGCTGTCAAGTTCTTTACAGAGGAAGGAAATCACGACATAGTTGGAAATCACATTGTACAGTTGGCTTCATTTCTCTGCAAATGCTCGTGCTAACGGAACTCTTTACAGCCTGTTTTCTTCGTCCGCGACCCTATCAGATTCCCATCCCTTAACCGAAGCCACAAGCGAAACCCTACCACCAACCGTCCGGATTGGACTATGGTACGTGCTATACCAAAATTTCTATCATTAATCGTGTCAAGCAATCTAACGTTTTCAGTTCTGGGACTTTCATGTCAACCAACCCGAAAGTGTCCACGCCCTGTTGCATGTTTTTGGCTCTCGTACCGTGCCAGGCTCGATCCGCAGCGTGACCGGGTTTGGTGTGCATACCTTCAAGCTCATTGCAGCTGACGGCAAAATCCGCTACTGCAAATTCCACTTCAAGCCTACTGCCGGTGTCACTTCATGGTCAGCACAGGATGCCGCTCGCATGGCCGGTGTGAATCCCGATTTCCACGGCCAGGACCTTTGGGATGCCATCGCTCGCGAAGAGTACCCTTCCTGGAAGCTCTATTTGCAAGTGATGGAGCCTGAACAAGCTGAGAATTACGGCCGGGCTCTTTTTGATATCACCAAAGTCTGGCCTCACAAGGACTTTCCATTGATTGAAGTCGGTAAAATGACTTTGAATAAAAATGTAGGCGGTGTCCCTCACCACGCGACGAGGACCGAATACTGACCGTGGAATCTAGCCCGAAAACTACTTTGCCGAGATCGAACAAGCAGCCTTTACACCCGCTAATATGGTCCCAGGCATTGCCATGACACCGGATCCCAGTAAGTATCATGAGTATCTCTGTCTTGTACCAGTTTTTGATTAGTGAATGTAGTGTTGCAAGCGCGTATGTTTGCCTATGCTGATGCCGCACGATATCGTCTCGGTGTCAACTACACTCAACTACCACCAAACCGTGCTATCTGTCCCGTCTTTGCTCCTTTTGAGCGTGATGGCTATGGCACCATTACTCGCAACTACGGCGGTGAACCCAACTACGTGCGCAGCACGCTCAGTACCGGCCGGGTAAATCAACAAGCTGTCTACAATTCGCCCGTCACCGAGCGCATTGAGCGTAACGCTATCTTAGCTCAGAATGAAATCCAAGTCGATGATGAGGATTACATCCAGCCACGCGACTTTTGGACAAGGGTCATGGACGAAAATGAGAGGAGATTGTGGGTTCAAAACGTCGCAGAGACTCTGGAGACTGTCCCTCCTCAATTACGGGCTGCTGTTGCTGCCATGTTCAGCAATGTTGACGCTCGTATTGGCCAAGCCTTGAGTGCTGAGCCAAAGGGCGGCCCCCATATCTAATGTCACAATGTGTTATGCCATGCAGTACTTTCTTTACAGTATTAGACTTTTCCACAGAGAAATACATAATGTTCGCGAATGACACAGCTCTGAGCACTGGCTACGGGGTTTGCAGTATTGCCTCAGCCAATAAATTTTCCTAGTCACCACATTTTGATGCAATATATGCTCTCTGCGTCGGATGCCATTCATAGCACCAGGATTGGAGCTTCATGATCACCAAGTTTCTAAACTCTCGTCAGTCTCAAGCTTCCAACTTATCAATATGGTCACCGATGAAGGACTTGGAAAAGACCAGATTCATTTTAAATGACAAAAGATAAAATTATGATAGAATTTCAAGAAACTCAATATACGTCGCTAATTGAATAAAGCCACCCAAATGCTATTTATTGAAAACCTTGGATTCAATAACGACCTCCTGCATCACGTTCCACCGGAGGTATAGGAAGTTTATGGAGTGAACTCCGAGAGAAAACATGTTTCACACGGTTGCCAGTTACCATGTAATAGTCCGGTGGGTTCGAGAATCGACCACTCATAGCCGATACAGCTGTTTTATGCAAACGACGTCGAACTGTCAATCCTCCAAGGATTACAGCTACAGCACCGATTGCCGCCGCAACTCCAATGCCAGCTTTAATGCCCACACTTAGACCCATCTAAGACGGTTTTGATGTAGGGTTCGAAGTCGTTTGAGGACTTGCGGTCGTCGTTGGTGTCGACGCGAGACTTGCGATGCCTGTGGTACTAGTGGGTATCGACAGAGTTGGGGTTGCTGCTGCAGTCGTTGTCGCCAATTTCTGAATGACGATAAAGCCTGGGAAGGATATTTGAACGCTGGTCGCATTGTACTCAGTATGCGGAGGTAAGAATCTCAGCACATATTCTGCTGTGTTGGCGAGACTCGTGGAGGCGATGTCGATTGTCCATGTATATGATCCTGCATTGGTGATATTGATATTATCTGGCAGAGAGAAAATACATTAGCTGAAACTCTAGCACAATGCCAAAAATGCCCCCATGGTCCCTAAAGTCCGATAGTTGCACGCACTGGTGAGAAGCTGAGAATACTGATGTTGCTCGTCGTTATACGAGGTAAGCCATAGGTCAGCAATAGTGACGTTATACGAGAACAAGTAGTTACGATCAATGGAGTGAAGTCTCACCACAACCCTTCTGGACCAGAGTATCCGGGTATGAGATGATGTCGTCAGAAAAGTTGGGACAGCATACTGGGGAATCTCAAGTATTGCGGGCTTCCTAAGGTATATTGAACGAAAACATCTTTAATCTCAGCCTCTTTTGTTTGTTCGATTCATCTACATGCCGTGCACCTGCTTCGCAGGTCTTCCTGGCAAATTGACTGGTTGATAGTACTTGTTACACTCTACAATGTGCATAATAAATAGTAGCCCCTAACGATAGGGCTTTCAGACCACTACCAGTTGACGTACTAGCCTTTCAATTGAAGTTTCAAACAGACGCCAGAGAGTATGTAAGTTGTTCATTTTGGCGCTTCACTAATGCTTGTCTAACAAAAGGCTTGATACACAACATACCCAATCACGTTTGAGGCTGAAAATTGAAAACATATTTTTACCGACTTATGTCGCTGGAGATGCCAAATCTCGTCCATTTTTTCTTCTACGTTGAGCCATGTACCACGTACACAAATGACTAAATTGAGACGGGGATTAGGGCTAATGGTTGTTGTTCCTGGTCAGGACCCTGGCGCCAAACGATGGAAGGCGATTGATTGGGCGGCTAAGTTTCCTTTGTTTGATGCCCGTGCCACCCGGCCGAACTGACAACCTCAAACAATCCCTTCTTTATATCCATTTGAGAATCATTCGGAGCTAGCGTCGATGGCATACTTCCAGTTAGTGAGGTATCATCACGTGAAATGCCCATGATTGACTTACCGCTATTCGATTTTGTTGTCAAACCTTGGCCATTCTCCAACTAATCAACACGCGGATGCTACTTTCTGAGAGAAGACCAACACTCGTTTCAGCAATATGCCTCTCATGAGAAATAGGCCCATAGTCTACATATTCGCTCTGTTCAGCATTCTTTTCTGCTTATACCTATACAGTAACTACTCAATATCTACACAAGAGGAAGTGCCGAGAATTAATTTAAACGACAAATATTTCTGGGCTCAATTACCTGAACGATATCCCGTGAAGAACCCCTTGCCTGTCCCGTCTGCTGTTCCGAACAGTATTCCCAGAATACAACACGACTTTCCTGCGGAAGACCCATCTACACAGGCCGTACGGGAAGCGCGATTAGATGCAGTCAAAGACAATTTTACACATGCCTGGAATGGCTACAGGAAATATGCATGGATGAATGATGAAGTTGCGCCTATATCTGGTCAGGCGCATGACCAATTTGGGGGATGGGCTGCGACGCTGGTAGAAACATTAGGTCCAGATTCACCAAATTAATGTTTCATAGAAATCTCGCTAATGTAGACAGATACGCTATGGATCATGGGCTTAAAGGATGAGTTCGAAGAAGCTGTCCTCGCCGTCGAGAAGCTGGACTTTACCACATGCTCACTCGAAGAGATTAACGTCTTCGAAACGACAATTAGATATCTAGGCGGGTTCCTAGGTGCCTACGACATCAGTCAAGGAAAATACCCAATCCTTCTGCAGAAAGCAATCGAAATCGGTCAAATGCTATACAAAGCTTTTGACACGCCAAACCGAATGCCTATTACACGATGGAAGTTCAAGGATGCGAAGAACCACCTCCCGCAAGCAGCCGGAGGGAATGTTCTTGTTGCTGAGGTCGGGTCTCTGACGCTAGAGTTTGCGAGGCTTAGTCAATTGACCAAGGATCCTAGATGGTATGATGCTGTTCAGCGAATCGTGGATGTCTTTGACGAGCAACAGGTGCAGACCAAGGTTCCGGGTCTGTGGCCTGTTGTGGTCAGTGTGAAGACTTTGAATTTTCATGAATTTTCGGGGTTTACGATTGGAGGGATGGCAGATTCGCTTTATGAGTATCTACCGAAGGTATGTTCTTTTTCGTTTCATCTTACAACGTTGCCATGCTAATGGTAGATAGCAATATGTCCTTCTAGGTGGAGCCTCACATCAATATAAAACATTATACCTAGGTGCCTTGGCATCCATGAAAAATCACATTTTCTTCCGACCAATGACCAAAGATGGTGACGACATACTCCTACCTGGTGATGTCTCATGGTACGATCAGGATGGCATGGCACGACCAAAAATTGAGCCAAAGGCTCAACACCTCAGCTGCTTTGCGGGCGGAATGGTCGCTCTGGGAGCGAAAGTGTTCGAGTACCCGGAAGATGTGGTTGTCGCTCGCAAGTTGGTAGATGGTTGCATTTGGGGGTATGAGAGTGCACCGTTGGGCATCATGCCGGAAATCATACATGCGGTATCTTGTGAAAACCAACAGGATTGTCCTTGGGATGAGTCCAGGTGGCATCGCGAGGTCGAAAGTTCATTTCCGGAGACTTCGGCGGAAGAAACTATTCTATCCCGACATCTGGTACCAGGTGTGTCGAAGATTGACGACGGGAGATATATTTTACGGTACCTTCTCCCTCTATCTTCTTCCATGAATACAAAAACTGACGCAGACCAGACCCGAAGCAATTGAATCTATATTCGTCCTCTATCGCATCACCGGCGACCTAATGTACCCCGAAAAAGCATGGACCATGTTCAACAACATCATCCAACACACCGTCACGGAGATTGCTCATGCCGGGCTGAATGACTGCACGGTTCCTAACCCAGCTAAGCAAGATCGAATGGAATCCTTCTGGCTTGCAGAGACATTGAAGTATTTCTACCTGATGTTCTCGGAGCCGGATGTGGTGAGTTTGGATGAGTATGTGTTGAATACAGAGGCACATCCATTACGGCGGCCTTCATAATGTCTTATGAACTCTCACATTGGGATTTAAAAGAGGTTTTGATACGCTGGCTCGTGTCTATTTGTACGATAAACCAACTCTACATGTAATAAGGTAGTTAGATACATTTGCATTAATAATAATTAATGTCACATAGCCAGGGAGACACGTTACAATCACCGCAATGACCGAATACGACTGCAACGCTCGGCACGAGTAACAAAATGCCTATGACAGCATCAAACACTCAAAATATTTCACATCTCGATTGACAGAGTGTAGCATACCTGCCAAGTCAAGCATAATTAGGGCTAGGTATGCATGGAGATAAGGTTCCACATCACTAACGTTCCGTGAGATCCACCGCATGACATTGGAGGAGTCATTTGATCGATATCTTCTCTATCAAAACGGCGCTATCTATTCTCCTGAAAACTTTCAACGAGAAGTTAAGTGCATAGTTGTGTGGAGTGTGTAGATACAGACTTTCATGTAGATCCTGGAAAAGCGTGGGGAAATCCAGGTGAGCCACTAGGTACATTTAACAGGTTCATCATGCATCCGACCGTTCAAGCGTAGTTAACTATAGAATTGCTTCAAGCCTTTGAAATGACATCCGGCAGAAATCTCCAACATACAAAATAAATTATCGGTAAGATAGCGGTCTATGACATGCAAACCATCAACGTCTCAGCGTAGGTATCTCTTAATCTCGGCTTGCACCGACGAAGCGCCAAGATCCTGTACGACACCAAACACGTCCATCGATATTAAACGGTGTGATGTCGTTGCGTGCGCTTTGACAAATGTTTCCAGGGATGTCTCGGAGGTGGTATAACCTAAGACCCTGGGCAGTGGGATATAAGTCATTACTCGTAGACAAAAATAGATTCCGTGTGTTTGTACGACGTCTATCTGCCAACGACCCCAAAGTACGTTATTTGTGAATATTGTTCCAATACGTGAGATCGATTCTGCGTTGGGAGGACTGGTTGCCTGAGGCTTAAAGGAGTCGAGCTGAAAAAGATGGTGGTGGTGCTGCCTTATGCGTTAGGCACTCGATGAGAATTGTGGGCTGGCCTACGGCACGATGCAAAATTAAACTTCAAGCTTCAGAAATGCGTTACGGAGTCCAGAATGATGATGGCATGGCACTTGCGGCTTGCCAGGATTGCAGTGCCACACTGCCAATAATAACCACTGTTCAATTTGGATTTACTATTTAGTATGGACCCGCGAATAGGTGTGGCTGGGCGAGACTCTGTTCATCTCCACACGAGCTTAGCATGAACTTTGTGCTTACTCCGTAATCTATATGGAGTACATGTGTCATTGGAGACTGTTTATTCTGTATCTCTTGCTCATTAAAGTGCACAGAAAACAGGATATATCCAAGTACACTTTACATAGTAATAAATAAAAAAAAATACTTCATTGCGTGCTAACTTTCTTAGATATCCTCCGTACTCCATTCACTGGACAGTCCGAGTCACAGGCGGCTGTATCACGCTGGACAATACTCTCTGTCAGTGGAGGGAATGATACTGGGGCCCAAGGACCCGCACCGCCCGACAAGCCACTGCCAATCAGCGCTGGCCTTTCTCGGCTCGACCGTCCAATGGTGGGGAGCCAAGCGTTCACTGTGACCGGATCGGCTGCCGCCCACCTCCACAAGGGCTGACGCCACACGTATTTTCCCTGAGCTTCTGAGATTACGCTCGTAGCCTCTTAGTCACGATCAGTCAGCCTTAATTTGCCTGGACGTCGATACGTCGATACGTTGGGGCAGACGGACGGAATACACGGTATAAAGCTGGACGTCCAGTGCCAGGGTTGATGATCAGGAAGATCAGTACTTGAATGCAATCAATGGATAGTGGACACTGGACAGTGGACACGATAGTTAATTCTATCTCATTGACTCAACCAAGTTGAACCAACACAAAATGAAAATTGTGGATCGGATGGAGACGGTGGAGTGGGGTAGTGGAGACAGGCGGATCCACCGATGAAAAAGAAAGGAAAGAAAGGAAAGTCAGAAAAAGAGCAAGAGCGGCCGAGTGGTGGTGGGCAGAGTCGGAAAGGGAGAAGGAGCGATCGATGGACAGACACGTTGGACAGAGATCAAGGCAGGCAGGCACGATGGACATGACCATCCCCAGCAAACTGGTTTGGATAGATTAACATATGCAACATGTATAACTACATAGTACGTATAATTTTAGATTAATGTCAACGAGTATTAACTACGTTTCACTAGGCTAGTAAGCTCCTCAAAGATGCGATCGAGGGGAAGCGATCGCCGCCCATTTGATGACGACTGGAATAGCGTGCAGTAGTGCGGTGGGGTCTTCCTTGTATTTAGGGACTTAGTCTTTACTCTTCTCCAGCGCCTGTTTGATGCCTGCTACTCAAGTATCTGGGATGAATATCTCTATCAGTGTCCTGTATGTTGTATCTACTCTCAGATGTTCAATCAACTAATAGTTCCAATTATCGTATAGTTAGTTTTCATTGACATAAGATATCATGATGGACCAAGTAACAGTGCTAAGACAGGAGTCAACGCTAGCTATCGGATCGCAGCGCGTGGATCGACCTGTCACGGACAATCAATCAATCCAGTGGCCTACGTATGCCCCTCTCAGCAGGGAATCCACCAAACGCACTCGCAGCATCCCATCACACCGGACCCGCCAGGCAGCCCTGTATTCTGCCTCTATTTGGTATTTGGTATTTACTATTTAGTATTACTATTTACTATTTACGAGGACTACGAAGTACGTACTGTTCATTCAGTTGTTACGGAAAGTATCATACACTGAAGCAAGAGCCAATGCGCCAAGGCTGATCCAGTTGGAAGTGGATCTGTCTGGCCGTTGTTTCTCTCCCCATCCTCGGTCTCTATGTACAACACTATTTTCCTCCCTAACTCCTCCATGACTTGCTGATGTGCTTCTTTTCTTTTCTTTTCCATTCTGTTCTTGCTCGCCTGTTTGTTTGGACGCCTGCTATTTGCTCGTTGGTGGCTTCTCAACGCCCTGTTTCGCCGTCTGTTGTGATTTTTGAAAACTGGCAATAACGACAGTTACGACACCACTACTCCGCTGATTTTGGACAGTTGGATCATCAACTCCAGTCTTATTGTTCTCTCTTTCTCGGCCTTTTACCTCATTCTCGGTGTGCAACGCCCTCCTGCATCTTCCCCCCCCTGCAAAGTGAGCGAGTGGCTCATCTTCCCCGGATACCTGCATCGCGCCCTCTGACTGGTCCGCTGCGATGCTGCTTCGCCCTAGCCGCTGACCCTCCTTGCGTTGACCTTGTCTGCCAGGAATTTACACTACGACTTGATCTCTCGGTCAGACATACTTCTTTCCTTGACACCTTCTGGAACATCGTCTCGCTTCTCGACGGACGTACCTGCCAAACTCGACGACTATCACCACTTCACGACCATCACGACCATACGAGCTACTGAATTCGCATCACACATGTTTCCGAAGCCGACTGTCTCCCACAAACCGACCACTTCATGATGCGGTGTCGAAAACGACTCAAGGATCACGCCTGTGGATGAATGATTGAGGAGTGATACCTAGGAAGATTGATCTCGCTAGTACACTATCTGCTTATCGCCCAAACAACCCCTCTTATCGTCGACGACTCCCACCGAGTGATACGATAATAATCCCTAACTTGGAAAATACTCTTGACGCTTCAGATTGGTCGTCGCAGAGCCTGTACTGGTTCTGTGAGCGCTGACTGCAGACAACATGCTGCCCACCATGGCTCTCCCGTCGCAATTCCATCCACACCACCATATGGACCGCCGCCTCGGCTACGACCTAGTAGGCCATCCTTATGACCCTCAACATCGTCCCTTCCTACAACAAGACTTCAACCGAGAGTCCGCCGCGTCTGTACCGAGGTCTCGAAATCAATATCCTCATCCTATCCAGCGACCGCTTTCGCTCAATTCAGATACGCCTGATGCGACCAAAGTGACCAAGACGGGTGAACATACATTGAGGAGGAAGACGCCGAACGGCACTTTGGCCGCAGGTTATGACGGTACTCCTGGCGATAGAGCAATCCAGCCGCCAGCGGCAAAACATATCATAGTTTCATCTCTCGATTCGCGACAACAACACCCATCATCATATCCCGCTCCCTCAGTCGACAGCTATACGTGGCAGTCTGTGCCAGTCGAACAGGTCGCTTCGCTAAACTACCAGAACTTTCCGCCGGCCTTCCAACAGGACTTGGGTCAAAATCACAGCAGCAATAACAATAGCCTACCAGTCGATCATTATCAGTCAGGCGCCGCCACAGGGCCGAGCTGGGTTCGGTCTCTCAGCCTGCAGCCGGGTGTCGACTCTGTCCTACATCAAACACCACCAATACCACAGTCACCGGCTTATTACTTGCACAATGGCCCTTCAGTACCTACCGTCCTGCCCGCATCGCTTCAATCGTTTCTCGGTCCAACTGCACCCGTTGGGACTGGTCCATATGGTCCTTACTGGCCGGATGGTGCCTATATACCATACCGTCCTGCTGCTCAGAGAGATTCTCGTTTCGGTGCTAGCTCTGCTTTCTCGCCCGACGGGAACTCCGCTCATTTATTCGACCTACAGAATCCGATGCTCAACCAAAACTCATATTCCGTGTCGAACTTTCCTGAATCCGGCTTCTCATGGAATCAATCTCCGTCCAGCGCCGGCAATCATGATGTCTTATTACAGCAAAATAAATTTCCTCCACGCCATTCTTATCATCCTTCATTGGGTAATATCAAAGACCAGCATCGCAACAATCTACCCTACCATGTTCGTGCTGCTAGCGGGTTGAATAATGCTCCTGCTAGACCTATTTCGCACACTAATTACAGCATCCCTCCATCTCTCTCGGATCCGCAAGCTCGGGTCCAGACCGCCGAATTCAAGGAAAAGGTACTGTCGTGGGCTCATGGTGTCTATGTGGATCTTCTAGCAAGTCTTCACCATGCAAGGAAAAACAGCCTTTCGAATTCGTCTGCAGACGGTAAATCACAGCGAAACTTGAAGCCCGCCATCTTCCCTAAACCCCCGCGGCAACCTGGATTGGATTTCTCGGCTCATATTGACATGCCACGTCACAACAGCTATCCTTCGTCCAGATTTGACTTGTCCCCCCGTGGCCCGGGTCATCAGGCAAACAACCGACAAGTGGAAAGATCCATGCCTGGGCTCATATTTAATCAACGTAGTCATACGACTCCGCAGCTTAACGATGGCTTTCACACGATTCGCAAATCTTCTGGTGCCTCCTTTGCGCAATTGACGGGCTCTGTTTCGTCAGAAGGTACGACCATGGCAAGCGCCGCCGCTGCTTTGGAAATGCTGTCTCATTTGTGCAATGAGAGTAATTGGGAGTGGATTGATGGTATGCTGCTTGGTGGTTGTTTGGCGTATGGAATAGGCGATTATCAAAAAGCGACACGTTGGTATTCTAGAATCATTGCTCGTGATTCCAGGTACGTCATGATTATTACTCTCTTTCAGCTTCCCTGACTAAAAGATTTTAGACATGTTGAGGCTATCAGCAATCTTGCCGCAACTTTTCTCGCATTAGATCAAAAAGAAGAGGCACTTCAGCACTGGCTCCGCGCCGTCAAACTACGCCCTAGCTACTTTGAGGCAGTTGAACATCTGATCAACTTATTATGCACTAGCCATCGCGGAAGGGAGGCCGTCAACATCATCAAATTCGTCGAAAACAGTCTGCGTGTGCCACGAAATGGCGAATACTTCCGGTCTGACGAGCACGCAAGTGAAACCGAGAGTGATGCCGAAAGTACAGGTTCATATGATCGAATGGCTTTTGATTACGATAATGATTTGGATCACGCACTGGCCATGAAGATCAATCTGAATGACTCTATCTCCGCCGGTTTTGCATCTAGTGGATTTGCAATTCCTGGGTCAGACAATGGCAGAATTCTAGCACTCGTTCACGCTAAAGGTAATATGCTCTATGCTCTAGGTGACAACACAGGGGCCGCCGCTGCTTTCGAGGAGGCCGTTTTGATTGCTTCAGGTCGGAGGTGTCGCGGAATCAAAGGCTTGATTAAGCAGATCGTGGACGCATTTTCCCGTAATGGTTATGCCCGGATTGGCGAAGACGACACAACCATGAACCCGCTTCTACTTTCTCCGGATCGAGCAACTCAAACGGCAAATCTGGTTTTCCCGCCGTATGGATACCCTCCAGGTCTTGAATATGTCGCCGAGGGCATAGCAAGGAAAGCTGCCATTTCGACGACCAGCAATTCATTGCTTTCCTTGGCTAAGATATATCAAGATGGCATGTCAAGTATATCTGCCAGTGGTTTTTCGAAGACGGCCACGAATGGCGTCAGAGATATTCTGGCTTTGTACTATCTCTCTTTGTCACTCCAACCAAGTCCATCCACTGCGAATAATGTCGGCATTCTTCTCGCCAGTATTCAGCATAATAGTCCCGCAAAAGTACGGCCTCGCAGCATCACTGGCAAGACTTCCATGCCAGAAATACCTGGTGTTGCTCCTGACAGTGGTATTGCCCTTGCTTTGTCATATTATTCATATGGCTTGACCCTGGATCCGAAACATGCACATCTATACACGAACTTGGGCAGCTTGTGGAAGGATATTGGTCAACTTCACGCCGCTATTCGCATGTACGAGTTGGCTGTTCAGTACGACGGAAATTTTGATATTGCCCTTGCCAATCTAGCCAACGCTGTCAAAGATGCCGGCCGCATCAACGATGCCATCGTCTATTACAAGAGAGCAGTCAAAGTCAACCCTGATTTTGCTGAGGCTGTCTGTGGTCTAGCGAATGCGCTCAATTCCGTCTGTAACTGGACCGGTCGTGGTGGTGTTCTCAATGGATTCGGCTTTGTCGATCAGGTGCATGTTGATGATAAAGGACTACCTCGAGATGTTGACAGCATACAAGTCGGTTTTGGATGGATGAAGCGGGTGGTTGATATCGTTGATAAGCAATTAAAGGATGGAGAGACATGGGGTCGCGGCATGCTCACGTCGGCTGCAGTCGAACAATTATGTGCACAAGTGTCATCCATGTCACAATATAACAGCAACGCACGGAAGCTAGTATCATTGCTACAATCTTGGGCCGGCCAGAAGTGGGAAGGTTCAAGGATCGTCAAACTCGTGGAGCGTATTATCCGTTCCATTACATGGCAATGGTATCAGGATCTTCATGTTCATGGCAAAGAATATCCCCTGTCTAGATACAGGCGACCTCAATTGCCACCTGGTCTCTCGGCGCCCAATGCTCCGACGGTGCTTCCTTTCCACACTTTCACTTGTCCTCTTTCGGCAAAGCAAATTCGGCATATCTCACAGCGCAACGGTCTACGAATTTCTAGTGCTACGCTTCGCTCAGCTTGGCTTCCACAAACAGTGTATCCACCGCCAAAACCGCCACAACCCTATCTCAAAGTCGGATACGTCTCGTCGGACTTCAACAATCATCCTCTAGCGCACCTGATGCAGTCTGTTTTTGGATTTCACAATCCCAACCGCGTCAAAGCCTACTGCTACGCAACGACAGCTAGTGACAACTCTACACATCGCCAGCAGATAGAGCGTGAATCGCCGCAGTTTCACGATGCAAGCGGTTGGCCAGTTGACAGATTAGTAGAGCAGATTGTTCGTGATGGAATTCATATTTTGGTCAATCTTAACGGATACACCAGAGGTGCGAGAAACGAAGTCTTTGCTGCCCGTCCAGCCCCGATACAGATGTCATTCATGGGTTTTGCTGGTACATTAGGAGCTGAATGGTGCGATTACATTCTCGCCGATGAACTATCTATTCCACGCGACACACTGAGCCCCGGAAGACGAGACTATCGCATTGAAGATCGTATCTTTGAGGAGGACCATGCTGAAGAAATGGAGAATTGGGTGTATGGCGAAAGAATCGTGTATACTCGAGCCACATTCTTCTGCTGTGACCACCGACAGAGTGCGCCGGACAGTGACGCTCCACACATTGGTTGGGACAGAGAACAAGAGAGGCGTTGGAAGATGAGGAAGGAGCTCTTCCCGGCTCTGCCAGACGATGCCATCATTCTTGGAAACTTCAATCAGCTTTACAAGGTATTTACCCAGCTCAACTATCGACAGAGGAGGAGACTAACACACATAGATTGAACCAACAACATTCCGTACATGGCTTCGCATTCTCTCAGACATTCCAAAGGCTGTGCTATGGCTTTTGCGATTCCCTGAACTCGGCGAGCAGAATCTCAAAGACTGTGCTGTCAAGTGGGCAAACGAAGAGATTGCGTCGCGAATAATTTTCACGGATGTTGCCCCCAAGCAAGCGCATATTGCACGGGCACAGGTGGTTGATCTATTTTTGGACACGCCCGAATGCAATGCACATACGACAGCAGCCGACATACTCTGGAGCGGCACCCCAATGCTCACATTTCCACGATACAAATACAAGATGTGTTCGCGCATGGCATCAAGTATCTTGAGCAGTGCTCTGCCAGATACGGAAGCCGGTCGACAAGCTCGTAAAGAACTTGTGGCCATATCCGACGAGGATTACCGCGCAAAAGCAAGCCGTCTCTGCCGCGACTTGCGATATCATCCCTCTCAATCCGATCAAAGAGACGGCAACTGCACAGGCCGTTTAGTCGAATTACGTCGCATGTTATTTACGCACCGGTGGCAAAGCAGATTATTTGACACGAGGCGTTGGGTTAATGATTTGGAAAATGCATATGAAAAGGTTTGGAGTGCTTGGGTCAAGGGCGAAGAGGGTGATATTTGGTTGTAGTTTTTTTTTACTTTTCTTCTTCCTTGGTTCAGTTCTCGATTTTGTGTCTTGTCATATACCCATGGGTTTATGTTGCCTTTGACTACCTATTTGGTTTTTCTTTCTTATTCCCCCTTTTGCGAACTCTTGTATTTATGGATGGGCATGTATTTCATATGTATGGGTCAGGCGGTCCTTGTATAGCCATATTATTTCATACGGTTTTCTTGCACACATAAACGAGAGTGACCCAAGTCTATCTATCTGGATGATCTGCGTGACGCTGAATGACGCAGCGTGGCCTCACTTTAGGCTTGCCATCATCTTACCCAGCTCTCTTGACTCCATGTCATCCAGAGTATAGTATGCCGAAGCAGTGAGAGCACCATCAATGGCAACAATGGCCTTGGTCATGGAAACGCACGATCCGAAAGCAGAAATGTAAAAAGTTCAGGGCCATGAAATATCAAACAAATGGGTATCATCATTTGTGAATGCGACTTTGACGCCAATAAAATTTATACATGACTTGAAGATGAATGCGTTAGCTATAATTCAGCAATGATTCCTGCGCCCAATCAAAACTGTCGAGCCACGACATAAAGTCCAGGGATAGGAAGTTGTCGTCTGTATGATACCCGAGTACTTCGGGATTCGTAGATGTTGCTGCGGTATAAGACGGTGGAAGCGAAGTATCGTCTTGCGGCAGTATGGAAGGCTGCTGTGTTTGGCTAGCTGACATATCTTTTTGTTGTAGTTGCTGCTGCTGGGAAATAGATTGAACAGGATCAAATTGACCCGAAACTTGACCCGACGGCGATGCAAAACGAGCCATAGCCGGATCCGGAATGAGTTTGTATGGTTTCTGCTGCTGCTGCTGCTGCTCTGGCCTTTCACGTTGACTGTTGTGACGCGAGGATTGATGTTGTTGTTGTTGTTCATCACAATCATCGCCCGACAAGACCCGATCTAATATGTTGCGAATAGCGTCTAGTCCTCTCCTGGCAATTCCGTAGTTACCGTCTCGGATGTGCAGTGCTGTCTCTAGTAAAGAGGCGAATACGCTTAAATTTTGGATGACTTCGGAGCGGGGGAATGGTGTCGTCGGTGTGTTACCAGCAGCACTTTGGGGCATGGGTTGACGGTGTTTTCGCTGGGAGCGTTGGAGAAGCTCCTGTGCTAGGACGCCGGCGCATGGGAGGCCGATGTAGCAGAGCTTGATATCACGTCAGTAGTAATCATTACGAAGAAAGCAGGAAGCAAGGAAGGGGAACGTACATCCCAAGAAGACCGGAAACTACTCGACACAGACGGCGCTCGAGACGAGACCAGCGTCACCAGCGTACTCAGCATTTTTCGCGCGGCCTGTATCAGCTTGTCCTTGTGCTCACCAGTTCTTCTAATGAGCACAGAATAGAGGATGAAATCGTTGTGTAGAAATTCGAGATTGAGGATTTCTAAAAGACAGCAGGCTTCATCTGTGCCGTGGATGTGTGGTCGCCATTCGAGTTTTGAGGGGAGGTTAAGTCGCATTTGATCGTGCTCGGCGCAGGTGGTCCTGTTCATACTATGGTCAGATCTGTGATGGATAGTAATGGATGGTATGGGAATGGACTTACGATACTCTTTGTTCTAGATCCTCGGTATGCGGAGAAAGTGACAATGCAAGAACCTTTTCGCGAATCACAGCAAGCATGACGTTCACCCTTGCCCGAGTCCCGGAATTGACTACTTCTTCCAAGTTCCAACTATCAGGCCCGATATGTCGAGCAAGTTCATCTTTCCCCTCTGAGATCATACAGATTGTCTCGTATGGAAGATCCAAGGGGTACTGAATATCGCAATACTGATAGGCGATTCGAGGAGGTCGTCCAAGCAAAGTAGCAAGTTGCTTATCCAGAGCGAATCCGGCTGCCATTGCACGCTTGCGTATCTCAACTAGGAAAAAGGGGATAGATGGGTCGGATTTTGGCCGGTGTAAGCCTAGAGCAAAGATTATTGTCGATAGATCTCCTAGTTTACGCCAGGGTCTGTAGTCTAATAACTCATCAGTCAAAGTATCTTAAGAGAAGATATCAAGAAACTTACCGCTGTCGCCGTGTACTTCACCAAGCAATATAGTCTGCTGCAAAAGAAGCCAGACTAAAGGATCACTCAACGTGCCCACACTATCACAAAACCCTAGACAAATCTCCGTAACCTCAACCGCAAGTGTTCTTAGTTTCTGCACATCAATGATTGAGCCATCATCCGATCGAAGCGATTCATGATCGTCCGGAATCATGAGCGCCGCAACGCCAACCCACGAAAATACTACCCCAATCATTTCCCATCTTGCTGCTACTGTCGAGAAATATTCCGTTATTGTCATGTTTGCATGCGTAACGATAGGTTTGGAGCTGTTTTCAAACAATCTTTCGGACCAGGTAAGTAACTTTGCCTGAGATAGTTTACCGCCTTGTCGCCATTGTTGACGGAGCAGAAACACTCCGGCGAGAGCTTCATTCACTAGTTTCTTGCCAAAGACCCAAGGGTCCATGATTGTGAATCTGTGTTGGATGAGATTCTGATAGAGCAATAAGTCTTCTAGAAGAACGAGAATTCTTGCGCCGCACTCGATTTGGTCAGCGTCTGCAATTGAGGAATCAGACTCAACGGCCATGATGGTCTCTGTGGGTGGTGACTCCGTGTATGGTGAGGGCTGCGAGGGCGTGGGGTATGTAGAGACTGTTGTACTTGCTGCAACGCGACTGCTACTCTCATTTGGTTCGTCAAATGCCGCCCAGAAGCTTGAAGGACCCAAGAATCCAGTTGAAAAGACCGATTTTCTGAACCGTGCTGTCTCACTACTACCACTATCAAGCACAGCGTCGCGTTGATCAGTCTCATCTGCAGCCTGACGTTTATTTGGAGGTGAATGATGTTGCTGATCTACAGCCGGAACACGATATCGCTGCAAAAAATTGGTCGAGGTGATACCTCTCTCTGTTAAAAGGGTTGGTTCCCGCTTCCTTTTCTTTCTGAGATCTGACCTTTTGACTGTCGGTCGCGACTGTGTCATAGGCGCTGGATGGTAGATACAAGTAGTTTCTTGACCTCTTTGGCTGCATCGACCACAGATGGGCGTTGCATGATCGCAGCGTAGTTTGGCCTAGCCCTAAGTTAATATATAGGTACTTCAATGTTCAACTTTTGCTTGGGAGTTGCAAGAATTACCTTGCGACAAGGCTCGCAGGATGAAAGCTGGCCATTACGCCGTTTTGTAGTGGACATTTCGCTTTTCTAGCCACAAAACGCTGTAGTCTTTCTCGTTGCCTGATTTTGATTTTCACCCCGAGAGTTGGGATGGAGAGGAAAATGTCCAGTTTGAGTAGACGTGATAAGGCGTTCGGAGTTGGAGATTGTGCGTTTGAACTCCGAAGTCGCGGAGCTCGCAATTACTATTAGATTGGAGACGAGAAATCGCGGCGTACTCCGAAGTCTCCCTCGTCTGCGAATATTAACTCTACCCTTCAAAATATGGTCCATTGAATTTCAATATTGGTCTATTAACATTCTGACCATTCTGGTCATTCTATGAAAGGGTTGAATATGCATTATTTCCAACTCGGAAGTCTTCCGCGGCTCCGACTGCAGACTGATAAACTACCACATCAAGTCCGGAGTTGGGGAACAGAGACCTGGAGATGCGATTCAAGCAATGAAACCCTTCCAGCAATCTTGACTACGAGAATCTGTTATGCAATGGAATATACATTGTACCAACACAAGTACCAAATTTCTGCCTCACCGACTCACTCATACCAAGGATCCGGACTAGACTGCATCTCGACCATTGGCCAAGATACAATGTCTTAAGAGTTACCTGACTAGCTCCATGCCCACAAGACATGTCTCAAGTAAGTACAGAGTACAACCTCTCTCTTCCAACGAAAAACTCTCCATCTAGCCCCGTCACCTGCACTTATGCCACTTGACAAGCCATTGTCTTATCTCCCGGCGGAGTTAGTGGTCGATGAAATACCTAGGTGGCATCTAACTATTGATGTGCCGCATGATAACAAGTTTAACGACGCCATGTTTCGGTCCTTTCGGACAAACTAATTTAAAGCTAATCATTTAGTTTTCTAAACTGGATTAAATGATTACTATCCTGAGGAGCCAAGCAAATAAACATTCCACTACTGCAGCTTTGACCTCGCTAAGATGGTACAAAAGTACGTACGAACGTGCTCAACAAGCTATTGTGGTATCACGTCAATGTCCATAACGGGCAAAGGCCGCGTGTATCATGCTGTTACAGTGTCACTGCTGAAATGATCCACGAAATATTTATTGTTTCTCGTCGCCCGCACGCATGCCCACGGCGACTTGGTTTTTATTTCTCCGATAAGATTATGGTCTGAGCTGTCCAGGATGCGTATACTGGGCTGCATGTCTCCGCCATGAAGACAGTTGAGATTAATATTCAGCATCTTAAGCTCAAGGTAACACCAAGGTCTTACAGACGCCGTTAGCAATGTTGCCATCACGGCTGCAGAAGAAACTGACCCTTTTGCGGAGGTGGACTGTGAGAGCGAGCGCATTGTTGACTATTATTGGGACATTGTTGTTACTGCTCGTTGAGCAGCCACATCCTTCGATTCGAGATTTACTACAATATCGCTTGCCATCGAAGTTCGGATCGTATGATTTCAGTCTGACAAGAGCACATGTATCATCATACAACGCAGAGTCATCATCCGATAAACCTTGCAGCCCCGGATACTTATTCTCTATCCCAGACGGTCGCTCACCCACAATCTATGACCAGAGCGGCGAGTTGATCTGGCAAGAAAAGCGCAATGAATTGACGCAAAACCTCCGCGTCCAGACCTTTCGCGGTCAGGATTATCTCACGTACTGGACTAAAGAGCTATTCGGCCCCGGTCGCTACTATATGGTAGACCTACCATCCATCATGAGCTTGACGCACGTTGCTAATCCAGTCACTAGCTCGATTCTACCTATACCGAACGATATATCGTTACTCCCGTCGGCATGGTAATCGATTCGCTGCACGATTTCACAGTGACGCGCCGCGACACTGCCCTGATAGCAGCACAATACAAGCGCCGTGCCGATCTGTCCTCCATCGGCGGACCCGTAGATGGATGGATTCTGGATGGGATATTTCAGGAGATCGACATCGTCACGGGAAATTTGCTGTATGAGTGGCGTGCTGCTGAACACGTGCCCATTGCAGACACTTCCAAAATACTCCAATATGAGGAAGGAACAGAAGACCGTCCGTTTGACTACTTCCATATCAGCGGCGTCGATCAAAGCCCTTCCGGCGATTATCTCATTTCAGCTGCGCATATGCGCGCAGTGATGTCGATTGATGCTAGCACTGGTCAAGTTCAATGGAACTTGGGAGGAAGTGTCAATGACTTTCGGGATTTCAGCGGCCGTCCGATTGTTGCTTTCGAGTGGCCACATAATGCGCGATGGAGTGAGAATGGAACTTTAACTGTTATGGATAAAGATGGTTCGGCCATGAGAAACCGTGGTATTGCCATTCAGATCAACCCACATACGACAAAAGCCGCTCTGCAAGAAACGTATTACGGCCCGACAGAGCTCAAAGAGCTCTCTGATGGAGATATACAGATCTCGCAGGATACGGGAAACGTAGTGACCAGCTGGGGCGGAGGACGCGGAGTCAGCGAATTTACCTCTGACGGCGAACTCTTGTGCGACCATCGTCTCGTAGACCCGCTGTCGCTTTTGAACTTTTTGAAAATAGCTACGCCACCTCGTGTTACGAAACATGCATGGACCGGCAAGCCATTGACGAAACCAATAATCAAGATCTCAGGACACAGATTGCATGTCCACTGGAATGGAGCTACTGAAGTCGTGGGATGGCAGCTTAGTTTGAAGGAACAGCATTCATCATCCAAAGTTGATGCTTCCCCTTACCATGAAATTGGCCGCTACAGAAAGACGGGATTTGAGACTTTGCTCGTCGTTCCACCACTCAAGGGAAGAAGTCGTTACTTCCTCCGCGTTGCGGCTCTCGATCAGCACGGACAGACCCTCGGCTATACAGATGATGTCGAATGGCAGCAGGCATGGACCGGCAGTGAATTGTCCCAGCCGCAGTTTCGAGTTCTGGCTGGAGTGTGTGTATTTGGCGGGCTGTTGACTTTATTGTGCACTTTGCATATTCGTTATAAAAGTCGAGAGAGGCATGTGCTGCTATTGCCCTTGCATAAGTCGTGATGATAGGAATGAATACGAAAACGAATAATAATGAGACTAAACTCAAGTCAAGAAGATAGCTTTATGCCCTGATAATCCCGATCTGACCAATGAAAGCCCGCGTATCACGAGGAGATCTCGGTAACGCTTTTGATTGGACCAGGACGGAAGCTAGGGTTTGGGAGGATCATCATCTACCGTAACCCTAGTCTGGGATGAGGTCAAAATCGGCCGAGGTCCCAACAAAAAGCATGACTTTCAACTGCATGCGTCGGATCCTCTTATAAATTGGCCCCCTCGAAGATTTAGTCTCCTGTTTCTTCTCTTCTTCTTTCAATTCGACTGTGTGATGTACTGATCCCAGCTTAATGACGTGAAAATGTAAGTTCTGCAGAACCTCCGGCTCCATACCGTAAGCCTAATTGACCATTTCGCACGAAGGAGCTCAATAATCGCAAATCTCGGCCTCACGGCCACAAACTATACATCGGGGTTTCTCCTCTGGAACTACGTTTATGCTTACATGCTTACATCCACCCGCGTTCTCAAAATACGAGCCGGGATCGACCACAACGTGAATCCGCGCCATGATCTGGCAAAGTACGGCGAGCGCGCCGTCGCAGAGGGCAAAATAACCCGCAAGAAGCTTGGGCAGCTACAGCGAGGTGAATCGGCGCATGCGAATTCGATCGAGTCTTTTGCCTTATTTGCTAGTACCAGTGCGTATCCCCTTTTTTTTAACCTGGCCGTATGATGTAAAACACTAACATTTTTGGTAGTCGTACTCATGAATGTGGCTAAACTCGATCCCGAGACCATCAACTTGGTCGGTCTGGCCTACTCCATTCTCCGTATCGGATATGCGCAGGCATACTACTATATTGAGGACCACCGATTGAGCTACATTCGGTCTATTCTATGGCATTCTAGCAACTTCAGCTGCTTCTATGGGATCTGGGTCGCTGGCAAGGCTCTGCAGGCGTGAAGCCAGATTAGACATGTGTAGACTAGTTGAGAGGTGCACAATGTGATGCAAACGATCATTATATTACTATTCTCGATACTGCGCGTTTCACAGATATCAATGAGATCATCGCCTATGCGATAGACATCTTCATACCACCATTCGCACATACCACACTACCGGTAGTCCACCCACTCTCCTCCGTACACAACATGACAATAGTCCCCGCAATCTCGCTCGTAAACCCTGGCCTTCTACCACCCATCGCTTCTCGCACAGTCTTATCGAACCTCTCCGCATCATCACCCGCTGCCTTTAACACAACCTCTTCCCCATCATAGGCGGCCAATGGCGCAGCATCGACGTAGGGCTGATTGATTTTCCAGAACTTCTCGCCCGCCCGTGCGTACATATCGCCCCATGCGGGGCCAGGGTTAACCGCGTTGACGGTTGCCTTGTTGTATAATTCACGACTCCAGCAGCGCGTCATTGCCTCTAGAGCAGCTTTGGTGCCGGCATAAACGGACTGACCCTCGTATCCGATGGAGGATGAGACGCTGGATACATTCACAATCCTTCCTGATCGATCGGTCGGCAAAAACGGGGCCAGTGCTTGGGTGAGCAGCAGTGGTGCGAGCACATTGACGTTGTACACGCGATTATACTCCGTGACATCAATAGGCCCCTTGGTCGCATCATTCAAAAATTGGTTAGATCCAACACCGGCATTGTTGATCAGAATATCGACTTGTAAATCCTTATCGCTGCTGGTAGTAAATGATTTATAGAATGTCTTCGCCGCTTCAACGATCTTTGGCGTGGCGCCAGCAGGATCGGTGAGATCAGCCTGTACACTTGAAATGTGGATTTTGTGTGTCGTCGAGAGTTCGGATGAGATTCTCTCCGTGAGTTCTTTGGATGAGTTGGATGTATAGACGATGAGGAGATTGCAGCCTTGAGCTGCTAGGCGTCTGACAACTGCCTCGCCGATTCCTTCATAGAAATGTCAGATCTGGTGTACGTCGACAGAGGCAGGGATTTGTTTACATACCTCGAGAGCCGCCGGTGACGATACCGAGTTTCCCTTCATGAGGTCTGTAGGACGCCATTTTCACTTTTGTTCTGGAGCTTTGATAGGGTTGAGATGCTTTTCGACTGATTCTAGCATCAAAAATCCGGTGAGGTATAAGACGATGTACTAAAAATGTTGCTGAATTCAAATTTGTATCAAACTTTTCGGAGCATCCCCGCACGGCGTTCTCCCCGTATTGTGAGCCCCGCGCGATACGTATTTGAGTATAAACTATAGAGGATCTATCCACGTAGCATGTACTACCTTCATTATATTGGTCTTGACGGGCAGATGTGGACCGCTACATACTCCTTTCTGAAGACTCGTCTGTTGTTATCGTTATAGCATACAATTGACTTGCGAAATACATCATATACCATACAGAACGATCACCCATTGGAAAAAGTCCGATCAACACCCCCCTGTAGCACTCGACCCCGAACAGGTACTTCCAGTACAGTCCCAACCGATGGGCTTGACCACATTGTCCGGTACGCACTCGCCGCATTTCCCGTCGGTGCCGTAGTCAAACGCACATTTCCATCGTAAGATTGGTGCATTGCTTGACAGGACTGCACTGAAAACTAGCCACGTCACCGCAGCTGGTGGTGCCCGTTGTCGACGCCCAGACTACATCTTTGATCTGAAGCTCGGATGATGAGCAGTTTCCGGCTGCGCCGCTGAAGGTGGTGCATTGTGATAATGTGAATGGTGTGCTGGAGAGGGAGTCGAGGGTTATGTTTTTGCAGACGAGGTCAGAAGCAACTTGGCATCATTAGCACATTCCATCCCTCAATCAGGGCTAGGAGAGGAGAAGCTTACATCCCAAACCACCGCCGCCACTATTGGGTGGATATCCGACTTGCTCCCCCGTCCGAGTCTTAAAGTACGCGGCATGCGTAGTCTTGTAGAAATAGTTGTTCTTTGCGTGAGCTCGGTGCACTGTCTCAAAGGCACCTTTGTATTGACCAATACTGCCTATTGCCATGCCCAGGCCATGGTAGCGATAGGAGTTTGTGATCGAGCTATCCGTTCAGTTTGCTTCAGGCTCAGATATTCCTTGTATCTGCCTGCCATCCGGATCAGGCAACGTCAATTCTCAAGGGTTTGCTTGCAGAAACCCGTGAGCATGATTGGAGTATTTCTGTACCGGAACCGCAGGAGTGGACTTCTAACGTTGATAGCCTGGATCTGGGGGACTTGTGGAGCGATTCCACCGGCAGCATGCAAACATTAATCGTAATTGAGGGCCGAGCGTTGGCGGCTGTATAAAACGTGCAAGCATGTTGATGGCTCAATAGAGGGGTAGTTCGAACCCGCTTGCATACAGCATGTTCATGCAGGACATATAAATTTCATTTTTTTTGGGGTGTCGTAAAAACGATCTGCAATCAGGCTTCTCCTCGGCTCATCGGCTAGATCGAGGGTCATGTGTTTTTGTTGGCGTTGCCAGTAATGATTGGTACCTAGGTAGAGAAAAGAAAATCAGATGACTGCTTTCACGCGTCTATGCTCGTGAACATCTCCTCGCAATGGATGAAATTGATATACGTCTCGAATTGCAAGAATTGAAATATGCTGTCGCACGATACGACCGCCAAACTCCGCGCCCTCGTCGACCAGGCCTGTGGCGTTGATCCTAGTAGCACCAACACCGACAAACATGTGCAACCACTAAAATTTGCATCCGTCATAATTGTGAGCAAAGAGTCGAAATCAGATAAACCAAAAGAAAGCTTTGCATACACAGCTGGTCAGCCGAAACTATTATCCGGAAATGCTACTGCCGCCAGTGGAACGGATTTGATCCATTGGACAGCGTCGTTTACAAAGCTGGTGACTGCCATTGCTTGCATGCAATTAGTTGAGCAAGGAAAGTTAGCCCTCGATGATGCAGACCAGGTTGAGACGTTGTGTCCCGAATTGAAGGATGTCAAGTATTTGGCGGATGACGGGACACTCGAGGAGAAGTCGGGTCGAATTACGTTGAGGATGTTACTTACTCATACCGGTGTGTCATATCATTCCCTTATCTTATAGAGCTGTAAAGGAAGGTCTGTGTTGACATGGCTCGCCGGACAAGCTGGCTTCGGATATACCTTCACCAACCAAAAGTTGAGTGGCTGGGTACGGAATAGAAATCCTCCAGTCTCACCAGCCCGTCAGGAATTCTGGAATCAACCGCTAGTGAATCAACCAGGCTCAAAATTTGAACATGGAGTAATATCTCTCGCTGATTCTTGTTGGACCGTCAGTAGACTAACAATATTGTACAGATTAGTCTAGATTGGGCGGGTTTCCTAGTCGAGCGAGTCACCAGTATACAGTTGGACGAGTATATGCAACGTTACATCTTTGAGCCATTAGATATCAGGGACATGTCATTCTTTCCTGACGGTGAGATGAAATCACGAGTCTTGGCCATGGAGCAACGACTTCCTAACGGCCATCTGGCGGCGGGAGATCATGCATGGAAATATGCGCTCGACGTACGAGACTCGGACAAACCCAGTACTGTGCGTAGTGGAGGTGCTGGTCTGTTTGGAAGCCCACGAGAGTATTCTAGTAAGACTAGTGATACCTGGCAAGTCCTGTGCACCCACCTGACCTGATCAGAAATCTTCGCAATGCTTCTCAACAACGGTGTATCACCAACAACCGGAAAACGTCTTCTCTCATTCGCAACAGTAGACGAAATGTCCCGCAACCAACTCCCCAACGACCCCAACTTCGCACGCCAGTATGTACCCGCCGTAGAGCCAGAACTCGTGTATCCGTCAGATGGATATTACGGGCTAGCCCCTCCTCAAATGCCTGAGGGATGGGGTCTGTCTTTTATGATCTCACCGAGTGTGACGGGTCTATCTGATAGTACTCCACACTGGTCCGGTATGTCCAATATGTTCTGGTGGTGTGACCGCGAGAAAGGGGCCGCTGGGATAGCTGCTTCTCAGGTACTGCCATTTCCAGACCCGGAAGTTGGTAAGCTTTGGGCGAAGGTGGAAGCTGCTGTGTATGAGAAGACTGGTAAATTATGAAGAACGAGGGCATTGGGGATTGACCTGTACTGAAGAGGATTGAACCGAGCATTCTGACTGATAGGAGTGGCACTGGCATGGTCATTTGACAATTGCTGGTAACATGGCTTCTCGATGATGTAGGGAGCTTTGCATGTAGACCACCTCGAGATCGTTCGGTAGGTCAAAATGAAGTTGTCTCGAGTGTCGTACATAAAAGGCAAGAGCGATAGTCGTCCATAGCCTCAGGCCACAAGTCTTGGCATACCGTATAACATTTGTTGAAGAAACGTCGAATTTTATCTAGGTAGCCCAGCCGAGAGCCGATTCAGGGGTACTTCAGTCTGACAGTCACTCATCATAGAGGCCAAACATTGCACTCTATGTTGCAAACCATTGCAACCTCTGGCATTTTTGACAAACGGGAAAAAAGAGCCACACGAAGCCGCGATTGGTTACCCCGTCTAACTGCACAGAATACGAGGTGCGTATCCGTATCACGATTCACGAATGAGGCGGATTCGAGACAACGCACGGTGCGCACCACCTTCAAGTCTGATCCGTTGTCCATCAGAGTTAAATTAGTTAATACGTAGCTTAATGCAGCTAGGGGCGGTGACTCGGTGTTGCAACTTGCTAGGCACTAACCTTACGGAATATTCAATACAGTCAGAATTTAGTCCAGGATGTAATGCCACCAATGCGACCCTGTGGCCCTCTGTGACTCGACAAATCAGACGGCGCCGGTATGTAACTAGGATTGGATTACAACGTGTGGAAACTCGAAGGTGTGTCCGTCGGACTCGAGGAGTCGAGGAGGGTTCTATGCCAGCCACGTAGTGACGAGTGTAATAGTCACGCATATTGAGCAATGCGAGCGGAAAAGCACATGTTATTTTGTATAACGGCTTGCCATTGAGCGTCGGGTCCTACCCTACCTCTTGCTCTTCTACTTCGGCTCAATTTAAAGCGAACCCCTGGTTCAGATCAGACTCTCGGAATAACGGACCCTGATTGGCAGAGTCCGCGTAAGGAAAAATTGACATCGGATGGCTATTTGGTAACGACCGGCAAGTCTGAAGCTTATCCCCGTGCCACGCGCTCCCAACCCGCACTTTCTCTGATAAACGTGGGAGACCGGGGAAATGTGTAATGCAAGATTCAGACATGAGTAACAGAAACATGATACATATGCGGGGAAACCAGCGATATCAAAGCACCGTGAGCTATTTACTTGAGTCCTCCTTCCTATCTTGTATCCTGCGGGAGCTTGGATGGACATTTAGATGAGATTAGGGCGGCTGTACACGGCTACTGGTGGATATAGTGCGGATATCTTTCTTGTAATGGATTTCTCGACAGAGTATAGCTCGCCACTCGGTCCTCGTAAGAACGCACAATGAAAGCGACGTTGTAAGATATTGTACCGATTTACCCCATATATTGGATAGACCCCCAGCTGGTAACCGGAGCACAATGAGGATACTGGCGGATATTGGCCTGATAAGGTGTTGAGTCAAGATTGTCTGTCGGCCTACCTAATTCGGCCGCAGAGAGAAAGGAGACAACCACCTGGCACCTACAGTTTTCCCGTCGTGCGGATCCGAACGAAGCAAATGGAAAATTCTTATCCCGCGCTAGAAAGAAAAAGGAAGGTCGAACAGGGTTTCATGATTTCCATCAGAAGTGTGGAAGCACTTAGCCAGTCAACTTAGTCAACTAGCGAAAGTCAATCTAATAATCAAGCTTTCTCCGACCCATACTGGCGAAAGCTTCATTTCCCTTTCTTTTGTGTCTTAGGCCTGGGCATGCGTTTGTGGCGTGGTGTAAGACTGTAGCAGTGTAGGCAGGGTCGGAAATAACTAGCGTCGACACTATCGAGCTCAGGTGAGTCAGGTCTTGATCAGTGCCCAGGTGAACTCCGTCTTTGTGAGTGACATGTCGACGATAACACTTGCTCACTCAGTGGCATAGTACACACTGGTCATGGCCAACAGGTAAGAAAAAAAAGTGTACACTGTATACGGGAACTCCGGATATGACTACTGCCGAGCGATAAGAGATGCTTGGATCTTAACAGTCTGTCTTGTACCCTGAGTACGGACGGGGAGGCGTACAGCTCTGCGTACGCTTTACAGAGGCGAACTTCATTTGACTAACTAATTCCAACATTTTTCTTACCAATCTTTAGCAAATTTTATGTGTTGATCCTGCTATCTCGGAGCATGCGAGCGAACCACGTTATGCCTTCTATGACTGCGGAGATCTTCTTGTTAGGACCCGACCCTTTGTTCTCCTTTCTAGAAGACTGTCAGGCCGATCTCGCGGCTTCACCACGTGTCTCCTGACCCGATTCGGCCTCAATAAAATTAAAGGGAGTTCTCAGTTCGCCAGTGGAAAAGTCGTAAGAAATCAAAAGTACGTACATTTTTTGACATGGCCGGAAGACCCGTCGTCCGCTCGTGCGTGGACAGTGGTATGATTGGTTCCGCGCGTTTGTCGATGGGTCGACTTTGGCCGGATGCGGCAGTTTCTCCTTATGTTACATGCACCCACAATTCCTTTTGATTCTTGATTCTTGATCCTTGATGTCCTATTCGATGTGCAGCAAAATCTGATTGAGAAGGACAAGGACATCCATGGGACCGAGGGCACGATTGAAGGCCGGGAAAAGTTAAATTGTTCTGTTCTTCCGGTCACCTGTCACAAAAGCCACTTCTTATGCCCAGGACGGGGTTCGCCGCACCACATCTCGATGGCTGAGCCTCGGTGGTCCCTCTGAGCAGCCTAACACAGAACGAGATTAACAGTCCGCGAACTTCGAAGACTCCGAAGAATGGTCTTGGGGAAAAAACAAGCCTTGGGTACTGGTCTGTCTGACGAAACCGCCCCATAAAAATCTCAGCACCACCAATGAACACTCTCGAAAAGACTAAGACGATTGGACCTCCGAGTCCGACAGATGGCTGGGACACTAAGATATCAATTCGCGTGGCCATTGGCCGTTTACAGTAAACGGCGTTGGAGAAGCTTTCCCAACCCCAGTCATTATTATGCACGCTCAGTGACTTGGACGGTGAGCAGGGCAATGCAACTCTAGTACTCTACTGACGAAGTGAAGTGGGATCGCGCAAACTTAGCTGCGAAGCAATACGGATACCTATCTGCAATAATGATAAGCTGCACCAATCGGACGCCGAGGTGGCCAAGCTCTCCCTGTGATGATCTGATCACCTTCTTCCCCGATGCTCGCTTCGCGATCCCGAGTCTTGACTGTAACCACTTTTTGGCCGCTTCTTCTCCACTCGTCGTCCCTTGGTCGTGCAACTCGTGCTTACCGGCACTCCCGAAAGTATTAATGTAGCTCCGTCGCCCATCTAATTTTCTTCTCTCTTCATTCTCTCTTCCTTTCTTCCAGCTGCAAGTCATAGTCAAGTCAATGTCAATTTGTGACTCGACTTAATTTCAAATTATCTGATCGTAATGGCTCAGCCTGCCAGTGTCCTCGGCGATCGCGGAGACCCCCGTCTCCACGAGAAGGAGCGCGATTATATCGACGCTCTTGAGGCCCGTGAAGCTCGTGAAGCCCATGGAGCTCGCGGAGGCGTTCGTCCTCAGCACCGCCGCCTTCACGATAGTTCCGTCACCTTCGAGGAGTACAACTACTATGCTCAGTTGGCTCGTGCTGAGGAGGACACCTACACCGACCACGACAGGGAGCGTGGCTGGCTGTCTCTCCTCATCCCGTCCAAGTCTGATGGTGCTGAGTTGAAAGATGCCTCCAATATCAACACCAGCGACAAGAACGTTACTGCCACCATCACCGACGACGAGTGGACTAATGCGTCTCGCGCTCTCCGTACCGCGACTCGAGGTGCCATTTTCTACTTGATTACCACTGATATCTTGGGTCCTTTCGGTCTGCCTTATGCTTTCGGAACTATGGGTTGGGGGTGAGTTTTTTCACTAATCAGGAGAAATGATCACGTGCTAATTGTTGTAGTCCTGGTATTGCCTTGTACACAGTCTTCGCCGGTCTCGCCATCTACTCTGGTTACTTGCTCTGGGACATGTTCCTGGGTCTGGATTCCTTCCACTACCCGATTCGTCACTTTGGTGATCTCGGTTTCCGTCTCTTTGGTCCCTGGATGCGCCACTTGATCAATGTCTTGCAGAGTATCCAGCTTATCCTCAATGTTGGTCTGATCGTCATCTCCAACGGCGAAGCTCTTTCGCAAGTTGCCAAATTCAAACTCTGCTTCATCGTCTGTTGTTTGATCTGGGCCATTGTTGGTTTCCTCGTGGGTCAGATTCGTACTTTGCAGAAGTTCGGCTGGATTGCCAATCTTTCTGTCTGGATCAACTTGATTTGTATGTTCATCACCATGGGTGGTGCTGCGCACTTCGGACCCAATTATGATGCCACCAACGCAGCTGCTGGTGCTGTCATTAATGGCGGAGTGTCTGTCGTTCAACTCCCAGACGGCTCCTGGCCACCTGTTCAAACTTCTGGCGGTCTCCCTCACTCCAATAACTTCGCCGGTACCATTAGCGGTGCCATGCAAGCTGTATTTGCTTATGGCGGTGCTATGGTTTTCCCCGAGTTCATGGCTGAAATGAAACGTCCCAAGGACTTCTTGAGTGGCATGTGGGCTGCTCAGCTTTTTATCTACTTCTGGTACATGTTCTACGGTCTATTCTTGTACGGATACCAGGGACAGTACACCGTCAACCCCAGTTACTTGGGTATCAGCTCCTACGGCATCCAGACTGCTGGCAATGTTTTCGCTTTCTTGTCTGCCATCATCGCTGCAGCTCTGTACGGAAACATTGGTGTCAAGGTGTTGTACAACAGCATCTTTGTCGAGCTCTTCCGCTTCCCTCCTCTCACCACCAAGGGTGGTAAGATTGCCTGGGTTGTCTTTATCCCTATCTACTGGTCTATTGCCTTCATTATTGCCGCTGCCATTCCTAACTTTTCTGGTTTGACATCTGTCGTTGCCGCTTTCTGTATCTTGCACTTCACCTACACGTTCCCACCTCTCTTCGCCGTTGCCTACTGGGCCAAAAAATTCGCCCTTCAAGAAGGTGAAGGTTTCCAAACGGAAAGTGGTGAGGTTGTGCGCCACGACTCGGGTTTCCGTCGTTTCATGCGTGGTTTCTTCTTCCCAGGCTTCGCTACCAGCAGGTACTTTTACATGAGCATTTTCAATATCTTCTACCTTCTCGGTGCTCTTGCTCTTGCTGGTCTGGGTGCTTACGCTTCTATCGTCACTTTGAGAGATGCCTATGCCTCATCGGTTACCACTTCCTTTACTTGCCACAGTCCTCTCGCGCCTTCGAGCTAGACCACTTTGATGACTTCGCCTGGGGCTATTTAGGTTGATAAACTATGCTTGGTCATTGAGCACTCTGGTTGGGCTGAAAAAATATGCCTCTTGTAAATAGTTTATCTATTGAATCTTACCCCATTTCTATCCCTGTCCATTGCTCAATAAGTATGCGAATGGTATTTCCTAAAGTAGAAAGTAGGGCTGACACCGTCACGTGTTCACTCTCGAATCACATATATTTCATCTCCCTATGTGTAACCTAGTCAAACAGTATGAACGCATAGTATAATCCTAAAAAAAAAGTTGTCAGTCATTAAGCGGGCTTGGCCTCGCGATTCGCAATTTCTGCCAATAGTTTTCAACTATGGGATTATCAAAGGTTTTCATGCATCGGCAGAAGTTGTGAAACCTGAAGCTCAAGTCCGGACATTGGGATGATCATCTCGCATTAAGATCACGGACTACATCAATTTTGACTTGGCATTATTGATGGGTATATCTTAAATCGAAAGCTTCGTACTATCGAAACCCGTACATTGACTTAGGGCAAATTCGTGTTACACAACTCCTACCTGCAGATCCTCGTAATGCCAACAAATCGTGGGCTGATGAACAGAGAGAATTGACGCTACATGCGATATGGACCATGAAGTATGATAATAACCAAAACAGTGGAAAATAATATATAGGAGGATCAAAAGTATTTGGCCCGGAAATCAGCTATTTCTGGAACACTTTCAATATACAAATAATAATTCGTCCCATACGGCTCAAGCCCGGCTTTGACTCGATTCGCATTCACGGTTTGCTGCAGGGCACCAAGAGCGACAAGATCATCCCTGCTATACGTTTCGATGTTTGGTTGGCGATCTGGTCTACGGGGTGAGGCCGTTGCTAGATGAGCGCTTGCGCCTGTCTTTGTGTATCCTCCTGACTTAACGTAGAAGTGGATAATGTGTGGTAATTTTGCCATCTCATGCAGTACGTGTTCCCATGTTTGGCTATTCAGTGTAACGAGATTTAGTAAGATGTATTCTAGTGTCGAGCTGGATTGTTCTATGAGTGCGACGAGTTTCGGCGCGGATATGGATATGTTGCATAAAGTCAGGGACTGGAGGTGTACAGAAGGAGAGAAATGGACGGGGTCGAGGTTGACAATGTCCGTACTGCTTATTGAGAGGGATGTGAGGTTGATTGCGGGTTCGAGCATTCGATATAAGTAGGACACATGGGTCTCGTTCGGGAAAGCCACATGTTCCGGTAAGACAGGCCAGCGCCCGTACCGCCGACCACGACCATCGGTGTACGCACAGACTTCTACTTCAAGAATCCGGAGCTGGCGAAGAATATTAGTGATGGGTATCTGTGCGGCACTTGGTTGCGTGGTGAAAAACTGTCCAAAATCGTGCCAGATCGGAAAACGCAACTCGAGTCCGGTGAGATTCGGAAGCGGCACGTAAAGAAGAGCCATGACAATACTGTTCATGTATGATCTAGTCTCTTCCCGGGAACAATATGTCTGTCGTCTTTCGAATGAGAGTTCCTTCAGATTCGTCAACCGAGCCAAGCACGGTGACAACATCCCTGCAAAGTCCTCGAGGTCAGGTCTATCGTCGACGTGCCTGGGACTTCCCTCAAATCGGATTTCAAGTCTACGGACATGTTGCGCAAGTAAACTTTGGGATAATTCCATCAGTCTGACCAAAGGCGGCAAGGCCAAGATCGTAGAAGGTCGGCCGTAAAGTCTTATGACAACATTTCGAAACAGATGCCGTGTTGCGCTCGGACAAAAAGCTTTGTTGACGAGACGTAGCTTTGCTAGTTGTCGTCGTGGCCTGTTTTCGGGACTAATGCCTCGATTTGTTTCGTATAGATATTCGGCATTTTGGACATGGGATGTGATCTGTGTAAGTCTGTTGAGAATCATGCATGATCGTCCTTTGGCAAGGGTACTCACTAGGTCGTAGATCTCTGCGGGGAGTTGCATTCTTGAAATTTGTCGATATCAATAGAAAGTAGACCTCGACGACGAGTCAGACCTGGAAGGCAGTGACTCAGTTACGCTGCAAGAGCTGAATGCGGGGTGGACTATGATACGAGCCACTCTAGGTACGGTTAAGCGAGTCATTTCTACTTGGCATCCGTTTTAGCTACATGCCATTAAGAACAAAATAGAAAGCTATGTTGATAAATGAGATGGTCAATCACTTATCAAAAGTAGTGAGAATACGAAGCCTTAGAGTATAGGTCTACTGCAATAGAGCCCTTAAGCAAGGAAGACAGTATTGATATCGACCTCCATTTGTACAATGCCTCCATGACTGACAGATTTTATCTTTTGCAATCATCATGTGTATTTATGCCTAAGACTTTCTATCTATAGGTGTGGCCTTGATACGCTTTGAACTCTCTTCGACTGAAACCCCTATCATCGCCTGAACGTCCGTAGTACGCGGCGCCACGGCGTTCAAGTATCAGTAACTTCTAATCTGAACAGCTGTATGACGATATAATTTTGGCTCCGATACAGACCATACTATGTGACTCAAGATCGAGGGAATAGAAGGGCTCCGCAAAGTCAATCATCAAGTACATGTGAGGTACAACGACCCCCTTGACCTCAAAGTCAGCACAGAACTGAAAATCCGACTGCATTGCAATTCAAACATAATATGGGTAATACTGTATACATTAAAAGTGCTGGACAAGAGTAACAAGCAACCAGGTTACCCTACTGACCCCATCCATGGATGTATTCCCGCCATATCCATGTCACCAAACATACGCAATCATCAAGGCTTTTCTCGTTATCGCTGCATAACCATGGCTCCCAGATACTTGCCACTTTTTGTATTTCTTGCTCCATTTTCTCATTTCTCAGTTGGTAACAGATCAATCAATGGCGCAATCACAGGCCACGATGCGGTGAGAATCTTCGGCGCGATTCCTAGACCTTCCGACTCTGTTTCGGCGCGAGGTTCGAGGTTTGATTTCGTCGTTTGATCAGACGCCTATTCAAGAGTTGGGTTTCTGCTATTGTGATTCCATCCTTTGTATGGTGATGGTTGACTTACATCTTTGGGGAGTGTGGTTGGTGTAGATACTGGTAGTGGTCTCGCGATTGCGGCTGATAGAAGTGTTGTGACGAGGATGATGATGAAAGTGAGGGGTTTTGCGAGCATTTCTTATTCCTTTTGCGAAATCCTGATGTAGTATACTGTTCGACAGTGGTGTGTTAGTTGGTGCAATCGCTCTATGATGCGAATCGCGAGTAATCAGAGACGCCCGTTGCTTGTCATGAAGTGCTTGGATGACTTCAAGATTACAGCTACTGAGTCCTGACGCGTGGTGGATTACTTCGTGCCATTTGATTGATATGCGTCTTGTACATCATGATGGCTTGTTTCGGTCTGGACGTGTCGATGTGTACATTCATGCAAGGGACGAGTCTAGACGCGTTAGGGCTTGTGACCGGGGGCGACGGAATGCGAGCCATTCGACTCCAGACTCATGAGGAGGCATTGAGCATATAGGCACAGAAACATTCATTCCAATCTGCCATACCTACAACAAGGATATCTCGACAACGAAAACTAACACATCTTCAAGCAAACAGCCATATTGGCAAATCAATTACTAACGAAAAAATTCCCCGCCACAATCCCCTCCTTGAGTCCCAGTTCCTTCTCATACTTCTCCAAATCAAACCACATCCTCGCCGCATTCCCGACTTTCTTCCCACCCCTTTTGGCCACATACTTATCCACATCCAACCCCGCGGGCTGCTTGTACAAGAAGAAACAGTACCGATGCGGAGAACTAGGTGGCGGCGGCGCAGGAGCGATGTAATTTGCGATAAAGGAGTCGGTACTAGGAGCCGATAGTACGCCAGTAGCAGGGTCGGGTTTGAGGTTTGGTTGGACCCAGTGCAGGATTGGTCCCAGGCCGCGCCAGGAAGGGAAGGGGGCATCGATATCGATTGCGATCATGAGGTAGGTGTCGTTTGATGAACGGAGGGATTGTGGGAGGCGTAATTCGGGAGGGTTTTGAGCGTCTGATACCATCATTAGTGTTTGCGCGATGTTCAGGGGGGAAATCCAAGGGGCGGTAGGTACCGGCTTTGGGGATTTTGACACCGGGAGTAATATCAGAATGCTTTCCGACCGACAATCCGAGGACGGGAGTCTTGTCCTTCTGGATCTGATCCAGGTACGAATCGATATTCTTGTATGACGGCATTTTGATGTGCAAATATGATATCCAGAAGCAAAGAACCCTTACAGAATTGAATTCGGAATTTTCCTCTTTTGAAAGAGCAGACGCGCTCTCCAGCCCTTAAATAGCCATCCGTCCATCACATCACCCCATCACCTCGACGATCCCTTCCCTTTGATACGGCACGCGCATTCGAAACATCCACTCAGAAAGCTTCAAAAGTCCATTCTGTATTGGAGCTACTGGAGCTTCGATGTTCGGTGGGTATTTATCGGGCTAATAAACCGACCGAGATCTCCGGATTTTGTGGGGTTAAGTTAAGTCCGGCAGCCCTAAGTTCGAACTGTGAGGATGCGCGATGTTTGGTTGGATGATTGTATAGTACGTAAATATTGTACGTGCACAGGGAAGATGGAGGTTGACATTTCGTGGCTATCTAACTCATATCCGTGTTTGAATTTATGTTCACAGTCCAGCAGATAGCTACGGATTCAGCGACGATCAGCAGGCAAGTGACACTGACAACTTTCACCCTCTATCGTTGACTACATAAGTCTAAAAAGCAAGTGATTCTAACCAATTCAAAAAAGTGATTGATGATTTTCGAGCAAGCATCCTCTCCGGCCAAACTCTCTCTCGGTGTACAGCTAATTCGTCTTCTCCGTCTCAACGGGAACCGACTCCAGAATACCGCCATTATTTTCCCCCTGAATAGTAGTCTCCTTGAGCGGACCAACGTAGAACTTCTTTCCGCGCACATACCAATAAACCATAGCGCACAACAGGATAAACGCCATGAACACAATCGCATAATTCATGGTCTCGCCAGTAACGGGACGGGAGGTAGGGAAGAAGAAGATAACGGAGACGAAAACAGTCCAGATCACGGCCCACAAGTTCACGGCAGTAGAGAATTTGCCCATGTGCCAAGGACCAGGCTCGAAGCGGTTCCAGAGGAGTTTGCACACGACGGGGATGATGTACGACCAGTCGAGAGCGATGGCGGTGATGTTGAAAACACCCTCGATAGCGGCGTAGCTGCCGAGACCGATCAAGTTGATGGCGATGCACCAGAAGACGGAGAACCACACGGCGTACAAGGGGGTACCGGTCTTGGAATTGACTTTGCGCCAGACGTTCGACAGGGGCAAGAGACGGTCACGAGAGAAGGCGAACACAGTACGGGCAAGAGCCTGGGTGGCGGTGAAGCAGATGAATTGCAAGAGAATGAAAGCACAAGAGGCGTAGACGAGTCCACCGGTTTTGCCGAGGCTGTTGTAGAAGATTTGGGCCACGGGTTGCTGCATGGGGGATGCGAGGATGGAGGATACATCGCCCATGCAGAAGCAGAGGACGATGTTGAACAGGAATCCGAGGACGTACACGGCGCCCATGGCAAGGAAGATGGCCCAGGGAGCTTTGATTTCGGGATCGCGAATTCTAGTAAAGTTAGCACGCGCTCATTCATACACAGCTAGGAAAGAGGCTCACTCTTCGGCGATATGAGCGGTGGCATCGTAATCCGTCATGGTCCATGAAACCGACAAGAAACCAAACAAGAACGAAAACCCAGTAGGGTTCCAGCCCGAATCCGGCTCAACGTTCGTAAAGACGTATTTTGCATCATGCTTGTTCTCGGTCTTGACCAACAGCGCAATACAGCAAGTCACCAAAACGAGCAAATGGAAAATCACATATGAGCGAGTCATCTTTTCCATCCAGCCGGTAGGCAAGGAATTGAGCACACCGCAGAGCACCGTCAAGGCGGCCATGACACCAATCGTGAGTCCCGTGGTCGGCACCCACTCGAAATCACGACCCATCGAGACCGCAGCGAGCAACATCTGCGCCGATCCATACTCAGACGAAGCGATACCGGCAATTTGACCGAGCAGATTAATCCAGCCGGTCAACCAACTGATCGAAGGCACCCACGCCGGCGGCGCAAGACGCGACACGGTGAAGTACAGACCACCGCTAGTAGGGTAAGCGGAGACCAATTCCGCCACAGACGCGGCAATGCACATACATCCCGCACCGGATATCAGCCAACACCAGACTGCGGAGGCGGATCCACCGGCATAAAGCGGGTATGAGAAGGTGGTTGCGATGGTCGCGAAGAGACCGGAGATACTGAAAGCAAACGAAAAGGTGGACAAGTAGCCGAATTCGCGCTTGAAGACCTGTTTACTATTAATAATCATTTGGGTACATGTGGGAAGATAATTCCTCTTTTTAGAGTTGCATTGGGCATACCGGCTGATAGCCAAACTGTTCCGCGAGAGCCCTGTCGGCAGCATTCATCTCGTCCAGCTGGACAATGCGCTGCTCGGTCTTCTCAATTGGTACAGGTGCGTCGGGCGCAACGGCGGCATTGTTCTTGTCCAAAGACGTGTTTTCGCTAGTATTCGAAACCGACATGTTGGCAGCGCTGTAACTGATGTTCAATATTTACCAGGTCGTGGCGCAGTGGGGCTTTAGCAAGGTGGTCGCGTGCGGTATTTCCTTAAGCAAGTCTCCGTATATATACGTATCGTATATTATATATACTGAATGTGATCTATGAGTCCTCGGTGGGCAGTCTACCGCCACTTGAAGTACCGGACTATCCTCTTGCGTTGTGATAGAAGGTCGATGAGCGTCTCTCGGTCCATGGACTGGTCGAAACAGATTATTTTTGTTTTGTCGCGTTGGCCAAAAGAGGTCTACTCTGTGAAACAGAGACGGGGTTGAAGCTATCTTAAGTAGAGCTGGGATGCAGATCAGCAATCCTGCAAGACGGGGGTGAGGGGTAGTTAAGAGCTTGCAAGATAAAGAAGAAGGAAGAAAATTTTTTCTCCCAGATAGCTAACATGGCTAGGTTTAGGGTCTTAGACTACATACTAGTACATAGTACGTAGCGGTAATATCCCAGGGTGGGACCAGGGTCGTCCATAGTACATACTACATACTACATAGTACATACTCATAGTACTTTTAGAGTTTTTTTTTTTTTCTTTTTTTTTTTTTTTCGGGCTTTGACTGAATCTTCTTAGTGTCGTTTTCTGACTTCCATGTATTTTCCGTGCAGACTCCACTCACTCCACTCACTCCAGAGTGGTGCATCATGCGCGAAGACTTTTCATTTTGGGCTTGCAAGTTCCATGGTTGATTCAACTTGATTGGAGCACTACGGAGGTGTGCGTCAAAAGTATTGGCACGCGCTACTTTAGTCTGTTTTTTTGATACATACCCTTACATACAAATTCACTATGGCAACCAATACCACCCCTGAAATTGTTATAGGCGCCTATAAACGTAGGGCAATTCTATATATAATATTATAAATTTGAGTATATTTCTATCTACTAGTATTTTGTTGGTAAAATTGGTACCGTTTTTTTCCCACTTTGGGGGCGCTAGGAGGCACTAAAGATTAGCGCGTGCCAATACTTTTGACGCACACCTCCGTACAGCGGCTCTGTATCTTGGCGCGCGCCTTAGCCCTTCGTTATCCGCGTGGAGCTTTGAAGACCACCAATCAGCACGTCAAGAACGGCCGGGGATGGGTCCTCAATCGGGAAAATGTGCGCGGGACCCACAATTTGCATGTACAATGACGCAGATAATCCTCAGCTGGCCATTCTCGGGCTTGGACAAATCTTGCAGATCCCACTCAGCCCCTGCTCCGATTGGTCGCTGGCCTCGGGCTCTCGAGGACTCGAAACTGGCAGGGAGACAGAAACGGGGACCGGAGAACGCCGGGTGTTCACGTGACACTCTCGCTCGTTCTTAGGATTGTTTCCCTTTCTCGCTTAAACCTTGATCGGCTTCTTATTAAAGAATGATCTACTTTTCCATTCCTGGAGATCATATCTGAGCTTTTTTTTGAAACTGTTTGGTTTCATTCGAAGGAGGCAGTCAATTGGCGAGGTGAGGTAAGCACAGATAAGGAGCCACGCGTACGCAGAATTTCTGCTTGCTAGAACGGAGTAGCTACTCTACTTATCACGAGGCGTCCGGCGTCAGTGCGACTTCTAGACAAGGATGCAAGCTCACCCGATAAGAAGCGACCTATGATCTGCACTGTATGATATACGAACTGGCGTGGCTGGTGCTATGCTTGATTGGCATGCTTAATACTAGCCTTAACATCAATGATGGGAAACGATAAGATCTAAGAAAAGGAGGCTTCCTAGCTGTCGCGGATTTGAACATCACTCAGTCGCATGGCTTCTACCTGAACCTAAATATACAAGAAAGTAGTACATGTATGTACTGCTGCGAACCATCCCTCAGTCAAGTTTCAGACCGGACCAGACTGTTCTGAGCACATCTTTCAGGTCGCTTGTACTTACGACTAAATGAGGACCCTTTTCGCTTCTCTTGGAAGCGGCCGCAACTGCCCTCCTGGCAGTCGGGTCAGCTCTTGCTTGAACAGAACCCGCCATCGATCCGCTGTAGAAGGCGCAGTGGAGAAATAGGCTGGGTTTCTTAGGACCTCCATACCATTTTCTACGGATTCATCATATACAGACTCGACTCCGATGAGTCCTAGCCGTTCATAGTCCCAAATGCAGAGACCAAGATAGTCATGAAAATGGGGGTTGTAACTGTCTGGTTTTGGTATGGTTGATCCATAATAGTGGTGAAACCAATCCGCCCAAAACTCACACCTGAAGTAACAATTCGGCTGGCGCATAATGTCACTATCTTGACCGTAATACTTAGCAATGATTCCTAACATTGGCTTTGGCTCTTCACATTTCCAGTCTTGAGTCTCCTTGAAATTAGTGGAGGATGCCCATCCCTTGATTCGGAACCTGTGATTCCATTGACAACTTGTGAATGGCGTAAATAGCTCCTCATTTGGGTAATCTAACAAATCACGAGTCGCTGTCAGTATACATTTCATCTCGTCGATTTCATGATACGACCGTCTTCCACTATAAATGATCAGATTCAGTCTGATTTCTGCAGAGATATGTTCTAACTTGTCTCTATATCCGGAGAATGACCAATCATCCGTGGTTATAGGACAGATCGCCTGGATATTCCAATAAATCATCGCGTTCCAGAGAGCTCGCCTCATCCGCGTTTTCTCGGCCCATGATGGAGGCGACCAGGCAGCCGCTTGAAAATAGACATCTTCCCTGGACTGTTTGATCGGATAGGTATACGTAGCATTTGGCTGGTAAACAGGCCATATCACCTCATGCATATTCTGGAGGAAATAGACAAAGCATAGATGTTGAAGAGTCTCAATGCGATATGCCGTAAGTACCAGGTATCGAAGACCCGGTCCTCGTGTAAACACGGACGATGCTGGAGCTGTAGTCAGCGCATCTGGGTGCAGACTATGATAGTAACTGACCAGTCCGCCGAATGTTGGCCATGAAGTTGATGCTGAATATGAGCCCAGAATAGCAATCATGCGAGCGAAATGCTTGTATTCGGGGATCGAGCGTTGGATCGCATTATCTAGAATATGAGCTGTGCCGTATTCAAATGCTGCTTTAGCGTTCGCAGATGAGCAGATGAGTGCGTAGATTGATGCAAGATCTGGTGCGTGCTCCAGAATCATTATCCAAATCTCAATTGGGAGTCGAGGTGATGGGTTAGACATTCTGGCAGAATCCTGTGCTTGAGTCTATGTGTGAGGCAGGGCGGTCGTTGGTCCTCAATGGTCTTCGATTCTGTCGTATAGTCGGCTCAAATATTGAGATCACTGTGAGAAGGGGCGAATATGCCAACTTGAATGTGTTTTATCAGGTCAGTACGTCCAATGTCAACGGTACGTCTAGCTCTCGAGAGATATCTCTTGTCTCGAGAAATCTGGTGTTGTCTTGTTCGAAGGCAATTATCCTTATTCCTAGATTGGCACCAGGGCAAGCTATTGATATGGCACAATAAGAGCCCCTTCTTTGTCTCCCGTAGACAATCACTTGTGTCAAAGAGCAAAGAGTCAATTGGGTTGGTGAACGAGTAGAAAGAGGGCGTGAGAGAATTAAGAATAGAAGTGCGTGAGGATAGTAGTATGAGTTCAGCCTTTGGCTAGATTGATGGTGAAATGTAAATTGATGAATACATACAGAATTTTGAGAGCAGAAAACAGAACTTGAAGAATAGAGGAGGCTGTTATAAAGGCAAGAGCCACGCCTCTTACATAGAGCAAACAGATGACTTGTGCCTTCCAAATTGGTCAAAAAACAGGCAAGTGAGCGTGTTATCCTGCCCCTGCCCATCAACTTCTCTCCTTCTTAAAAGTCTGTCCTGCTCTGTCATCAAAGGCTGCTTTCTTTCCTACAGCAGGCTCTTAGACTGTATGTTTCAGTCTCGGTAGAACCAGACAAAGGACCACTTCACGAAACACAAAGCTCTTCTTCGAAGAGGTGTTTGAATCAGATTAAGCACATGAATGATAATTCTTCTTTGCGGAATGATGACGCAGTATGTACAGCATCCAAGGCTCATCTGTGCTTCTAATCTGATGCTTTTGATCCACTAATTGTTCGACAGGCCAATATACATTATTACATCTTTCTATATATGATAACTTATACTGCTAACGTGGCATTGGATTGAACGCAAATGTTAATCTAGGAGAATGCCCAACCCCTTATTAGCTCCTTAGGCAATATTTTGTGTTTTCGGTGATGAGGCATTTCTCTTTGAAAGAATCTACAGAAGCGAGTGCGAGCCAGTGACACTCTGTCTGGTATAGTCCTACAGTGCTCCTGAGTTCATTAGGAAGTTTTTGCGGTCATCATCTTGAGGATGCACATGGTGCACATCAACGAATACCTAGGTGCGATTATAGGTATATGACAAACGTTCGATCTAGTTATGCCTTATTTCAAGCTGGATTTTCAAGTGACGCCTAGTCAATAAATAGATTGCCAATACATTAGCACCATGAAGTGATGTGTGGTCAAATATATTTAAATATATTTCGATATATGTAACGGGGAGGGCTCCATATCATAAACAGTTAGATCAATCAGTACACCAAAGTGCTCCCCAAGCCTATGCTATGTCAAACATACCCCCCAAATTCCTGCTTTCCACTTCCCAACCTACTTTTTTGCGATATAATTACGCAGATTTATGATTGATATCCACCAATAAATTATTTATTGTTACTGTCATATATTTCGCTACTCCCCGTAGTCATGAGTCTGAATCATCTTCCGAGTCGGAGTAGAAGTTCTTCTGCTCTGCGGCTCTATTCATACGCATCCGCATCTGAAAATGGTCGAGTCGATGGCTTTGCGACGTTAGGTCAGGAAAGGATCTATCTGTAAAACCAGTCCCGTATCCATCCTCCACCGCATATTGCTGCAATATGAGGGAATAGTTCACAGTCAATTGCTGATCTAGCCATCTATCTTGAGCAAACGGGCTCGTGGCGAGCAACTTGAAGGTCGGGCGCAGCGCAGAATGGTTGGCTAAACGGTTCAGAATCAGAAGCACATCTGCCAGCTCGCCTCCGAACCGCTCTGAAGCAAATTCGCTCAGGCCGTCCAGGATGCATATCACGCTGACTTGACGAGGGAGCTGCTCAATGAGCTGATGAAAGGTGTGACACAGCATCTGGAGGGAGTAGTTCTCCAGGTCATACACAAAGCTCTTTGTATTGATGAAATCGAGGTTGAAACGCCGGCCGGTTTGCACAAGCTGGGCCAAAATGGAACGAATAAGGCCGTTGGGCCCGGAAATGGAATCCAATGTATTATAACGGGACCCGTGGAGGCCGCAAAAATAGTGCAGCACAATGACCTGTCCGTCCTTCGCGCTTTTTTGTCGCAGCTCCAATGCAAACAGAGCGCACAGAACCGAGAGGGCGGTGATACGACCAGAACCCGAGTCGAAATTTCCATGAACGAGCATGGTTGCAGGCTCAATTGAGGCCATCCAAGAAGCGAAAACACGAGACGTGAAGAGCTGTTGGGCCTGACTCTGTGCGGAAACACCAAATTGAGAAAGCTCTTTGAGTACGAGCTGCAGGTCGTTCGTCGGATACTGTGGGCTGACACCTAGGATTTCATGTAGCTCGATCTGATCCAAAAGAGGTTCAGGGCCTGCTGACAACAGCGGTGCTGAGGAGTTATCGGGGTCTTGAATCGGTTGAACGTAAATAATTACCTTTTGCATTAAGTTCATAATCACCGGACCAGATTCATGAGCTTTCGTCAATTCGATCAGTTCAGCATGTCTTCTCTCAGAAGCTTCTGCGAGGGCCTTTAAGTTAGCCTCAGTTCTATCTGTAGATGCTTTGATCACCCGAACATCAGCTGCGGTATCGAGGCCCAGCTGATCGCGTACTCGTTTGAGACAGTATTCGAACAGTTGGGCCTGATTTTGGACTTCATTCAGGATGGTTTGTATTGCATCAGCCGTACGTCCTGATGCTCCCAGGCTTTTCAAGATCTTCTTTGCCCGCTCTTGCAACCCCGGTGCGTGGCTCATGCTTCCATTCAGAAGAACAATGAGTCTAGCTATCGCCCGGGCAAGGGTCTTGTATAGTATTTTAGCTCTGCTTCGCAGTGCTTCGGCAGTTGACCATTGATTTTGTATTGTCTTGACTGAAAGCATCAAGTTTGGAATATCCTCGAACGCTTCAAGGATTTTTTCACGGTTGGCGGCATTCTGATGCGCAATCTGATTTCACTCTTAGAAATTTATCGCCAAACGCCCTAACGATGTAGAAAGTCCATACCGTGAAAACGATCTTCAGCCCGGCGCTCAAGAAATTCAAGCCATAGTCTGACGGAATCAGCTCTATCCATGGAGAAATCTTGTCGGCATAGTCGCCAGCGGAGCGGACTCCGCGTCGCAATATTCCACGAAATCCCTGCGCCTTTTTTTCATATTCTTCGCGAGCCCGGTCACGCTCCGCCATTACATCTTCGAATGTACATTTTTGGATGTCGAATCGGAATTGAGGGTCGACCGTATCATTGTACTCAATGATGGAGTTTTCTAAGTCTCTGTATTTGAACAGTGAAGTCAGTGATCGCCCACTTGATCCATTTAGTAGATCGGAGTCAAAACTTCGTACTTATCAGCCGGTAGGGCTTCAATCTGCTCTGAGTCTTCATTGTAAATTGCCGGTGTTGTTCCAAAAGCATCATGAAAGTCGGACGCCTTTTCTAGCACAAATTCGGCGGCGTCCTTTTTGTGTTGTTTCCCAAAGAGCCCCATCACTCAAGGAAAAGCAGCCAGGAGAGTCCCAAGGCTGAAGCCGTTTACGGTCGACTGGACAGTGGCTACACCAATAAGATAGGGGCTAGCAAAGTCTTCATTAGACAAAAAGCTCCTTATCCCAGCGACAGAGAGCAGCAGAAGCACAAGAGGGATATCCAGATGGTAATACAACTATTATGCTGAGGATAAATCTAGTTCAACATACATCATCTGCACCGGGAATCATATCGGTGCCAACCAGGTCATGATTTCCTATCTATTGCGGATTATCACCTCAATGCACTTTAAGTACCTACAATACACATTCGGAATATATGTATATAGGTGAGGCTAGCTGACGATATAATACCCCTCCTCGTGTTGCATGTCACTTCTTAGGGCTCGGAGTGAACACGTAGACGTTTTTCAGGCCTGCATGCATGCCTGTAGCTGTGACTGGCTGAGCACGATACTCCTCATGCACATCGCTCGGTTTGTCTCATGAGGCTATGGAACAAAGCACTTGGTTCGGGTGCGAACAAGTCTCACCGTTGGAAATAGCGATCAAACAACTAGTAGTAGGGCAAGTACAAGCATCCGCAAACAGAAACTCGGATTAGTAGGAACAGGGGGCAGAGAGCCAATCCCATGAGATCCTCGTAATTCCCGCAGCCTATAAATTGATGACCAGAGTGCACTGCAGGGCGTCAAGTAGAACAGTACCACACCTAGTGGCTTTTAACGCTGCAATGGAATCTAGATAATGGGATGCTTACTGCGTACCTTTCGGAAACCGCGGGAAGCCCCGTGTACATTCTGAGGGGTCTCCTCGGTGCAAGGCTGGCCAGAATAGCCTGATTATTGAAAATGTAAACCACGAACCAAGGCGCCGCATTTTACTATAAAGCAGAGTCATGGCAGCATTCTAAATTTTTGCACCAGCAGCAGTTTTGATAACCAGATATAACACCATGGAGACAACCAATCCTCCTAGTCAGGAGAGTGTAGTTGACACAATCTCTGAACATGCAGAGAACAACCCTCATGTTATTCTAACAGCCGATGGTGGCCAGTCAGGATATACTCGGCAACTTGAAGAGCGGCTGGCCGATCTGGAAAAAATTGTCCAAAAGCTCGTCCTGGAAAACACTAAGCTTGCTAAAAGTGAGGAAATTATTGATGTGAGTTTGATGATCCAATCACTTGATGATGCTGGAGTAACTGACGAACATGCCGGCCAAAGGAGTCAAGTACAACCATAAAGTCGGATCATAATAATGAAGAGGAAGAGGAGAAAAAAGAGGAGAAAGAGGAGGAGAAAGAGGAGGAGAAAGAGGAGGAGGAAGAGGCCGTCAGACCCGTCATTCCGAAGGCGTGCAAGCTCAACTATATTAATTTCGTTAATCGATTTCCCTGCCAGACTGAAATTCCCGTGGTGGAGGCGCTGATGGTGGATTCCACAGTACAGGCAGCGGCGGACGTTGACAAAGACTGGTTCAATAATACATGCAAGTCTACCGATGACTATGAGAAGATGATGCCCGCCATGTTGGAGAGCAATACTTACAAGTCCGATGCATGGATGGCGAGGATCCGAATCAACTCTACTTCTTTGGTCAATGAGATTATGAGTGTCCTGGAACCTGACACGGATGACTGGTCCAGCTTGACCTTCATCCATCCTTTTGAGCCGTTGGTCAATTCTCATGAAAAATTCAAAGAGAGACTTCAGGAGATGCGGAATGCTCCCCAGCTTAAACAGGATGAGACAGAGAGTGTGGAGAATGCCGAAGCTGCGAAACTTTTGCCTATGATGGAAGTCTTTGTACGCTTTGTCGAGGAAGAGGTTATACCTCTTTTTCCGAGGAATCACACAAAAGTCCGGTTTGCATCCCTCTCCGCTATTTTTCAGCCGGGAGATACCATCTATGTGTCTAATACGAAATCGGGATCCAAACCTGATCCCGAGGCACTCAGAGATCGGAGAGACCAGCGTTTGTGGCGGTTATACCGTACCAAGAGGGAGTTATATGAAGACGGTGGTCATCTAGTGCTAAGTACCTACGCCATTGACTACGACGGGGAGAATTATGTCTGCCAAAGGAAAAAAATCTACATCCTGGCCTATGAGGGAGAACAAGAGATTTCAAGCTTGCCTGCGTTTCCTCTGAGATATGCAGAGAATGCGGAACAGATCCGGCTAAAAGCATATGCCGATGGAAGAAAGTTCGTGGAATATCAAAAATCTCAACCCCTGGCCCATAACGGTTGGGGATTAGATCTCGACGCTGAAGATGAGGCACCGCTTCACTACGTCACTAGCGACGTCGTAGTGGACATGGCCGAGGCAATCAAGTCACGTCCGGGTTGGAGGCCATCTTGGAAATTCCCTAAATACTCACCAAGGAAGCGCGATCGAGATGGATATTCTGTCTGGGAGTGGAAGATCATCGAGGGCGAGTATACAGCCCCAGTAAAGTCAACTGAATACTGGCTCAACGAGTATTCCCGGATGCAAAAGATCACATATTGTACTGAATCCGACCCCTTCCTCTCTAACTGGTTCAAAAATCCCGAGAATAAATACCAGCTGCAGGAACAGGACTTCGAACTACTCCCGCAGAGATTGTTTGCATACGTTCTGCAAGATCGAAGATTTTTAGCGGTCGACATACGAAACATGAAGCCAGTTAGTGATCATGGGATAAATGCGCCAAGTCTTGTCATTGACCCGAATTATGAAAGCATGCTGCACGCTCTGGTTCAGGCACATTTCCAAAGGAAGAAGCTTCATGAAACGCATGGAATGGTTGGCATCAATCAGGACATTATCGCAAACAAAGGGCGAGGGCTCATCATTTTATTGTACGGAGTCCCGGGGGTGGGCAAGACATCAACGGCTGAAAAGATTGCGCATTCTTGGAAAAGGCCACTTCTCCCGATCACTTGCGGAAATCTGGGCACCAATGCCGTTGACGTTGAGAACAATTTGAAGGAACTCTTTCGGTTAGCGCAGATATGGGACTGTATTCTGCTGCTGGATGAAGCCGAAGTGTTTCTGTCAGAGAGAACACCAACGACTCTGGACCGGAACGCTTTGGTCTCGGTCTTTCTCCGCCAGATAGAGTACTACACCGGCATAATGTTCTTGACTACTAATCTTCCTGGTAGTATTGATGAAGCATTTAAGTCACGCATCCACACCAGTTTGTACTATCCGCATCTGGACAAAAAGTCTACGATGGCGATCTGGGACGTGAACATCAAGCGTCTAGAAGAGGTTGAAGCAAAACGCGCGGACATGATGGGGGAGGTGCCATTGACCATCGACAAGAGTGGAATTGAGAAGTTTGCGAAACGCCATTTTCGTAGTAATGAGGATGGAAAGGGCAGATGGAATGGGCGTCAGATCCGCAATGCCTTCCTCATCGCCTCTGCCTTGGCTCAGTTTGAAAAAGACAGCCCGCCAAAAGCCGGAATTTATCCTAATGATTCGCCTTTCGACATCAAACCCCGTCACTTTCAAGTTGTTGCCGATGCGAGCAAGGGCTTTGAGCAGTATCTCGCCGAGACTAGGGGCCGAACTGCCTCGGAGTTGATGTTTCAACGGGGGCAGCGCGCCGACTTTATTCTTCCAGAGCAGCTTGCGGGACCATCGTCGACCGCTGCCTACGACCCTCGAACACAGGGTGACAAAGAGCTTCTGGGCGCCCCAACCCCCATCCGTGGACATCAAGGTAGGAGCAGTAGTCCATCCCTTCACGCTCAGCAGGGTCACGTCAACGGCAATATGTCAGAACTGCAATTGGCGTATGGTGGCAACCTATATGGCGCACGTGAAGGTTATACAGCATCGAACCACCAGAGCAAACTGTTTGGTACCCCTCAACAGGATCCCAACGTGAGGTCGAGCCCTGGTATTGGCGGTGGAATGCAATCGCTGAGATATGGCGGTTTCCAAGATTCTCCTTCGCCAGTATCATCCCGACAAGGTCCCCCGGGGATATATGCTCGTGGAAATATGGACATGGACTCGGATTCAGACGTTTAAATGCATCCTTTCGTAGCGTTTCTTTTTTCTCTTTTTTCCAAGTCATGATACTCTTCACGCCTTGTGTCAGAATCAAAGGTTTCTTATTATAATCTTCATGAAGTCAAGTTCACAGATTGTTCTCGAGACATAGTTGCCCACGTAGCACAACCTTCTTTTACTTTGGAGACGAACGCATGGACATTCTAAGAGCAAATTAGAGGTAAGGAGAGACTTCCATAAACTACCTTATTTATTTCAAACTTAACTTCATTGCATCTATTTACTTTCGGTCACAAGGCGACCCCTAACATGCTCGTTGCTCCGAGTTCACCCAGACTGAGCGAGTATTTTGCGATTGGCTATTGTCTACCATTTCAAGAGAGTTATATGGTGAGTACCTTGTTGTTGGAACTTGATCAAATAGTCGACCAAATACCAACAACGCCAAAAAGAGGTACCCCTTAGGGGGGGGAGGGAAGGGAAAAATCAAAACGCGAGAAACGCGAGTTGGATTTTGGACCCGTGTGAGCTTTTGACCCAATGCGAGCTTTTTTTGAGCCAAAATGAGCCTTTAGTTCCACGTGGAGCTCTTGAAGAATAGGAGACCTCTTTTTGAAAACGCCGAGCTCTTGAGCTGCAGGCCTTTATGCCTCCACGAGGAGAATGGAACTTATGCTCGTCCTGTGCTATATACGAATTGAATGTAAGATATGAAGTATGTCAATTAAGGGTTGAACAAGATCGAAGTACTTGAGAACTATTAGAGGAATGTTGAGATCCCAGACCATGAAAAGAAAACAGAAACGACGTTAAAGACAACAACTACGCTCTCCCCTTTCCTTTTCCGCTGCCTGACCCTCCATACGGACTGGACATCAATTCCGGATACTCCCCCTGCTGATGAGACGTCTCCCGACTCTGCTCCTCAGCAAGACTCAGTTGAATAGCAAACTCTAGATCATCCATCTCTTGTTGATTACTGCTTTCGGCGGCGGCGGCGGACTCCTCCGGCGGAGAACTAGAGGGTTGACGACGTTTGAACTTTGATTTTGCGCCCTTGGCATATTTAATTGGGATTGATGAAGTGGTGAACGATGATGAGGATGGTGTCTCCTGCCACTGGTCAGGTGACTGTGGAGCATCGTCGAGTAGACTTAAGCGAATGGCTTCTGCGATGTCTGGGGCAAGTTCTTCCTCGACCGTCTCGAGAGCTGGTGATGATGATGACGAAAATTCGCGTGGTGGATAAGAGCTATCAAAGGCTGCTATGGTATCGCTGGATACACTGCTAGCCCTGGTACTGGTTCCACTCTTTTTCTCCTTCAATGCATCATTGTTCAGACTCTCTTCGCTCAGCAATTGGGCATAAGCAATGAGTTCCTCTTCAGTCGCATCAGGACCAAGCAAATCGGTTCCAAATCGATAACTCAAATGTTCTCTCTGCTTCTCGTCCTCGACAATCTGTCTTTTCATCTCATGATGCTCATCCTCGATAAAGTCTTTCAAAGCACCACGACCAGTGCTAGTGAAGCGTTGTCCTTCTGAAGAAGAGTTGCTGCCTCGGTGGGATCGTCGACGACGACGCTTGTTGGATTTGTATTCATCGGCAGCTGATGAACTGTACGACCAGTAGCGGACATGCGTCCCGAGAGAAACGACACCTCGTAACACAGTTGGGTCTGGGTCGAGGCAGATCGCGCCGGCAGCAAAGTAATTGTTTCCAACACCCAAGATAGATGCTTCGGCCTGAATGAGACGACGACGGGCACGAGATGAGAATCTGGAGTGCAATGTACGGATCGGACGAGTAGTCGAGGCCAGAGGATCCCACGCTTGAACCAACCCGTCATTGCCGCCATGTACCAGATAGAGAGATGTCAAAGCTAGACATGCAACTTGAGGAGACTCTGTCTGAATAATCCGCACTGGCGAGACGGTATTGATCAATCCATTGACCCGGCTCGGCGGAACACGCATATTCCAAACGTAGACAGACCCTGAATCAGTTCCAACAGCCAAAAAACGAGCTCGCTGTCCAGGTACACCTGCTTCCGACCCTGAGGCCTGCATATGTGGCAATGGGGAAGAAGCAGGTGACGACACATTAGAAGCACTTGACATTCCAAGCAGAGGATCTTCGGAAACTGTGAGTTGTGCTAATGTCGACATGTCGATTGTCACTGAAGTCAATCGAGCAAATTTGGGACCAGTGAAAGTAAAATCAGTCGCTCTCCATTCAGTACTGGCAATATTCGACAAACTATGACTGGCATGGCTTGAAGCTCGAGACCGAGGCTGGCTTGTGGGTTGAGACGACTGCGGCGTGCTTGGTCCGCCGAACAGAGAGGTCATTGGTTTCGAACTTGACAGTCTTGGAGAGCTTTCAGAGCCGGGCGCCACTCCTGACGATTTCTGACGAACGTGACGACGAATCGAAGCAGGTTGGTCTTGGTCAAATCCACAATTGATGATAAAAATCTGTTCACCAGCGCCGTTCAAATCGTCGCCAGCATAATCGACCTTGAGTTGTCTTTGCATGTCCCAACCTTCGCACACCTTACGGAAATGCTTGGGCTTGAATGCCAAGTACTTTTCAATCTCTTTCGTTTCAGCAGCGACCTGGCTCTCACTTAGGCCCATTGAATCAGTAGAAGATCGTGGACTATAGCTGCCATCGACCGCATCTCGATTATAAGGATCAGGACGAGCAACGCGGCGAGTCGATTCGATCAGTTCCCAGCGAATACTGCGGCCAGCCTTCCATGCTCTTCTTTCAAGTATTTCAGGCAATACCGCTTGATTGGACTCTGGCAGAGTTGGAAGTTCTGTCAGGTAGTAGACTTCGCCTAAAGCGTTCAGAATCGTAGCCCAGATCCGGCGAGTAGAGTATCGTTTTGTCGAGAAGTTTTCATCTACCGAGATAGAAATAATGGGAACGCCCGGGCTGAGTACCCATCGGGCTGTAATCTGACCCGGCTCGAACCGACGTTCGTGCAAATGACTACTTCCAAGCGAGTATGCAGTCAAGACACCCGAGGTAGAGCCACACAAGATACCAAACATATTGTTTGTCATCTTCAAGACGTTCGGTGACTTGGCAATCCATACCGAGCTAACACCAGTCGCAAAATTCTGAATGTCCGGGATACCCAACGAAGGCTCCGAATGAAGTTCGGAACCCCCGAGAAAACGACCACGTTTCTCATCAGAAGACACGTAGTAGCTGCGGCCTCTAGGACATCCTTCACCGTAGATCATGCCATATGGCTGACTGACGTCCATGGGGTTCGGCACGCCAACCATATCACCCGATCCCAAACCATATTCGGCTTCGCCGGAGTACAAGTCTGCGAAATGCTGGAAGAGAGGATGGCCATAAAGACCCCAGGGACCTGACTTGCCGGCCGAAGGATCACTCATCGATGCAACACCTTCCTCCGCCGCTCCATGGATGAACAAAGGAGATTTCTTGGCATTGGTGGGTGTGAACAAGGCATCGATGTGAGTGATGGGGTATAGAAGTTGAGAGGTATACGTCGCAAGGGCCGATCCACCTTGAAGACCTCCAGCACGGGAGTTGTGCTTGCCAGATGAAGGAAGTAGCGCTGGCTTTCCGCGACCAAGAGAGCGCAGTAGTCGAGTTCGGAGAATATATTCACTGCGCCAGGACGCCAGGGCAGTCAACCTAGTGAAAGCCCGCCTAGACGAGTCCAAGCCTTCAGAAGTCACATCCTCTTCGATACTGTAGGGGCCTGGGAAGTAGCGCCCGAACGCGGTCCTCCAGGCATGAGGGGTAGTGACTAGGGTATGAAAACGGCGGGATACGAGTGCAATGGCTGTGAGTGCAGTTGGCGTAAGGTGCGAGAGTATATGAGTAAGAACCTCTTTGATAAAAGTTAGCAATAGCAACTGTTCTCAATAGTGACCGCGCCAGCGTACCATTTGGAAGATCCGCAAAGGTTTGGCGGGGTTTAGGTCGCAAGACGTAAACCTTCTTCGATCGACGCGATGCCGGCGAAGAACGAAACACGTCATCTACTAAACCTCCATTTTCAACATCACCATGGATTGACGACGGTGAAGATGCGATTGCGACATCGTTGTCAACCCCATTCAATCGTCGTAATGAGTCTTCACCGGGTGGTGTCCCTTCGGGAGGGGAAGTTGGCGGGTCATTCGACGCGAGGTGGTCTCCGACATCCTCGCGATGGAGAATGTCGAAGCCCGGTTCATCACAACGATGGTCATTGCCATGCTGGGAAAAGGTTGTAGGTTGAAAGGTGCGAACGTCTGGAGAAGAGTTTTGCGAGACGATAGTAGGCTCTGAGGGCATAAACGTTTCTAGAGAGGACTTGAGCAAATGGGCGCGACTGACCAGAATCTGCTGAGTCAGTCGGTAATTGAGATGTTGAGCGGTGCGTGTGTAAGTGAGCGTTCGGTTAAAGCAGTGTCAGCGAGGAACTGAGCCGAGAGATTGGGAGGATGGATGGTGAAGGGATGAAAAGGTCAGGAGAGGATGAAGGTCAAAATGAGTCAAGCCGTCGTTGGCCACGCGGAGCTGACTAACGGCGGGAGTTATCGGGCTCGTCCGTAGCATTCAGACAAACCACTCCATATCACAGTCAGTGAATCATGAATTGAGCTTATGAATATAAGGAGCTGGAATCAAACTGTTGAGATATTTTCATCGAGTCGTAGATATGCAGCAAAGTTGATTCAAATGAAAGCAGAATAATTCTGTATAATAGTGGATGCCCCAGGCACCAACTGATAAAGCCGATAAGCATCACGCGTCTTTTCGCGAAGTCGTGGCAAACGCAGTCAAAATTGATCTAGCGGTCTCATCTTCTGGAGAGCATCGAAGGTTCATGACAATCTAGCGACACTTTCGAATCTGCATATCGAAATGATATGCCACATGTAATCACGTTCGTGGCGTTGACATTTCAGTTGCCCGCTACCTACCTAGCTCTCCAGGCAGCATCCGCCGGCTCATCAATCAAGAAAGGTGGCTCCCCTCCTATTGATATTCCAACTTTCATAAAGTACAAAAGTACATCCATCAAAATGCCGCCCTTAGGGGGTAAGCCATTGTCCCAGCTACATTACATACATTCAGAATAATACTAAGACAAAACAGACGCCGACACAATCCGCATCCTGGTCTCAACAGACAACCATGTCGGCTACAACGAGCGCGACCCCATCCGTGGCGACGACAGCTGGAAAAGCTTCCACGAAATCATGTGTCTAGCCAAAGAGCGCGACGTCGACATGGTCCTGCTCGCTGGCGATCTGTTCCATGAAAACAAACCATCCCGCAAATCAATGTATCAAGTCATGCGCTCCTTGCGCGCGAATTGTCTAGGTGACAAGCCGTGCGAACTAGAGTTGTTGAGCGATGCCAGCGAGAACTTCCAGGGGGCGTTTAACCATGTCAACTATGAAGACTTGGACATTAACGTTGCAATTCCGGTGTTTTCTATTCATGGCAATCATGATGATCCGTCAGGAGAAGGGCATTTGGCGGCGTTGGATATCTTGCAGGTCTCGGGACTACTCAACTACTATGGACGAACGCCAGAATCGGACAATATACAGGTCAAACCGGTGTTGCTACAAAAGGGCCGCACAAAACTTGCTCTGTACGGGCTGAGCAATGTCCGCGATGAGCGATTGTTTCGAACATTTCGAGACGGCAAAGTGAAATTCTTCCAGCCCTCGGTGCAAAAAGACGATTGGTTCAATCTGATTTGCGTTCATCAGAATCATCATGCTCATACGGAGACGGGATACCTACCAGAGAACTTTCTTCCCGAGTTCCTTGACTTGGTGATTTGGGGCCACGAACATGAATGTCTTATCGACCCCAAACTGAATCCAGAAACTAACTTTCATGTAATGCAACCCGGATCCTCAGTGGCTACGTCTTTAGTTCCAGGTGAAGCCGTCACCAAGCAAGTGTCGATTCTATCTATTACCGGGAGGGAGTTCAAGAGCGAGCAAATACCATTAAAGACAGTGCGCCCGTTTGTCATGAAAGAGATTGTGCTGTCCGAAGACAAGACAGCAAGGAAGCTGGCACGAAAGGAGAATAACCGGACTGAAATTACACGCCTGTTAATGACCTACGTTGAGGACCTAATTGAGCAAGCCAAACAAGAATGGCTGGAGACACATGAAGATGACGTTGGAGATGATGAGGAACCAGAAATTCCTCTTCCTCTAGTCCGGCTACGTGTGGAAACTTCTACTCCAGAAGGCGGCAGTTTTGACTGCGAAAATCCACAGCGCTTCTCCAATCGATTTGTGGGCAAGGTAGCCAACGTTAACGACGTTGTACAGTTTTATCGAAAGAAGAAAGCCGCCACGACTCGCAAGAAGGACGATCTAGATGCCGAGGCAGCCATGTCGCATCTATCGACCCTCGATACAGTCAAAGTGGAACAACTAGTACGCGAGTTACTTACTGCGCAGTCGCTTACTATTCTACCTCAGAACCTTTTCGGTGATGCCGTAACTCAGTTTGTTGACAAAGATGACAAGCATGCCATGGAGATGTTTGTGAACGAGTCACTTGACAGCCAAATCAAGCATCTTTTGACTCTTGAGCGCGATGCAGACCTCGAGGATGAAGACGAGGCACATCAATCACTACGAAATGCAATGGAAAAGTATCGTGGGCAAATGGAGGACATGTTCGCCAAAGGTGCAGTAAAACGAACTCGAGGACAAAAGAAGTTCAAGCCCAAACCAGATGGCTGGGACTCGGAGTTTGATGGTGCATGGGAGGATCAGCCTGGAGCATTGATTCATTCTGATAATGAAGGCGGGGACGACCCGATTGAGGAAGATGCTGCTGAAGATGGCACTGAAAGAGCTGCACCGTCTACTCGAGGTAGAGGAAGGGGTCGCGGTGGCCGAGGCGCCGCCGCTACTACTCGCAAGACTACAACAGCTACTACGAAAACTGGTACACGTGGAGGCCGAGGCAAGAAGACCGTTGTGTCGGATGATGATGAAGAAGACGAAGACGTGATTATGGTTGAAGATTCCATGGAGGAACCAGAAGCAATTGTATCAGACGAGGATGACTCGCAGGCACTTTTCGTCCAACAATCGCGAGGCAAAAAGGCGACAACTACCGCACGAAAACCGGCAGCAAGTACTACCAGCACGGCATCGAAGAGTCGCAGCAAAAAGGCAGCCTCTCCAGCCCCGTCGTCGGTGACAGCCGGCGCGTCTTCTACGCGACGCGGCCGTGGGGGAGCAAAATCGACGCAGCAGACGACATTGAATTTCGCATCACAGGCCAGTTCCACGGGCACCAGACGGAATGCGGCTCGCACCGCAAGGGCCGGGTTTACGGAGATGAGCGATGTTGACGACGACGACGACGATGCATTCGAGCCAGCGACGATTACTCGCAAACGTCGGTAGATGATCCCTTGATAGACAGACATGACTTATTGAAGTATGTATCATAATGTATGTTCAAAGGTCATAGTCGAGTCCTTGCTTATCGCTATCCCTGCATATCGATAAGCCATGATCAGAACGAACTTGGTCTAGTGTGTTTCATCATCAAGGCGATCATATCGTACATTATTCACCTGCTGTAGTCACTCCGCTGAGAATGAAATCATCGAGTATTTCGATAATCTTCACATGAAGGTCTGATTGGCTGGACGAGAAGAAACGAAGATTGATTTTGCACGTGATGAATGATTTGTCGAAGGATTGTTTCGCATAGATTCATAGAAGAGGCTCTTGGCCAATCACGGTCGGACGTGGCCAAGAGTCGATCGTCAGGGGTTTTTATAAATCATAAACAATTTTGAATTGACTACGGAGTACGGAGGAGTATACGAAGTATATATGACCCCATAATATTTGGAGGTAGTTACGTAGTAGTTAACGAAGAGTGAAAAGGATAGATTTCCAAAGACTGTCCAAAGTAGTTGTGTCTTCTCTGTCTCAAACGAGTCAAACCCCCCCTGAAGCAGCAGCCAAGAGAGCACAAGAAACGAGGCTTGATAGAATAAAGCGAAAAAAGCCATGTTGCACTTGGCGTCATGAGGAATGCGAGCTGAGTGTCACCAGTCCCGTCCAAGCGACAGACCGTAGGGAGGTAAATAGTAAATAGTAAATAGTAAATAGTAAATAGTAAATAGTAAATACTAAATACTAAATACTAACAGAGCACCGCCCAATTGCCAATGTGCCATGCCATTGCCAATGCTGGAGGAGTACATAGTACATATAAGTACATACTAAGTAATAAGTATATAGAAGTACATAGTACAACGTACGTAAAGTCAGAAAGAAACTTTCAGAGAGTGGAGAAAGTGAGACTCCCTCCTGATTTAGTCCGTCCCCTCTTTCCGTCTCAGACTCTCTCTAGACTCTCGTACTAATTGCCCGCGTTCCCTCCTGCTTCATCTTCTTCACCTTCTTCTTTCTTCACCTTACGCCGTGTCTCAGTCTGCATCGCTCTTTCTGTCTCATCTTCATCTTCATCTTCTAGTCACTCGTTCGTCGCCCAGCGACTCCATCTTTCTTGCGCTCAGAGCGCCGCCATTCTCTACTTCCCCTAAACTCATATTCAGCCGCTTTTGATACTACCTATCTACGTATTTCATCACAACATCATACAATGATTCCAGTACGTCTACTTTCTATCGCTCCGACTTCCTTCAAGCTGTACCTACTAATACGCAAACTCTCAGTCTTACGCAAAACTCTTCGCCGCCGTGTGCGGTTTGGCTTCCACCGCCGCCGCCGTGAACCCCGTCGTGGTTAAAGGAAAGGACTTTGTCGACACCGTCACCGGCGACCGATTCCAGATTGTTGGCGTTGACTACCAGCCGGGTGGTTCGTCGGCCTTCAAGGGTACCGCCGATCCTCTGAGCGACAAGGCCGCCTGCTTGCGCGATGCCGCTATCTTGCAATATCTTGGTGTATGATTTTATCCTCATGTGTGGTCGACGTCTACTGACTCCGATCGATCAGGTCAACACTATCCGTGTGTACAACTTGGCTCCCTCGGCGAACCACGATGACTGCGCTTCCATCTTCAACGCCGCCGGTATCTACATGATTCTCGACGTCAACTCGCCTCTGGAGAACGGTTCTTTGAATCGTGTTGCTCCTTGGGAGTCCTACAACCCCATCTACATGGCTCAGGTCTTTGGTGTCATTGAGGCCTTCAAGAACTACCCCAACACTGCTGGTTTCTTCTCTGGTAACGAGGTTATCAACGAGGACAGTGTTGAGTTGGTTCCCAACTACATCCGAGTACGTCATCTCTATAGCAGCAAATAATCATTGACTGACTGTTCCAGGCCGTTCAACGTGATATGCACGACTACATCAGCAAGAATTCTGAGCGTGACATTCCTGTCGGTTACTCCGCCGCTGATGTCCGCCCGATGTTGGTTGACTCTGCCTACTACTTGACTTGCAATATTACCAACTCGACCGCTTCTCGCTCCGACTTCTTCGGTCTCAACTCGTACTCTTGGTGCGGTGACGCAACCTACCACTCCAGTGGTTACGATGTCCTTACCGAGGATTTCACCAACATCACTGTCCCCGTCTTCTTCTCCGAGACCGGTTGCAACAATGTCAAGCCTCGTGTCTTTAGCGAGATCCAAGCCATCTACGGTCCCGATATGTCTCAGGCTCTTTCTGGAGCTTTGGTTTACGAATACAGCCAGGAAGAGAATGACTTCGGCTTGGTCAGTATCAACAGCAACGGAACAGTCAGCCTGCTCATCGACTTTGAGAACTTGAGGTCCCAGTACACTAAGCTTGATTTCGGCTCCATCACTGCGTCCAACTCCAGCCAGACCACCATCACCGCTCCCGTCTGCAACCCCAAGGAAATCACCTCCAACGTCACCAAGAACTTTGATGTTCCCGACCGTGTTGACGGAATTGACGACATGATCAAGAACGGTGTTACCAAAAACGTGTCTGTCGGTGCATTGGTTTCCGTCTCCTCCACCAAACTCAACGAGACTGTGTACGATAACAACGGCAATGTTGTTAGCGGTTTGATGTTGAACGTCCTCTCCAACGGCACCGTCAACACTCCTAGCAACACTACCAGTGTATCATCCTCTTCTGGCTCTGGTACTGGCACCAGCACCAGCAGCTCTGCTTCGTCTTCCTCGACCAAGGGCGCCGCCGCGTCTGTCCGCGCCAGTGCTCTGACCGGTCTTGGCGCTATGACCGCCATCGCATTTTTGGTCTTGTAATTTGTTTATTCGATTCGTTTTATTCTTGTTTCATAACAATCATAGAACCTGGCTTCAGTCTATATCTCAGTCAGTGATTCTTGTACATCTTGTTCCGACGGTATATCCTTGTTTTTGTACATTAAAAGAGCTTAAGAGTTACGCTCATACCGTTTTGAATGCATTAAGTTTTATGACCCCTATTGCTACTAGCTAGGAGTGTAAACTATATTGATTTTTTTGTCCCGAATATCAATGGTATTAGCTCATGTTCATCAATCATCCAGCTTCAAGAAAGATGTCTCAAGGAGAAGCAACTTTCTTTTCCATGCTCGTATTGAGATCTTCTTTGCTCAACTTCACCCACCACGCCGTCAACGCATCAATCGCCTCTTTCTGAATGCGCTCCACCAGCACCGGATCCTCGCGTCTGTGCTCCCCAAACTCTCTAAGCGCCTCCTTTACCGATTCGTGCTCCTTCGGTCCATCGACAGGCACAACTTCCCTACCCATTTCAACCGCCTCCTGAAACTCATTAAACCGCGCCAACAGTCTCTGCATATCCTTAAACAACTGATCCGGCGGCATCCTCTTAAGCTCAACCCAGTCCAAACCCGTAAGCCTATACTTGGGCCCATACTCAACCGTAGCCCTGATGATCCCCTGCGTCCTATAGGCATTATCGCGCACAAAACACGTCCTTCGATTCGCCTTGGCCTCGCCTTGCAACAACCTCGTAATCCTCGTGGCTCCAATCTCAGCCAAGGACGCATAAACCAGCAACGCCAGAAACGCAAGTTGCATGTACCCTATCATATTCACCATGCACGCCACGGAGCATATAGCAGACATTGTGCCTGTGGACGTCCAGAACCAGTGCAGGGAGTTAGATTTGAGGTTTCGGTTGAATTCCCAGGTACTTCGCGCCCAGGCCTCCATTGTATCCTGGCGACCTTTGAAGACGACCGTGCCACCGGCGGGACGTTGGTAGATAGCGTATCTGATCGTTGGATCGGGTTTGATGGAGATCTTTTGTGGGGTGACGAGGGAGGTCGTTGAGATGGCGAGACCGGCGAGCCAGTGCGTGCCGTAGAAGAAGAAGAGCGTCAGGGCCCAGATGTCTGCGCTTAGGGTTCCGAGCACGATCCCCGCGACGATGATGAGTCCGTTGATTAGGGAGATCATGTTCAGCGCAGAGCAGCCTAGCCACCTCGTCAATTTGGATGGTCCTCCCTCTTTTCCTTCGATGCTGCTACGAGTAGTAGGTAAAGAGGCAGCATCGTCATCATCCATGCAAACAACCATAAAATCATTCGCCGGTTTACTCGACGCCTTGAACGCAATCACATCCGCCAGCCACATATTACTAAAATCCAACGGCAGCTCTTTAAACACCATATTCGACACCACGCTCAACAACTGCGTGTCCTGCGTACACAGCGTGATGGCCGGATGAATCGATTGAAATGTAGCAGTCAAATGCTCCACGAGCACTTTGACGGGAACCAGGCTTGCGCCCATCATCATGGTGTGCGGCCATGTGAAGAATTGCCGGTCGTATTGCGTGTAGAGTCTGGCGGCGCTCAGGCCGGCGCGAGGGTTGTGCAGGACCGCGGCTACGCCGAGAGGGTCGAAGGTGACGTCCGTCGAGGTGGTGAGGGTTGCCTCTGGTTTGGAGTGTTGGGCTAGAGGGAGGTCGCCGTCGGCGGCGCGCGCTGAGGCGGCGTTGAGGCCGAGGGTGTAGATGAGGGTTAGCGTTGTGTGCCAGGAAGACATTCTTCCTGTCAAGCGGTATGCACTATACTATACGTAGTTGCAAGTAGTGTTTGATATATTGATACAGTGCTGTGGTAAGAGAGATTGTTTACCCCAGTGCGGCTGAGGGTTCGAGATTGATGCCCATTAGCGCACGGTCCCGACTCTAGAGCGTTAGTTCGCCTCATGGTGGTTGCTTTTTTCAACGTTGCTTTTTTTTTTGACCTTATGTCCACAGCTTGAAGGCATTGATCTGATACTCCTTGGTGTAGATATGTCTTTTCGATAAACAATGTAATGACGAACCATGGTTTACGGCATACTTTCTGGGCTAGTTCGGGAGGCAACTTTGCCGAGTTTGTGTGGATCTCTCGTTTGATACAGGCACCGTGATACGATGTGGCAGGATTTACATAGAATCATACATAGATGCATAGCGGTTATCGGCGGGGTATGAAGAATGAGTATACTATGTAGTAGTGATGCAATAAAGTGTCTTACGATCTTTTCAATGTTGTATATACGTACTCCGTACGTATCGATTTTTAAGTACTTTGTAGTTCCGTGGTTTTTAAAACCGGGTAACTTGATACCGTATGCATACGGTACACGGAGATCGTCCCGATGTCCTCCTTTTTTACAGGATTCCCTCTGACAAAACGTGAAACTACTCTGCAAATGTCTTCAATGTATACATATTACGCAGGTATTCTCATGCTAATATATTTCAAACACCGCGCTCCTCTCGGAACGTAGCCATGTTCCGAGCCTTTCCGTGCTGTGTATTTGATAAGAGGTTGTCCCACCGGTCAGTTTGCGGGGGAGAAGAAATGCATGGACCAGACACTGTGAACCACTTGCCACTAATTGGGTTAGTCGTTTGAAAATGGTATTTGCACGGAGAGAAGCCTGAGACCGAGGATGCAGATAGTAGCACGTTGTGAAGATAAGTTCTATGAAATACCTGAGTGCGGGGGATAGGCCATCCGTCGCCCGTAAGTATCGAGGATCAAGCTGTAATTATTCAGTCAAGAGAAAGAAAGCGGTTTCAATCATACGACGTGGTATTGTGGCGAGATCGCGGCCCTGCAGGCATGCGGGGAAGTGTTTTCCTGGATTAGTAATCTGGTGACAATGAATAGATGTATCATGTTCTCCAGAGTTAAGGTGCTAAGTTACATAAAGGATCGTTTTTAGGTAAGAATGGTTCTCGCACAAGGAGAAGCGCGGCGACCAGTACGTATTGGGTGGTAGTATGCGTTCTGCAGCAGTTGTACTGCTGTACCCCGCATGCCGGCGAGGATGAGGTTGATCTACAGTACAGATACACCAGAGCTTTGACCTGCTACATATGTACATAGTAGGTTCTTAGCTCGATGGAAGGCAAGCATGTTTCTCGAGTATGAGTATGAGAACAGGGAGAGCATACGATCAATACGATGTATGTATGTATGTATGTATGTATGTATGTCTGTATGTATGTCTGTATGGTAAGTACGCAAATACCCGGTACGATATCACAGCGCGGGGTTTTGATTTAGCAACCCCGCCCGCACTGATCTAGAGTCCTTCCTCTTCCAGCATCTCTCGCTGTACCATTGGATCGGTACGCGTGTTTCATTCATTACCGTACCACATGTACCCTTGGCTTTGACGTAACGGAGTCTAGTCCGCATGTGTGTGACCATGTACGAGGTCCTTCCTCGGGGTAATTCGCTGATATAAAGTTCCCCTCCCCCATCTCCATATCTTCTACTCTCTTCTCTTCACATTTCTTCGCAGACCACCATCCACAACACACCATGTCTCTCACACAAGAAATCAGTCTCCCTAACGGGATCAAATACGAGCAGCCTCTTGGCTTGTATGTTCTCCTTCCTCCTCTTCGTGGAGGCTTACTGACTGTCCATACTCAGGTTCATCAATGGCGAGTTCGTCAAAGGTGTCGACGGCAAGACCTTCGAGACCATCAACCCTCACGACGAAAAGGTCATCACAAGCGTTCACGAAGCCACCGAGAAAGATGTCGACATCGCTGTCAAGGCCGCCCGCGAGGCTCTCAACGGTCCCTGGAAGCACGTCACCCCCACCGAGCGAGGTCGCATGTTAACCAAGCTTGCTGATCTCTTCGAAGAACATATGGACATTCTCGCCGGTATCGAGTCCTTGGATAACGGCAAGGCTACAAAATTCGCCAAGGGTGATGTCCAAGGTGGCTCATACTGCCTTCGCTACTACGGTGGTTGGTCCGATAAGATTATGGGTCAGACCATTGACACGGATTCTACCAGCTTGAACTACACTCTTCACGAACCCATTGGTGTTTGCGGTCAGATTATCCCCTGGAACTTCCCCATCATGATGTGGGCATGGAAGATTGGCCCCGCCATTGCTACGGGTAACACCGTCGTCATCAAGACTGCCGAGCAGACCCCTCTTTCTGCTTTGTATGCCGCTACTCTTATCCAGAAGGCTGGTTTCCCTCCTGGTGTCGTCAACATCATCTCTGGTTTCGGTCGTGTTGCCGGTGCCGCCATCTCGTCGCACATGGATATTGACAAGGTTGCTTTCACCGGGTCAACCTTGGTCGGTCGTCAGATCTTGCAGGCTGCTGCCAAGAGTAACTTGAAGAAGGTCACTCTCGAGCTTGGAGGAAAGTCGCCCAATATTGTTTTCCCAGACGCCAACCTCGAGAACGCCATCTCTTGGATCAACTTTGGTATCTACTTTAACCACGGCCAGTGCTGCTGTGCTGGATCCCGTGTCCTCGTCCACGAGGCCATCTACGACAAGTTCCTGGAGGCATTCAAGGCCCGTGCTGAGAAGAACAAGGTCGGCAACCCCTTCGAGGAGGGTACCTACCAGGGTCCTCAGGTCTCTCAACTCCAATTCGACCGTATCATGGGATACATTGACGAGGGCAAGAAGGCCGGCGCCAAGGTGGTTGTCGGAGGTGAGCGACTCGGCGACAAGGGCTACTACATTAAGCCTACCATCTTTGCCGACGTCAACAATGAGATGAAGATTGTCCAAGAAGAAATCTTCGGCCCCGTCTGCACCGTCCAGAAATTCAAGGACGAGGAGGAGGTACTCAAGCTCGCCAACGACACCACCTACGGGTTGGCAGCTGGTATTCACACCAACGACCTCAACACCGCGATCCGTGTCTCCAACGCCCTCAAGGCGGGTACAGTCTGGGTCAACCAGTACAACATGACCCACCACCAGACACCCTTTGGTGGATACAAGGAATCGGGTATCGGCCGAGAGCTGGGCTCATATGCGCTTGAGAACTATACTCAGATCAAGTCGGTGCGCATTCACCTCGGTGACGCTCTGTTTGGTTAAACGTTTAAAATAGTTTACGTAGTTAGTTAGGTATATGTAACGAATAGTCTCTACTGTCTCGGTAGTCATGAATATGATGAATGTACTATGCACACCTATCTATACTAAAAAAGTTACATTTCGCAGAAAATAAAACTAATAATAGGACATCGCCCCTACAGGATATCCATCGTCGCTATCAGGCACAAAGAAAACACCGAAACATGACCACCATTCCAGCGCTCGGTAGAGCATTACACCGAAGCAGTCACGACGTCGATACCCCACCAGTATATGATGTACGTAAGTTTGCATGATTGAACGTACATACAACGGTGAGTATTGTGTATTAAATATGCCAATTGTTGACAGTGCGAAAATATATGTTCAAGGGTGGGTAAGCAATTTGCGATGAAACAGTCCTGTCGTGCATTCAATGTTCAATTTTTACGGGGGTATGTATTGAGGTACCGGTATTGAGGTATTACCTACACATACATACAAGTTGATACAACGAATGGATAAATAATACATTAACTGACTGAGTGGTTTCGAATGAGACCGGAGTTCAGAGCGAGTAACTCTACTCATTTTCTCTTTTGATGTGTATGTATAAGTGTTACCTCTTTCAGTGGTCCTTTGCAGATGTAAATTATAGCATGTATGTAAGTTGATGAATGTCAATTTCAGGGCATTTGCCCAGACCAGACGGTGTTATGTCTATTCTCTATATATAGTCGGCGGTCCTTCGCAAGACTTGTTTGTACAAGTCTAGCATCTTTTGCACAATGTCTCCATCTTCTTCCTCAGCTATGGGCCGAGAAAAGGCTTGCAACTCAGTTGTTGAATGTCTTCGACCACCGTACTGGACGATATCAATGGCTGAATCAGACTTGCAACATCCATCATCTCGTTCCTCATCATCTGACGGTCGTCGCTGCTCACAAAGCATGCGAATCACGCACGAAAAACTCACGCGCAGCTCAATCGCGCATACACAAATGAGCCGTATCCAGAACGAGTTGAAAGACCTCAAACTCGGTAGAAAGACCGTCGAGTTACACAGCTCATAAACCCTCGAAGCTGGAACATCGTAGTCCCTACTCCTCCTCCTCATCATCATCATCCGCTGACGATGATGTTGCCGCCGTAGTCTAGAATCAATCTCAACACCTAACAAAAACACCGCCGCGCCATACCCCGCTGCATCAACGCCCTGCGCAACACGCGCGAATTCTCGTATCCCCTCGAGAACATTCACATCATGCACATTGCTGACGCAGATCTCGAGTACACACCACGGTCTGCGGAGGACGACTAGTAACGTCTCGGATCGACTGCGTTGGCCGATTATGCAGTGTTTCGTGTGGAGGGAGGCGTTGAGGAGGAAGTATGGTTTTTGGCGGTGGATGAGGTTATGTGCCGGATGGGTTGAGGGTGGTGGTGTTGTGTCTAGGGAGTAGATTTGCAGGTTTTCATGCGTTGGTGGTGAATGAGGTATGTCGGTCCAGATTGTGTATATCGGTAACGACGCAGATATTTTCTCTGCCAGGGTGTGTAGTCTTTCTATTGTATTGGAGATATCACCGGGTGTTGCTGGTTTGTGCAAGATATCGGTCCAAGGAGGCGGTAATGCAGCCGTTGAATATATTGCGAACACTTCATTAAGGCCTACTCCGCCGCCCTTGTCGCTTTTGGCGCATGTTGCGAGTAGATTTGAATTGCTGCTTTTTTTAATATTCTTGTCATCGTCGTCTAGATTGTGGCGTATACGTTCATGGTTGGTGATAGCGTCTTCATGCGGGGAACCTGAACCACTGTCGACAGTTCTTTTTGGCTTCAGTGGCCCATCTTGATTCATTTCCCAATATCTATTGTATCTGTACGTCAAATACAGACATCATGGCAAGATTATTGTCATCGAAGTCGTGGAATTGTGAATAGTGACGCCTGACTCTGTGTTGTTGAGTTTGGACGTGATGCGGGGTCATGTAAGGAATGTCGCGGTTGCTGAGATGGATCATGGATCTAAGGAATCTCTTGTATACTGATTGACAAATGTCGGGGAGCTGATTAGGAGCTTGCTTTAAACGAGGATGAAGAATGAGTCAGTAAAAATAGACACGTGATGAGGCGCAGTGATCGTATCTGAGGCTCCAGCTGATGTATCGAGTCATGTGTCTATCTCCGACATAAGCCTCATCATCTACACAACATCAAACTTCAAAGACCGAGGTAGCGAACAATAGATCAAGTTAATCACGTAAATTCATAATGGTATATAGCCTCATCTCTTGATCAACGTCCGATCAGCACCAAGCCAACAAGTACACGCCATACGCCATGCAAACCATGTCCCTCATTTGACGAAAGTAAAGAAATCAAAGAAATCGTGGCCGCGTAAATGAGACAGACAAATGACACAAACAGTCTTGATATTCTACAAAAAGTATTCACTACGTCCTGGTCTCGACGAAGGAACGTGTCGCTGGTCGTCGCTGACAGCACTGAAGAGTTTGAATGTAGGCTTGAGGTCTTCGCGGATTTCGCAGACGGAGGCCAAATTGCCGCAGCGATAGCAGTAATTTGGCGCGCTCCAGACTGTGACGACGTTCTGCTTGGCGAAATGATATTTGTACCCTTCGTTGACCAGTTGATGGGCTCGTGCGATGAGGCTTAGATCGTTGACATGGCAGAATTCTTCGGCGACCTTGTTTCCAAAGAGCCATCCTATGAAGGAGTCAGTAGGAGACCATGAAGTATGGGTTGTAACACGAACCAGCTCCTCGTGGACTGACAGCCCAGGTTTCCACATCGGCCGCATCTTCTGGATCCGACCAGACAAGATCACAAAACGCTCCCTCATGCGGAATCTCTTGTGCTCGAGCAACGACGCGAACTTGATCGAGAGTTCTGATCTCCGGACTTAACCCACCATGCACGCACAAAACCTTGCCGTCAATGATCGCACCCAACGTCATGAAATCAAAGACCTGACAACAGGCTTTCCACACTGATGCATTGCCGTATTTCTGAAAGCATTCTTCGTAAAATCCATAAACTTGTGTAATCTGTCGTGATTCGTGGTTTCCGCGTACTAACGTGATACGGTCGGGATATCTAATCCGTTAGCAGGTGAGTTCTCAAATGCAATCAAGGGAGACTAACTTGGCTTTGAGGCATAGCAAAAGAGTCAAAGTCTCCAAACTGAAGTAGCCTCGATCGACATAGTCTCCCAAAAAGACAAAATTGCCAGGAGGAGGACCGGTCACTTCTTTCGACGATCCACTACCAGAACGACCTCTGCCAGAAGCACTATCATCATCCTGTAGACTGTCTACATTCTTGATCTTCTTCCGTAATTTCGGGTCAGTTATCGTCGAAGGAGGCTCAATATCGTCGGATGTGATGACCGGAGGCGTGTTTGCTGGGGGTTCGACGTTCGTCTCATTCGGCATTCCGCCGGCGACTCGAAAGAGCTCCAATAAATCGTAAAACTGCCCGTGGATATCACCACATATCGTAACAGGCGAAGAGACTGGTTGTATGTTCGATTCTGCCAAAGTGAGCGACTCGACTCGAGAGAAAAGAGAAGATCTACACAAACCTTCCATCATAAATTCCTTTACAATGTCACATAATTGTTTCATATGATGCTCTGAGAGATACTTGCAGTTTTTGGCTGCTTCCAGCCACTCATCTGGACCAGCATTTCGTTTCAGCTTGGCTGGGCCAGGTGCTGGAATTGTCTTGTCGGTCATTGTAATGTATTTAGTAATTGGCGATCAGTGAAGGGTTGAGATGTCGTAGTCCAGCAATACACACACAGAATCTGAAGAGTAGATGTGGAGTGGGTAGTCAAAAGAGAAAACACTATAAATCAAAAACCCCCAGACATAAACAGCCTGTGCAGGGTAATGGTTTGGAATGAGAGTCTTCAAAGGGCTGTCCGGCTGCGGGGAGATTATCCGTGACGGCAAGTGCCGCACAATTGGTCTGTTTCGGGCACCGTACAGCCATGTCACTTCTAGAGGGACATTCCTGAGGAAATACCATAGCGTCCCAATATAACATGCTGACTTCCTGCTTTATTGCTGTTTTGGAGGTGTGAAGCTGGCTATTTACATCGTCATAGTGTCAAAAATCTACATGCTCACCTTCTTAAGATTCCACTCCGCACACTTGCTATGACACAGTCTCCAATGGCCAAAGAAGCTGGCATTATTCAACTGCCTCTATCAGCAACACAGAAAGGTGCTTCCACAAAGCGTGCCCCAAAGGTCGCTGCACCAAGACTCAAACTGATTGTTCGCCGCCTTCCTCCTGGACTTACTAGAGCCGAATTTGAGACTGGTTTGGGCGATGAGTGGAAAGTAGGACGAGGCAAGATTGACTGGTTTCAGTTCAAACCAGGCAAGATCTCAAAAGAGTACGCATTACGGCTTACCTACCATTTTAATTCTATCTGGCAATGCTAACTTATATATTGCCAGTCCTGCGAAACCATCTCGTCCTGCCCGAGCCTACGTACATGTTCTATCAGAAGAAATCATCGGCTCCTTATCGGAAAAGGTCAGAGCTACTTCATTTCACGATGCGAGAAATACCTCGAATGATCCTGTCCTTCTTGGACCGCCGTCCGTTGAATTTGCGCCATATGCACGAGTGCCAGGAAGTCGTTCGAGAAAAGATGGAAGACAAGGAACCATCGATCAGGATCCCGAATTCGTTGCATTTCTTGAAAGTCTGACGAACCCAATCACGAAGCCTCCCCAGGTCGAAGGTGAAGTCGAGAAGAAAGAGGAAGAAGAGATCACCATCACTCCCTTGGTTCAATTCATCAAAGAAAAGAAAGCAAGCAAAGCCAAAGACTCTGCATCGGGCAAGTCCTCTAAACGCGGTGCCAAAGAGAAGGAGACCAAGGCCGAGAAGGTGGAAAGCAAGAAACTTCTGAAGCGATCAGACCGAGAAGCAGTTGCAGATTCTACGCCAGCGTCGCCTGAGAAGAAGCCAGTTGTAGCAAAGGTGGAGAAGGCTACGAAGGAAGCAGTAAAAGCTGCCAACAAGCAAGCTTCTGCCACCAAAACGAAACAAACCTCCACAAAGGAAGCAGCACAGTCGTCTACAGAAACATCTACAACTGAACGCAAACGAGAGCGAGGTGACGCGAGAGCTGCGGCAATGATTCTACAGAGGGATTTGGGCCTAGCGCCATCTGGTGGTCGGCGCCGTGGAAAGGCTGCTGCTGCCACCGAAGCCGATCGTTCGAATGCAGAGGAGGCGAAACCAGAATCGGTTCCCTCGACGCCTACGATACCGACAGGGCCGAAAGCTTCTAGAGCAAAAGCGGCCAAGGATACTACGCCGAAAGCTCCTGCTACGAAGACTGCCGCTACTACCACAGCAGCGACACCAACAGAGCCCGCTGCTCCGACTATGGACAACGCTGTGCCTGCAACTACACCTCGAGCACCAAAAGCAACAAAACAACAAAAGCCTAAACAACCCGCCGCATCATCGACCGCCACACAAGCATTTCTCAAACACGCAAACCCCTCGCAGGGCGTCACAGAAGACTTACTTGACACCGCGTTCAGCGCATTTGGCAAGGTGAGCAAGGTGGAAATAGACAAGAAGAAGGGATTTGGCTATGTCGATTTCGCGGAAGCAGAGGGTCTGCAGAAGGCGATTGCAGCTAGTCCCGTGACTGTGGCCCAGAGTCAGGTGGTGGTTCTTGAGAGGAAGAATCCGCCTGCACAACAGCAAGCTAAGGCAGCTGCTAAACCTGTTGAGACTGCGTCGCAGACGTCGCCTGCAGCTGCTACTCAGCAGCAGCAGCAACAGCAACAGCCTGGCGGTGGAACTCAAAAACGGTCACGGGGACCGCGTAGTCGAGGAGGCAGGGGAAAGGGCAAGGCAGCAGGTGAAGGAGGAAATGCAGGAAAGCCTGAGACGGGAGGGACTAGCGAGACATGATCGTAGCTGTAGTAGATTATCTCACGAAATATGATACCCATGAGACACACGAACAGCCAGCCTACAGGCCTTCGATACAACATTCTTAAGACTTTACGATAACATAGCACATACCCTTACACATTCCAGTCTACAGACACAATATACAGATGATACGGTAAAGTTTAAGTAATAGAAGTATCCACGAGAACTTAAGAACTGATTCCAGACTATCATGACTAGCTAACACACAAACAAAAAAGAAAGGCCTTTCAGACCTCCTCGACACCCACCAAGTTCAGCCGACCGAAGTCAAGACGCCAAAACAAGGTAAAGATCATCACCACTCCCTGGAGAAAAAGCGCGTCGTTTCTGTATATCCGTGAAGACAACAAGAAACTCAACACAGTTCTCGAGGCGGGAGTAAACGGACAAGCTGCTAAAAAACAGAGAGCCACAAAATTTCACTTTAGGGTATCGAGGACATGGAGGTCATCAGCAAGGGTGGGATATGTGGCTATTTTCGAAAAAACAGCGGAAGACGTCTACTAATGAAGTGATTCTTTGAAGTAGAGTCGCTATGAAAAAAAAGAAAGAAAGAAAAAGTCCAAAAGAGCGAGGAGAGGAAGGCTCTTTATATAGACGAGATTTTCCAGGGGCGCTAGGCTGGTTTGGGATAGCGGTTTCCATGAGCTGCAGAGTTTTTTCGCGGTGGGGCCGTGTTTGCTGTGTTTGCTCCGTCGGGCGTGTTTGTTTGGCGCTACGCCCGCTGTTCGGCCAATGACAGCGCTTGATCAGTTTTTTCTATCGTTTGTTTTTCGACGTTTTACATGTTTGCATCTTTTTTCTCCTCAAGACAAACGGATTGCCCCGTCGAAAAGGGAGTTTCTATTACGAACGAGAAGTCTTTCTTTGTGTGATCGGCAGATGTACGCTCTAGGGAAGCCGAAATCGAAGTTGAATACGCTGCAGAATGCCGTTTTGCTGAGAACCCACGCGGTCTTTGCATCGATATCTGGGTGATCATGTAAGCTCTAGAATATGATAGCGTATGCTGCTTATAGAAGATTCTACAAGCCGTCCAGAACACGTCTACAGCCTGGAGTTACTAGGAGTTGTTTTTGTTGTAAGGCAAGACCGCGTTTATTGGCGGCTAGCGCGTCAAATAATGCTTCTTGGCGCACCGTTCAATTAGAGTTCAATTTACTCCAAACGCGGTTAGTCAATATGACACTAACCCAATTAAGTTTCGTGTTGATATGGCAGGCAGTAGACCTCGTAGCTTCTTGGAAGTAACAACACCGCCTTTGACCGAAATGCTATCGAGCAAGCATTCACTTGTGTCTCTATTATCGGCGAGTTCTTCAACTGAGATGAGTTGGATTTGTTTGACCAAATTGGGATGTGTTGAGCGATTTAAATGCACTTGACGGGCATTACTGACTGACAAACGAATTGAAATCAATGGTGTCTAGAGCAAAGTCCCATATAAAGGAATTATGTATTGCCACTTTCTTGCTATGAGGTCTTTGTTTGCTACGGATGATGCCGTACAGCGGTTCCCAATTGGACATGGTGCTGCTGGCCAGACGGCCAGTCTTGGACAGCCAACAACTCTCTTCGGTGCTACAGCGTCATCTCAGTTCGTTTTTATGCATCTTTACAACACTGGTAATTACACTGAAGAGAGTTTCCTATGAAGATGGCTACGCTAGAGACTTTGAAGCGGGCTCTGCGGCAAAAAAAACTTGATGAATCGATATCGTCGTCCGCGAAGCACCCGTTATCTGATGCCCAATACTGCGCGGGCTTCGATATCTTGACACACGGCTCAGGATGGCTTACGTACCAAGACTTTATTATACCTCAGCTGAAGGAGCAATTATCTTTTATCTTCAACTCGCGGGACCGTATCTCGGTACTGGAAATAGGACCTGGTCCGAAAAGCGTCGTTGGATATCTTCCAGGGTACATGAGACGGAAAGTCAAAAAATATACGGCGTACGAGCCCAACGGCTTATTTGCTATGGATTTGGAAAATTGGATATGCCCATCAACAGAGACGGAGTCCCCGTTTCCTTGCCTGCATGATACATCCGACATATTTCAGACTCCGTTCGTTCTGGGCGATAGCACCAGCGATGACGATGAAAAATACGACGTTGTTCTGTTCTGTCATAGCATGTATGGCATGGAGCCCAAAGGTAAATTCGTCGAGAAGGCGCTCGGAATGCTCACTGAGGGTGGATTAGTGGTGGTTTTTCATCGCGACGGCGCCCTTGATTTCGATAGCCTGGTATGCCATCAAACGGCTTCCATGCCCACAGGAGTTATTTCTGTGCCAAATGACAACGAGATGTTAGACCAGTTTGCTTCGTTCGTTGCGGGATTTGCCATAGATGAGGATGACGCTCTTCGCTTCGAGTGGCGTAAAATCTGCTGTGACTTGGCTCGGCGCGAGGATGCGTTTTCAAGCAAACTTTTATTCAGTGCCCCAGATCTGATGGTGACTTTCAACTCACACGCAACTTCGTTGTCGGAGCTGACGGCACAGGTTCCAATGGCAAATGAGGATCGGGGCATGGAAATCAAGAACCGCGAAGCTCGGCTTCATCGCACTCCGATTGTAAGACCGACGGAAATCAGTCACATACGGACTTGTGTTCAATGGGCTGTGAAGCATAGGATTGGTTTGACTGTTATTAGTGGAGGTCATAGTGGCCACTGTCTTTGGCCCAACGTTGTCGCAGTTGATATGGCTGCCTTTGACAAGGTGCATATTCTCACAGCGGACGACGATACAGACTCTCATCCTGGACCTTGTTCTTTCATTGTAGCTGAAGCTGGCTGCAAGACGGGGGACATTGTCAGCAATGCCATGCAAGCCGGTCTGACACTGCCGCTTGGGGCACGCCCGAGCGTGGGTGCCGGGCTATGGCTTCAAGGTGGTATCGGGCATCTAGCTAGATTGCACGGGCTTGCATGTGATGCCATTGTTGGCGCTGTCGTTGTCAGCGTCAAAATTGGTGATGTACACTACGTTGGTCATGTACCAATTGAACACCGACCAGTCGGGGCCGTTCGTCCCGAGAATCACGACGATATTCTTTGGGCACTAAAAGGTGCTGGAACCAATTTTGGTATTGTCACCAGCACCATTTTCAGAGCCTCCGTTGCCCCAAAGTTCCTGGTTCGGAATTGGGTTCTCCCGTTGAACGACTACGTCGAGGCGCAGCTCAAGATTGAAGACTTTAATAAGCGAATCGCGGGTGAATTACCTAGGACCTCTTCTTCAGACGCATATCTGTACTGGGACACCGGCAAATTGCATCTTGCTGTGACCACAGTCGAAGTTTCGACAACGCTCACCCTTTTAGCGCCAGAATCAAGCGCCGTGAATACAATCTTAGGACCTGAAATTGATTCAATGATCGTGGACGCCGTTGAGCTATTCGAGACAGAGATGTACGTCTCTCGGCTACATGGCGGACACAGCCGTGGCAAGACCTCTGCTTTCAAGCGATGTGTATTCTTGAAGAACATCGAAGAACCCAATGTTGCCGAGTGCTTGATAACCGCACTCGAGAATTGCCCAACACCACTATGTTATCTACATCTACTACACGGAGGTGGGAAAATTAGTGACTTTGCTGCTGATACCACGGCTTTTGGCTGTCGTGACTGGGATTTTGCCTGCGTCATAACAGGCGTCTGGCCTCGCGATCAAGACGATACCGAAATCGCACAATCTGCCGTACGGTGGGTATACAGCGTTGTCGATGACCTCTTGCCCTTGGGCAGAGGAGCTTACGGCGCAGACCTGGGGCCCGATCCCAGAGATGCCGCGCTCGCGGCAAAGGCTTTCGGACCTAATCTGCTACGATTAAAGCGTCTCAAACGTAGCATGGACCCGCACAATGTGCTGAGTTACGCCTGTCCGATTCTGAAAGCGCCTCTTGGACCAAAGCTTATTGTTCTCGTTACCGGCAAAAGCGGCGCCGGCAAGGACTACTGTGCCGACATTTGGGTCTCCGTATTCGCCCGTCATGATGCAAGACTCAAGGTGCGCGCGGTCAGCATCAGCGATGTTACCAAGCGAGAATACGCAGTAGTTACTGGCGCTGATCTCGGCCTTTTGCTTTCAGATCGCGCCTACAAGGAGCGTCACCGACCAGCATTGACCGCATTCTACCAAGAACAGATGCGGCAACGACAGCAGCTGCCAGTGGACCGCTTCCAGAATTTAGTGTACGCAAACTTGGATGTGGATGTGTTGTTCATCACTGGCATGAGAGATGAGGCTCCAGTTGCAAAATTTTCGCATTCAGTGCCGGAAAGCAGGGTACTCGACGTTCACGTACAAGTCAACGAAGAATTGCGGCGCATCCGCCGAGGGCTTCAAAGCCATGAGGACGACAGAAATCATTATGACAGTGACAGCGAGAATAGGGACCGCGAGTATCGACCCGATTTTGTCTTCAATAATGACGTGACCGGAAATGTGGCGGTCAAGGAATTCGGTGAACGCTATCTGCTTCGGTTTTTCCACGAAGATATAGAGCAGCTGGCTCAAATAGTGCCACGTGTGTCCGACTTTCCTAGTCTTGGTACTGAATTCCGTGACGTACTTGGTATTTCCAATCGGCCAGATGGACTGACCCTAGCCACAACCTTGCTACGAAGGCATTTCACCGGTGACTGGTCTGAAGTCGACGTCGTGGTGACTTGCGAGACCGGCGGCATCGTCTTTGCGTCACCGTTAGCCTACCAGATCAAAATTCCCTTGGTCATCATCCGTGAAGCTGGGAAGCTGCCTCCGCCGACGGTCTCCGTTACCAAGTCATCGTCGTACATCTCTTCTCTGGCAGCTAGCGGCTCGGAAGAAAAGCGGATTGAAGTGAAGCAAGATGCTATCCGTCCCGGCTCGTCAGTAGTGGTGGTAGACGACGTGCTGTCCACGGGGAGAACGCTGTGCGCGGTATTACAGCTATTAGAAAAGGCTGGAATCGGCGCGGAGAAGGTCAGCGCCATGGTCGTAGCTGAGTTTCCGGTCCATCGTGGTAGGGAATATTTGCGTCAACGAGGGTTTGGCAAGGTACCTATTCAAAGCCTTCTAGTTTTCGGTGGTGCTTGAGATACGACGGAGCAGACTGTGACAATCCGAATCGAATGATGCATTTTCCTCATGGTCAATGTATGCTACCACTTTGCTAGATTGATCTGACATGTTTCTGACGTTGGTGCATTAGGGTTATGTAGGGCCGCGAAGATGGAAGTCAAATATATGAGGATAGGTTCAATCTATCATCCAAACCAATTCCTTTTCTCGATTCTACAGATTAGTACTCTGGAAATGAGGTCACTTATCAGTAGTATGGGCTCGTGGCTCTTCAGTGTTCGGTGGGCTACTAGAAACCCGCAAGGTAATCGATAAAGCTATAGTAAACTTCGTGATCACAAGCTCTTCGCCAAGTCGAAGCCGAAGACAACCTCTGAAGGACTTCTTTTCCTTTCTCATCTAGATTAGGATATTGGTGTAAACTCAGCATTTCCTTCCAAGCGACCCTCACATCATCATATGCATTATCATGCATATTTAAACGCTCTTGAAGCACCTTCTTCTATTCCACGTCTAGATCGTAAATGCAAGAGACGCCGCGATGTACTTATACTAAATGGGGAGATAAGCAGCATATTTATAGTCTAGTATATTGATAATTTGTCTATCTCGCAACATGATGTTGCCCAGGTTTAAATCGCAGTGGGTAAGTATAAAGGCTCACATTTCAGAAATTGATTTCTCAGGCTCTTGAAGATATTCTGAGGCAGACTGCTATAAGCTTTCGCAAGGGAGTCCTAGAGCTCCTAATTAGAATAGAATGGACTGTGAGGTTCTATGTCTATGAATATTAAGTCTAGATAGTAGAAGTTCTAATCATCAACGCTTTGTGTAATAGTTGAGGTAAAGTGAATTTAAAACTATTGGCAAGCTTGGGCAATTTAATTAGTAATAGAGATCTTTTGAGTCTCTAATAATATTAGCCATGCTTCCTCCAGAGTTTAGCCATGTGTACGTTTAGTTAATGTGAAATGTCGCCTATCGCGATCTACCCAGTCACGTATGAGCTCTAGGATGTCAGCAGTAATATACTTTACCAGGAATTTTAGTGTTTGTGCTTCAATTCTTGCTTTTAAGCCTTCATCCAGACAATGTTTAAGGATTACATCTGTTCCTATCACCCAGACGCCGCGCTCAGATGCACCATAGAAGAGTTTAACATGACTTGAATAGTAACAGCATATTTATTGGAGTTTGGCCTTTATTTCACAACATGAACAGAGCAAAGAACTTGGGGTTTCTTAGACAGACGAAGGATGGAAGGAGGAGAACACACAGAGAATACGTAATAAAGAAGGGAAAGATTTGGCTACCGATAGTACGACTACGTTGGGCCGCGTGTCATACCCGTCAGTGACGAACGACCTTCCAAGGCATCATAGGTATACTGGTCAAGCTCGATGGCATAGATTGATTGGTCTTCATGTTTTTCTGGTCTTTCCTTTGTCTTGTTATGTCTCCTTGTTATTTTTTTTTCTTGATGTTTCTCAAGTTACGTGTCTTGTGCTGGCCAGCTATGCCACTGCAAATATCAAAAGGCACCGGACATTCATTCGGCAATATCACTCTCTAGATACAGGACTCTATATGCATTCGTTTCCATGAAGCACTTGTAAGGAATTTGAACAAATCTGCAAGTTTTACAGCTAGCTACTCGCGTAGTCAGGAGGACGCCTAGAAGGGCGTTTTTATCTACCTCGGCGTTCGTAGGTAAATAATGCAAAAAGCAGACAAAGCAATTAGAATCAACCCTCGATTGCTATCAGTACATATCCACATAGATCAATAAATAATATTGCTGCTAAGTTGATTCACTGTCTCCATTCCTCCTCGACTGACGCCGAGAGTCAACGTGCAGTTTGCACAATTTTGCGTGCAGAGTTGTGGCTTCTTCTTCGGTCACGCCGCCGACTCTCAGACAACGCTCGGTGAAATCTTCGACCGATAATTTCAAGATTTGAGCCCCAGTCTCAGTAGGCGCCACTACGGAGGGCAGTATTGATGGATTACCCGACTAAGCAATGAATGAGCATTACGAGCCGGTGAGAAACCCCCGAAAACAGTGGCAATGTATAGTTTAGACACACCTGTGTTTTGATATAGTTGCGAAGATCTTTATTGCTCCAGGTCGTTGGCACTTTCGGATTGTAGTGTGTTGGCTGTGCGGATCGGAGCATCTCCGCATACCGAAGCGTGTTCTTGGTTGCGCCGGTATCCAACAAACTAGGATTAACGCAGGCGATAACAGCAGTCCGACAGCTACGTTTTCCGGAGAGATCAAACATATGCTTCAGTACTCTGGTTAGCATGCTCTGCCGAAAGGGAATGTATGGTCGTTTAGGAGCCTTCCCTGTGGTTGTACTGGGGTCCGCGTCGGCTATGCCGCGGATACAGTCCTTCAAGACTGACAAGCTTATGTTTATCTCACGTGTCTCCTTCATGCGTTCAGAGGTATGATTAGCGATATCTCGGGCGGCTTCGGAGCCCGCGAGATCAATCAGGTACAGAAGTCCGTCTTCTGCAGACTCAGCAGGACTCTCAATACGAATACGGCAGATGGCGTGAGAACGTGATGATCGATCGTTCTTTTCTGTAGTAGCCTCTTTTCGAAATGAAGTGGCCGTATCGATCAACGTCAAGAGTTCTGAGGCACTTTTGATGTGCGACTCCTGAATGCCGATGAGTTGGGTATCACCAAGAGAGTCCTCCAGTATTGAGAATGGAGTGCGGGAATTTAAGAGATCTGTAAGTCAAGTCAATCAATCATGTAATAAAGCAAACTTCATACAGCAACTTTTACCAAATGCTGAATTCCCTGCAAGTTCGAAGATAGAAACATGTACTCTCTTCTCGCCTTGAAGAGTGCCATCAAACAAGGTCTTTGCGACCAGCCTTTCCAACTGGCTAATAGTGAATGTTTTTCCGGACCCCGTCTGTCCAAAGGCAAAAAGAGTTCCTACATTACCTCCCCAGGCATAAGGAAGAAGCGGCTGAACAATATCTTCGTAAATCTCTGTAGTAGTACTGTCGGCACTGAAAACCTTGCCCGGTCTATATGTGAAAGACTAGCGTTTATATCTTTTAGCATGTGTGAACCGATGCAGATATTTGAGATACCATATTTCATAGTTCATGAAAAGTGTTTAGATAAGCAAAGGACTGTGTCAACTCTGGATAGATGTTGTATTTACGAGACACTCATCTCTCAAATTCTCACGTACATTTATGGTAGGCAGACCCCGTATGACCCTTCGTAATTCGTGTATATCCACTGTGTCATCCTCGCCGTCACGAGGAAAAATGGCAACGACTTGCCCTGACGAAACCTCATCATCTAATATCGGTCTGATGCGAGCTACCACGGACGTTGTGGGGTTGATGCCCTTTGGTAGACGTTCAGCTGCTTTCCGATGCGGAGGCTTGAATCTCTGAACCAGAAGCTTATAGCGTTCAGTGTTCTCCAGTAAATATCGTTCCATGTTTTTCTTGAGTTCTAAATCTGTTTGGGCGAGTAGAAAGGGGAGAAGTGATCTAGACTGTGAAGGCCCAAACAATATAATATTGGCGGCTATGATCTAGAAAACTAAGCATGGAGAGAAAAGGGGAAAAAGCTATGTGAAGCTATCCGCAGAGCCGCTACATGTGGCGTGACCACGTGACGGGATATGCCCTCTCCGCTCAGCGCTAGCCACGTGGTCAGACCTCGCATGGCCGGAACAACATTCCTCCGGATCCGTAGTGGCCATATCCGCTTTTTCCCGAATAGTGGCATACGCAGCCCGTCACATAGACAAGGGTGTATTAAGAGGCTACTGTTGATCCTTTGCGCGGGAGTACTCCGTACATGTAAACAAACAACAATGAGCTGCGCCCTGAGCCCCAAGAAAATACTAGACGCGAAGCCCAATAAAATCACTTTATTCTATAAGGGCTCTTCTGCTACTGACTCTTGTGTTTCTTAGCAGGAACCATGTCGGTAACTATAGCACCTGGGTCATTGACGATTTAATCATTCTTTGCACTTCAGTAATCACATGTCTCTTTCCCGAAGAGCCCACTCTAGCCCAAAATCTCATCACTATAACGGCCATCGAGTTAGCAAGAGTCTGAACTCTATTTGCAAGGGCAAGATGAGAACTTACGTGTACAAATGATCCGGCATGCGAATGCCATCATTAATCGAGACCCCCATCAACCGTCCTCCATCCACCGTCAACAGCGCACAATTCATATACCCTCCACCGGGACTCGACAACAACAACACAGGTCCAACCATCTCCTCGGGGCGACCGGGGCGGCCTGCAGTACTTCGCAGCGCTGCTTTTTCGGCTTGATGGTTGATGTTGTATTCGTGTTTGCCGGCGGCAACTCCGGTCATTTCGGAGGGGAAGATGCCGGGACAGATGGTGTTGACGCGGATTCTCATTCTGTATGAACATAAGTCCGTGTCTATGCGCTCATTTTTGGGACTGCTTACGGGTGGAAACGACCGGCAAGGAGCTTCGAGAGATGAATGACTGCATGGCGGTCAGTAATACCGTAGGCACAGTATTCAGGGTGACTCACCAGCAGCCTTGGAGACGCCGTATGTTATAGATCCCATCGATCTTTCTGAGTATCAGCATTTACCTTGATTAAAGTTGGCTATGTTCTATACCTGATATTACCCAAACCCGCCAACGATGCAATCACGCATACATTCGGATCCTTCGATTTGCGTAGCAAGGGTATGAAGTTGACGGTGAGAAAGTACACGCCATTCACATTGACTGCTCGAAAATTAGTCCTTGGACCATATGGCATGCCTTGAATGAGAATAGCTACCTACTTTGATTGCTTCGGTCAAAATCCTCTCTATATAGACTGTTAGCAACACTCATGGCTTCTGCTGAGATGGTTATCAGATACGTACTCGGTGAGTCCATTTACGAGCATATTCTCAACTTGGTCGGCTGCAAAAGGTCAATATGCAATTTCCACCCCTTGTACTAAGGAGACTCACGGTCGTTGTGGTCTTTGGCCGTCACTCTCCAAGGGCTGTTAACTCCGGCGCAATTTATGAGTGTATCGATCTATCAACCAACATCTCCCCATCAATATGCAAACTCAACTGAGTAGAAATGATCGACAGAGCACAGACATAAGTCTCCTTAGCAGCAATACACTCAACAATAGCCTTACATCCTTCTGCCGTTTGGACATCCCCTTGAATTCTAACAAAAGTCAATCAGTCACTTCGTCCCCTCTCACAGTTGTTGCTGGGTTTCGACTCACGCATGAATATCTCCCCCAATCTGTTTAGCAGCCGTCTCCAGCGCATCCTTCCTCCTACCAGAAATATACACTTTTGCGCCATTAACCGCAAACCCTTCAGCAATGGCTTTACCGAGACCAGAGCCGCCGCCGGTGACGACGACGACTTTGCCCTTGACGGAGAAGAGATCTTCGATTTTGAAAGAGACGTGTTGTTCTGCCATGATACTACGTTCTGGTCGCTATTTTTATCTTGCTATGAAGGAGATTTCTTGGGGATTTTGAGAAAGTCATTGACAAAGCCAGCTCGGACTTCTTCCGAGCATGGCCAAGTGCGGGGGTTTCTTGTGTAGGGGAACTAAGTCTACTCCGCAGAATCAAACTCCAAGCACCTCGGGATCGTGAGCGAGGTCGGTCTGCTGAAATGCCATACTCGAACAGAGTTCCAATGCATGTATGATGTTGCCGATGCCCTGAATACATGCAATCTTCCCCGGATGTCCCCCGGGGGCCTGGCAAAACGCAACCCGGACTCGTCTATCGTTTTATTCGAGAACAAGAGAGTTTCTCAACACACTCAGCACTTGAAACATAGCATACAACTAACTAAACACCAGAACCATGCCACCGGCTACAAACGTCGACGACCCCAAGGCCATTGTTCCCACCGACGAAGAACGAGACAGCGGCGTAATGAGCGACATGAAGCTCTACGAAGCCAACATCAAGTTTGGTAATAATTCTAGTTCGACGCTGACGCCGCAGGCCTGGAGGAAAATTCAGCATGTTAAAACATTTCAGGGATATTGAGTTAGTGGCTGCGAGTACTGATGTAGTTCATGGATGCGAGAAGTAGAATATATATCAGTTTTAGGTTCTTGACATAACAATTGATTCAAGTGTCTCTGGTCGTACATTATCCACAATGAGTAATATTTATAAGTAGAGTTGGGGTTAATAGCGAACACCGCCCTTCCCCTTGCCCACACTTTTCTAGATACGCTTCTCTGGCGACCCGTATCCCCGAACTTCTCTCGCAATATTGACTCAAAGACAATCAGACGTTCGGTGGAGAAAGACAGGTAAAATGTCAACTTTTGAGCATTCTCGGAGATCGTATGACTTGGAAACACTCCACACACGAGCGACCAACTCGTCGCTTAAGTTCTCTATCAGCTAAACTAGGTCTGTTACCATATGGTTCATCATTCTGAATCGAAGCTATGGAAATCGACTTCAATTTTGTCAGCCGCCATTCGGAAAAGGCTGCATATGATCCGACTGATTGTTGGCGCATTCCTTCCAGGAAGAGAACCGTAGGACAGCTCAAATGGTGAAGATGACTCGCATGGATGTCAATTTTCGGAATTTTCGGGGCGTGAAAGCCCAAGCCCTGAAGTGTAATTTGTAATTGATTGTTATCAAGTTCTCGGCGCTCCTATAGAAGCTGAAGCCTCATAGTCTGCACTGAACATCTCATGATTTTTGGTAGGCTGGTATCCGCAATGACCATTGTTTTTAGAAAGTGGTGCCCTATTCAGCAGGCTGGTCATTCTTTAGTTTCTTGTTTCGAACCTTTCGGAAACGTTGATCATTTGGATCGAATCCTCCGTTACCCCAGAGGGCCCATTCCTCAGTCTCTCTCATATAATCCTCCGGACGGAATGAGATACCTTCCGATTTCTCTTTCTCTAGCAATTCAAAGAACCGATCGTAGTCGATTCTTGTATGCCATTTGCCATCAACTTTGAACCTGTCAGAGGCGAGTAAAATGCAGCAACTATGAGCGTGCTCCGCTCCGATGCCATAGCCCAAACCTCGTCTTTCGAGTTCGTCGTTCAATGCGAGCACAAATGCGACGACCTCTTCGTAGAATGGTACGTTTTTCATGGTGAGACCTACTCCGGCACTTGAGCTTGTGCCGCAATATGTGACACCCTTGACTTCAATGAAGCAAGGCAAGCCTTTCTCTACCAGATCAGCATATTCTTTGACCTCGTCGTCGATGTTGAAGCCCTTGACAAGTGTCAAGCGGAAAACAGTACGTTGGAAATGACGCTTCTCGCGAAGAATGTCCAGGCAGCGCTGGAATCGCTCCCAGAAGTCACGATGCAGAGGACGGTCAATTCTTCGCAGACTTTCACGGTTGCTGGCGTCGATAGACACGTATAATTGGGTGACACGATGGAGAGTAGCCAATTGGTCGGGATGTTGTGCATTGCATACCAAAAAGCTCGATATCTGTTCACTGTGAAGCATACCGAGGAATTCATTGATATGAGGATAGAAGATAGGTTCTCCGACCAAACTCAAAGCGCAGTGTCGAATACGCATAGCCTCCGCAAATCGTTCTGCACGAATGCCGGGAATGCCCTTTAGCAATTTGATCTTTTTGTAATGACCTTCTTTGACGCCGTTGAAGATCATTTCCGGAGGGTCGACTTTCCATCGCCACGTCGTACCCACGGGATTCGTGCCATGGCGCCAGCAAAAGACACATTTGTTGCTGCATGACAATGATGGGGTGGTTTCCATGCATAGATGTGACTTGATACCATAGAACGAATACTTGTAGCATGAGCCCCGTCCTCGGAGAGCTGATTTAGTCCAACGGCAGATCTTTACTCCAGAGTGAGATCCAACAATTGTGTAGCCTTGTTTCGTAAGAGATTTGTAGGTTGGTGATGTAGACGGCACCATTTCTTTCAGTGCTGTCTGACTCGTCTCAACTTTTGATACTGTTGTGAAGTCGACGGGTATTGGATCGCCTTGCCTTTTCTTTGCACTAGCCCCGAAGTTGATATCTTCCAAGTCAACTACCATCTGTGATTTCTTACTCGATGGTCCGTCCTCATCTTCTGCAGCTGACTCTTCGTCACTTTCCAACGGGTCACCACTACCCGTCACACCTTCACCTAAACCACCAGTCTGTGCTACTTCGAGCAAAATCTCGGCCAACCCATTTGCCCATTCTTTCAAGGAATTCAGTGCGTCTGATTTCGAATCACCCATACCGAGAGGATATGCGCGCCTCTTTGCAGTAAGCTTGGCCATCCAACGGTCAATTTCCTTTGCTTGTGAACAGAACCCATCTTCTTCCGTAGGCCAACCCTCCTTGTCACCGAATCCAAACACGGAATATCCGGCCAAAGTCGACAATGGCGCAGTATCAATACGAAAATCGTTATGAGTCTCATCCAAATGGGCGATGAAGGTGTCGATGATGGTATCGATATTGTAGGTTGGGATCAAGAAACAATAGACATATCTGGTGTTGGGAGAGTTTGCTGGTGGCTTGGGAGCCGCAATGAAATGGTCATCGAAATCAACCTCAGCCAAGTCGTAGATTTCCGGAGGAAGGAGACCCCATTCTTCGTCATTTCCCGGTGATTTCTCTTGCGCCGCTGTGCGCAGTTGTTCGGATAGCCAGTGCGCATGAGTCTGAGTGGATGCGGTCAATGAAGCGAAAAATATAACTGGCTTGATATACGAAGGACCACTGATTTCGCCGGCCCTTTGTGTATTCTTTCCACCGCGGCGATCTTTCTTGCCCACCACTCTCTTGGGGCCGGATGCAACAGGTTTCGGTGTAGGCTGGACCTCGGTAAATGCTTTTGATTCGAGGACGGAAGCGACGGGTTTCTCTTTCGGAAGGACTGATTCAAGACGCGGCGACGGGGGAAGTGACGACGAAGAGAGACTTTTTGATCGTTTGAAGCCGAAGAACCGTACGAAAAGAAAGAAGACTGCTAGCGAGACAATGATAGGAACGCGAAAGCTGTGCCAAGTTGCCAGAAAACCTACCGTACATCGGATTAGCGCAGACATGAATGGATAGACTTGGGCATGCGCTCACCTGGTACAAAAGAAGAGTCTGCCATGGCGAGAGACTTTCTCGTTTATTGAGCGGACGAGTTGACGACGGTAATGTTCAGTCAGTCTAGATGAAAATTTAGACTGGACATTGGCGGGGCACACGAGTGATTTAGGCGAGTTTAGTTGACCAACATAGTCGGTCCAGGGCTTCACTGCGTACTGGAGGATCGTGATTCTTCATGCAGATTTATGAAGATGATATAGAAGACCGTAACCCGAAATTGCCGCTGAGTCTCTTGTGTGTGGTGAGAATGTTCATTTTTGTGTCTCTGGTAGATCGGGGTGGGGCTATTTTTGTATATCCTAACCGTACTATTGGCCAGATCCGTGGGTCGCCCTTATCGCGCGCCAGGCAACTACTCCGGAGTCTCGTCTGAGTCAACAACAACATCCTTTAACTGCACTTTCTCGTCTTTATTCTTGGATCTTATCAATTCGTGATGGATTCTCAAGACGAGAAGCATGGCCTTCTGGCCTACGAAGAACAACTCTCCTCCGACTTCGTGCCGAACAAAGAGGATTTGCCTACTATCAGTACCCCCCGACGCTCTTTCCGTTCTCGAGTGTGGTCACTCGGACTCGCTGCATTGTTGACATTGGCTGCAATCGCTTTCTGGGCCACATCATCTTCTAGACATTGCCATAAAGTAACGCCACTTAAGAGCATAGAACAGCGAGTTCACAAGATTCTTTCTGAAACACCTCTTATCGGTAAGTAAACCCTCTATAGGTTACGAGCTCTGGCTAACTGGGTAGACGGCCACAATGACCTTCCTATACTCGTGCGAGCTATCTATGGCAACAAGATCTATGGCTCCGACTTCGTCAAGCGCTTTGCCTTTGGCAATTTGACCGGCCATGTTGATGCGCCACGTTTGGCCGACGGCCAAGTCGGCGGTACCTTTTGGAGTGTGTTCGTTCCTTGCCCTGCAGACGGCGCCGATTTCTCCAATGAGAACTATGCAGAGAGCGTGAGAATGACCTACGAACAGGTTGATGTTATGACCAGAATTCAACAGGAATTCAAGGGTATTTTGTCAGAGTCGCCAACTGGCACCACGGCCCTGAAAGAATTCCACCGAGGCAAAGTCATTTCGCCATTCGGCATCGAGGGCTTGCACTCTATTGGAAACTCTCTCTCACATCTTCGATCATTTTACAAACTTGGTGTCCGCTACGCAACCCTGACACACAACTGCCACAACATCTACGCCGATGCAGCTCTCGTCGAAGTTCCCGGCGGCGGAGTCAAAAAGGCGGAGCCAATCTGGAACGGCGTTAGCGAGAAGGGAAAAATCATCGTCGACGAGATGAACAGACTAGGCATGATTGTTGATCTTGCGCATGTTAGCGAGGCTACGATGCGCGATGTTCTCGGTGCCAACGAGGACGACTGGATTGGAAGTCAGGCACCAGTCATTTTCAGCCATAGTTCCGCCCACGCTCTCTGCCCGCATCCTCGCAATCCGACCGACGAGATTTTGAAACTTGTCAAGAAGACTGATTCTGTTGTTATGGTCAACTTTGCCCCGGAATTCATTAGCTGTACTGCATCCGACCGCGAAGACGGAATGCCTGATTTCTACCCACCAAACGCGACGCTTGCACGTGTTGCAGACCACATCATGCATATTGGCAACGTCATTGGCTTCGACCACGTCGGCCTTGGCAGTGACTTTGACGGTATCGAATCTACACCCAAGGGTCTGGAAGACGTGTCCAAGTATCCGGACCTGATTGCAGAACTGCTTAGGCGTGGAGTCAGCGACTCGGATGCCTCCAAGGTGGCAGGCGGCAACTTGCTTAGAGTGTGGAAGAAGGTTGATGAAGTTGCGCTCGAGATGCAGGCAGGCGGCGTGATGCCGGCAGAAGATGATATTCCTCCTTTCGGGCCTGATATGATTTCTGTATAGACTTTTCAATGTTTCATTAAATTGTCTTGTTAGACTTTTTATAGAGCTGTATTTGACATTCAGCCACGTGCAGCTTAGGTATATGGTTTATATGTTATTATTACACATGCGATTAGAGTATGTGTGACATGATCATCGTTAAAAGGCCAAGAACATTTACACCTTTGCAGTCTCAAATGCAACTCTCGGCGCCCTTTCTTCCAATTTCAGATAAACCTTGAATGCCTCCCACGCCGTCTCCCCCTGCACACCCACAAACGCGTACGGCGCACCTTCTTTCTTGCGCAGTCGCGCACTCTCCTCAACTTCCTCCTCACCCACCCACAACCACTTAACATGCTCCCTCGGATCCAATTTGATCTTCTCCTCCCACCCAAGCGTATCCGCCGCTTCATGCACATCAACCACAAAACTCCACTTGCCCACCAACCCCAAACTCCTTGGCTCAATCCACTCATCGACGCGAACAATGTCACGGATGCGACTGACGTGCAGACCCGTCTCCTCCCAAACCTCGCGCGCTACGCCATCTAGAAGAGTCTGATCTTCAGGGTCGAGTGAACCACCGGGGAAATCCCAGTATCCGCCGTACGAGTCGTCGAGGGCGCGCTGGATGATGAGCATTAAATGTGAGTCTTGCGTCCTGCCGGACATGGATGAAGCAACGTGTTTCAAGGTGGCGGACTCTGATGCCGAGTCCGGGAGATGTTGGTCATGAGCGCGGCGGGTGAACACGAAGCCTGCTATGATGAAGAATTTGTAGTCTGGATGGGCAAGCGCAAAGTCGGCAAAGGGGACGTCGTACTCTGCGGATAGGTGCGGCGCGACGGTGTAGCTGTAGAGGGGGGAACCGGCTTTGTTTGTTGCCATTGCGCACTCTTCGATTTTCGGATGTATATACAGTTGATTTTGTTGCTTTGCACTTGCATGTCTTGTACCGGGTATGAAGTTTTTATTATTCACATCCTTTCGTGAGTCAGCGAATGCCGTGTAGGCTACTAGGCAACCACCAGGGCGCTCGATAAGCACAGGAAAAGTCTTGGCAGGACACTTTAACGATAATTTGCTTATCTAACTATCCAAGCAGACTCGTTTACTGGCGAGCCGCATGACTTTGATGCTCTACATGAGACAAGCATTATTAACTATGAGGCTGAAGATGAAACCTTTGGAGGTGTCGTCGGCAGAGATCTCGATCGCAACCGAGACTAAACCGCATCCAGACAGTATCTGCACTATTACGTAGACAGTAGACAGCATAGTGAAATCAGTTCAGTTAGTTGAAAGATTAGATGCATCACGTGTGCCTAGTCAAGTCACTTCCGTGTCATGGCCAGAAACAGGATACCTCCGTAGAAGACGAATACATTCTGCAGATCATCGCGAGGAGTCCTCACCAAGGTAGGGCTGGCCACTGACTCGTGGATCTGTCAGTCATTCGAAATGATTCAATATGGGTCCTCCGCGAACCCCTTTGCAAGTGTGTGCAAGTTTAGCCGGGAATTGCATCATGTTAGCATGTTACCCCTCGAACCCCAAAAGGACCGCCGATTTCGTAGCCGAGAGTGCCGATCCTGAGACGAAAAAGGAACTGGAAAAAAAATAAATCTCCATTCAATCCAGTTGAATATTCGTGGCAGTGGGCGACTGTCAGGTAGTCTCTCCCGGCCAATCACAGTTGAATCATTGGCATTTGATAATGACTAGTCTCAACTTGGCCTAGCTCATAGGACGAACCGTACGCCAGGGACCAATCATTGCAGTCGACTTTTTGACGACTAAACCCTTCCAGGCCTAGCGCTGGCCTTTGGATCAACCTGGAACAAAACCGGATTCCTTCCAAGCTGCACTTTTTCTTCATTTTTGCCTGACTTCTCCATCTACTCCGTATTCAATAACTAAATTGATGCATTATCATTAACCAGCAGAAGCGAAAAAAGAAGAACGGTGGCACTGGAAGACGCTTTGATGTCCATCTGCCTGCAACTGACGTCCTTCGGCGTCTGGATCTTTGCTCTCTGAGTGGCACGCATACCCACCGTCTTGTCCCCCCACATAAACCCATCCGTCATTGCGTTGAAGTTTGGACGCCTGGATTCTCAACCTGAGCCTGACGCTTGATTCTTTTCTCTCTTTTCTTCTGGTCTGATTGTCATATCGTCAAAGTCTTGACTGTCTGTCTTTACAGCTGGTGTTGTAAGAGAGAAAGAAAAAAAAAAAACCATCAGTCTGTCGCCACCACGCAGAGGTGCCCCTCTGCATACCATCAACAATAAATACATACACCTCCAATTGGGCAATTCCCCACTCAAACACCAGAGACAAATACACCTTGTCGAATGTTCTCACTCTTCAACTACATCTCACGCCTCGTTCACTCTCTCATGCACCAACCCTCAGCGTCCATGGCCATCAATGGAGGCGGTGATGAAACACTGGCCAACATGTTTGCTCCCCTCACCATAAGATCAGGCGGATCGGGCCCGCAGAGCAAAGAACCTGCCTCAACCGTTGTACGAGTCAACGAACACAAGCCAGAGTTTGCGCGACGATCACAGTCGCATAGTATTCAACCTCTCGACCCCTTTGAGTTGTCTGCTCCAGCCACCGACTCGGATCTGGGCCGCATTTTCTCCTTGTCGCCACTGCCGACTATTGTGCTCAATGCGAACCTGCGAATAACGCAAGTCTCGGAAAGTCATTTGGTCTTTAGCGGTTACACCCGTGCTGAGATTTTAGGTCACAGCATTTATGACCTCCCAGCACATAAGGTTCCGGCGACCGACACCACCAGTCTTCATCGGGTAGTCACGCACGCGATCAAGACAGGCGAATTGCAGATTATAGACGATATCTCTATTGACAATGGGGTCGATTATACGGTATACAGTGTCCACATTATGCCCATCCAGGAGCAAGGCAAGTTACTTTACGTGATTTTGACGGTTCATGACGTGACCAAGGAATCGTCCGCCCGACAGACTAACAGAGAGCTGGCGTATATGAATGAAACATACAAGGTTCTTGTTGATACCGTAAAAGATTATGCGATTTTCATGCTGGACACCACTGGCTGTGTCGCCACATGGAACTCGGGCGCTGCCATGATAAAAGGGTACAGCTCGGACGAGATTATTGGCCGCCACTTTTCGACTTTCTACGGCGAAGACGATCGAATAGTCGACAAGCCAGGCAAGGAGTTGGAGGTGTGTTTGAAAGAAGGCAAAGTGGAAGATGAAGGATGGCGGTATCGCAAAGACGGTTCGCGCTTCTGGGCCAACGTTATGATCACCCCGATTTATACCGCAGGTCGTCACGTCGGCTTTGTCAAGGTTACGAGAGATTTGACGGAACGAAAAGCAGCCGAGAGCCGATTGATAGCGGCTTTTGAGGAGTCTTCCAAACTCAAATCCGACTTTTTGGCGAATATGAGCCACGAGATCAGGACGCCGATGCATGGCATGCTGATGTCCATACAGATGCTCGCGGGAACGAGTTTAGACGATAAGCAAAAGGAGTATATCAACATCATTGAAGACACTGGTTCTGTTTTGCTGCAGATTATCAATGATGTACTTGATTACTCTAAACTGTCGTCTGGCACTTTCACCATTACCCCCGGCGTGATCGATGTTAAAGAGGTTGTGGGTGCCGTATATCGAAATTGTCAATCCTCTTTAAAACCGGGTGTCGACTTGCGTATCACTTACTCGGATCGATTACCAAAACATGTGAAAGGAGACCCCCTTCGGTATCGACAAATCATACAAAATCTCATCGGCAATGCCGTAAAGTTCACAGACGAAGGTAGCGTTGACGTTTCCGTCACAGTTACAGAGGATCCGCAAGATAGTTCGACCTACGAGATAACCACCATGGTGGTCGACACTGGTATTGGTGTTCCCGAGGACGCAGCCAGCTCACTTTTCACCCCGTTCACACGATTTGCAGACAGCAGTCGAAAGAGATATCAAGGTACAGGATTGGGATTGTCGATCTGCAAGAGTCTGGCAGAGCTGATGGACGGATCGGTCGGATTTGCGCCGAATCCAGATAATCATGGAAGCGTTTTCTGGCTTACAGCCAAGATGGGCACGGTTGACAACTCACGATCCGATCGGCGGTCAAGCAGAAACCGAGGTCCTGACCTGAACGCTCAAATCAAAGAGCTAGCACCTCGAAAACAGCTACTACTCGTCGAAGACAACATGATGAATCAAACCATCATGCTAAAATTGCTCAACATGATCGGCTTCGAGAAAGTCGACACGGCCTGGAACGGCGCCGAGGCAGTGCGCAAAGTCAAACAAAAGCCTCTTTCATACAACGCGATTCTAATGGATATCAACATGCCAGTCATGGACGGTGTGGATGCCACCAAAGCCATTCGCGGGATGAGCCGAGAGGTACCTATTATCGCGATGACGGGTAATGCGCTCAAGGGTGACGCGGATTTGTATCTCGCGAGCGGCATGAATGATTATATCGCGAAGCCGGTCCATCGTCAACATCTGGTTTCGGTGCTACTGAAATGGATCGGGCCGTAGTTCGATCCGCATTTACAACGTGCATACAACATATTTGGATATTTGTACATCATTCCCCTCACATATCCTACTTCTTTATTTATTCTCGGACGAGGTCGATTTGACATCAGGAGGCGTTCTCATCTACGGGCAGGAGTAATGCCATCAGGCACGCGGTTGATTTTTTGCAATGATCTACGACGCAGACAGTCGGTACTACCCGCTGCTGCAATTGAATAGTATTACGACATATGTTTCGTTTTGTGACATACATTTCTTGTTTTGGGGTTTCTTCGTCATTTATACCCATTCTATGGCATTGCGTTATTTCTTCGAGCGCACACACGGAGTGTGCCGCTTTGGCGATAGGTTTATTGCGCATACTTGCGTACATACATACTTGCATGCAATTTACGAGATAAGAGACTCATGCTGATCCTTATTCTTAATACTTGACATACCCATTCCCAGATACACAAATCTCAACCACGACCTCCCACAAACGGGGTTGTACAGTACTACCTAGAGGAAGGAGACACAAGGCTTAGAATATACCTTGGTTTTGGGATCTAGGGGACATCACATGCAACATTTGAAACAAACCTCTTTTGGAATTCTACATCTGTAGGTATGATTGCACAGGCAGTCATTTCCCCGCCGCTGATTACATGTACATCCTTTCCGGATAATGTATGAGGCTTCAAGCGCTCTTCCTCCGAGAAAGTCAATCGAGAGATCAATATTATGACCATCTGTCAGCGACGATCAATCTGCAACATTCAGAAAATGGTATCAAGAGTGTGCCCGGATAGCTGCATGTCGTCTTTTCAAATACAGGGGTGTTACCCCATGATGCGTTAACGTTGCATTTTGTAACTGCGTTTCAACGGTTGTGCGCATGAGGCTGATGTGTTATGCTGTCCTCAGGAGGGCTGTTTGTATACCTCCGACGTTATTCAAAATTAGGCCACGCCGTTTCTAGAACTAGGTACATCTCTACCCATTGACGTACGGATCAACAGTAGGTATTCTACACATGAATGTTTTCTGCCTGATTGAGTGTGGATATCGGCACAACGAGAAGTCTACATGTGCAACCCTAAAACACCATCCCATGCCAAAGTCTTGTTCTGGACATTTTCGCATGAAGGACATGTACGACTTTTGTGTATTATGGCCGACTTGATGACAAGCATGTAACCACATGCAGGGCTTTCCGATAGTATATAGAGAGTCTGGATGTTAGATGGCCGTCTCTATGTATTTAGAAATCTTGATGCCCACACTTCACAATCTTCTACCTACATGGACTCTCTCAATTGAGCTTCAAACACCCCTTATATAGCAATCGCATCAATCTCTTAGCACTCCCCTGAAGTAGACAGAGAAAAAAAAGACAAAATGCTTCAAAAGAAAACCCTCTACATCCCCTTCACCATCCTCCTCATCATCGCCACCGTCCAACTCGCCCTCGTCTCGCGCATGGTTGCATTCCTGCACATCCAAAAGACCGAAGTTGGCACTTACCGCATACTCGGCAGCACCACCTCAACAGACAGCAATAATGATGCGGGAGAGTTTGATCTGCACGTCCTGCCTGAGAAGTTATCTCTGGACCAGGGACACGTCACTAACGGCGCGGCTGGGTATGGCGTCGTAATGAGTATTGCGGCCCTGGTGGCGTGCGTATTTCTGCGGAGAGATGCATATCAAAAGGTCCGTCCTATCGCACTACCCACTCATCAGATAACTTGGTAAGCAATTGGCTGATTAGGAAGAAGCGCCACAAATCCATACTACTAAGCCTCGCCATTGCCGTCTTACTACTCGTCTTGTTCATCCTCACAGCTTTCACGTATGTTTCTGCCGTGACGTACCTCACCACTAACAACAAAATCGACATCGACGTCGCGCGCACTCTTTCCACCACCGGACAGGATGCAGCAGCGACAGCAGCGTACAACATCGACAGCTGGACGCCCGAAACATGGTATCAAGCACTTCTGTTGTTGCCGCTCGACGCATCTACAAAGTCGAGCTTGTCCGCCGCCGCGTCGGAGATGGTAGCGTGGAGGACGTGGATTACGTTGTATCAGGTTGTGGGTGTGGTGGTGATGGGGTGGACGGGCATGGCGTATTTGAGGGAGTGGAAGAGATGTTGTGCGTGTGGATTGGGTTCTGGGACGGGGATTGGAGCTGGCGTTGGGGAGGCTGAGGAGGAGCTTGTGACGTATAGGGTTGGGTTTGCTGACGGTGGTAGAAAGTGACTGCCTTAATAGTGTGGATGCTCGACTTGGTGAAGTATATAAACGATGTTTCAGATGTTGTTTCGAATATTTCGTGTTCTCGAATGATTATGATTCCTGTTAGTCTGTCAATCAACTTAACCTCCAGAAATGAATGCGAGGGAACGTAATATAAATGAATCATTTCGCACGATAAAATACAATTATAAAGCGTCTTTATAGTAGGCAAACAAGAGAATACAGTACCAGCATCAAGCTGCCCTTGTAATACAACAAACAAACAAACAAACAAAAAATCAGCCCCTGGTTCAGACAGACATCTGACATTCATCCAACACATGCAATAACACACTGCGCCGAACTTTGATTCTTGGAATGATTGTAAAACTGCCTCAAAAAACAGAAATAAAACGGATGCGAGGAAGTGTACAGTGGAGAAGTGGAGTTTTGGTGTATCGAGTTGACGGTGGCGAGGCATTTATGTGTCGAAGGTTGTAAGTCTAGTCGGTGTCATTTATTAGGAGTTCGTCCCCGAGTCATCGTCATCACAGTAAGGCGAGCTTATTCGACGCCGTGGTTGTCGGCACCAGCACTGGCACCCTCGGTGGTAAAAGAACCAAGCTTCAATCCCGAATCCAAAGCAACCATCTCCGCCAGAATCTCCAAAATCTCCTTGGGCACCGTCTTATCATATATCGAAATCAAATCCTTGGGTTGAGGATACACCTTCAGCGCCTTGTAAAAGGCAAGAGCAGCTTCAACGTTGTCCGATCCCTCGGCGCAAAGACTTTCTCCCTTGGCGACTTGACCCATAAAATAGGCCTCCTTCTCTTCCAGATCTGTGGGGAAGCCTTCATCCTTTGCGGCATTGACGGCTTTCTTGATTTGGTCCCGTTGAGCGGCACCCTGGGCCTCGGCCTCTTCCTTTGCGGCGCGGGCCATGCGGCGGTTATCTCGTTTTAAAGCTTTTCGGAATTCGGGGTCGGACTGTCTTTTGTAGTCGAACCATACTGCATATGCTGTGGGGTGATGATTAGCTAGATGTGTCGATGAGGTGATGTGTTGTTGATGTGTTCGGGAGACGACATACCGAGAAAACCTGTAATGACCGTGCCCGTTGAGAGGGCAATCAACGTGGAAGTCTTCATGACGATGTGTGTATGTGATTGATTAGTGCGAGAGATGAATTGAGACGAATCGAGGATGTCGTTAATGTTGTTAATGTTTCGAATGATGGCTGTTATTGATGTTAAGTAGGTAGGTAGTAAGTAGTAGGGACTCGATGCGTCGCGGCTAAAATTAATTTTGAGCTGGGTGGATCATTGTTGTTCCGCCGCGGCGTTGTTTCAGGACAACAACGTCAGTTAAGACTCAAAGCCCCGAGAGTCTTGAGACAGACAACCTCGAGGCATTGCTTCTTTGGCAGCCCATTCTTTACACTCTTGGGTTTCGCCTCAACATGGCCTCCCAACTAGACAAGCTCAGTAGTCTGACTCTACGAAACAAATCGCGCCGCCGACCACAGATCAGTGCGCCGCAGCCCATCGCCGGCCCAACCCCGTCAGAAAGGAGACCCTCGGCCGTCCAGCCAGGCAGTGGTGCTACATCGGATCTCGTCAAGCGTCGTTACTCTGCTCGATTTAACCAGGTCCCCGACTCGACGCTTGATGCTCCTCCCATACCGAGTCTGCCGTCAGATTTACAAGTATTCAAGAATCGAGATGGGCCGTCCGCTATTCCTAGTGGGTTGCAAGCTGGGCCTGGTGTCACGCTAGAGGTTGATCTCAAAGCATTGAAAGACCCTTCGTTGCCGGTTGAGAAATGTATGAGACACAACCCCTTTCAGAATAATTTCATTGTATGGAAGCTCATTGTTTGTCAATAGATGTGGCAGGACTCCTTGCCAACGCTTCCGAAGAGGAGATTCGAGACTACCAACAGAGCTTACGCAGGGTCAAGAACCGTACTTCGACCGATCTACAACAAAATGTATATCAAAACCGGACGCAGTTCATAAAGATCAGCGAAGAAGCAGAGAAGCTCAAGGGCGAAATGCGTACGTTGCGTACACTGATGTCGGAGCTGACTACAACATTGGGCCAGACCCATGATGCGACCGGATCGAGTCAATTGTTGGCTGCTGATGATCGCGCGTCGAAGCGCAGTAATCGAAGCTCTGTTGCGAACCTCGAGAACATGTGGAACATTCAACTGCATACATTGTGGAAAACAGTCGAGGGATCGCAGAAGTTTCTTCCGGCGATTCCGGGTAGACATATTGTCCTGGAAAGCGGACACTGGGTAGAGCTCGATTCGGCGACTTGGAAACCACGTCGACCGGTACACATCGTTCTGCTCAATGATCACTTGTTGGTAGCCGCCAAGAAGCGCAAGCGGATGGACCCCAATAGCCCAAGTCAGCACCGTGGTCCAGCTCCGACTAAGCTGGTAGCTGAAGAATGTTGGCAGCTTCAAGATATCGATATGATCGATCTGGGCGCAAATATTGGATCTGGTGCAGCTCGCGCCGAAGCGGAGCATCGGGGTGTAGCTCATGCTATCAACATCCGCGTTGGGTCTCAGTCATACACCTACCGATACGATCAACGTAACAACACGGCCAAAAACGAGCTCCTGGCGACGTTTCGCAAGACAGTTGAAGATCTCCGTAAAACGCTTCGGTCTGAAATTGAAATTTCAGGCAGAGGAGGCGACGCTTTGCGTACTCTGAGTCAATTGGAAGGGCACCGTAAATCTGGGATATTCGATAACGCGGAGAGTTTCAAGGACAAACCCGAAGTACGGATTGATGTGGACGGCAAGCAGCAAAACCTGCGATGGGTTGAAGGACAGATCGACGAGCTTGATATTGACATTGCACTGCAACACTTTGAAGAGGCAGTCTCGAGCGTCGAGCGGCTGAGGAAGCTCGCTCGAGGTCTCAAAGGAAACACGTTCGCTCAAGACGTCATCAACCAGAAAGTCGATGAGCGAGCAACCAACCTCGCCAGCATCCTGTCTCGTGCATTAGTCGATAAGCACTCATTCCTGGCAGCCACCAAGACGCACGTTGGCTGGCTAGCCCGTCTAGGCTTTGAAGACCGCGCCCGCGAAGCCTACCTCCGCGCCCGATCAGAAGTCATCCACAAACGCGCACGCCAGTGCATCTTCGAAGGTGACCTACCACTGTACATTTTCCAAATTTCCTTCGTCTACTTCACACTTGTGAAAAACACCATCAGTATATACCAACAATGCTTCCCGCCCATGATGACCAGCGCCAGTATCAAATGGGCAAAGGAGCATTTGGATCAGTTCAACGCCATCCTTGTCAGACAGTTGAGTAGTGTACAGCGCGGAACAACGGTTTGGCAGAAATGCATGGACACCCTTGATGAACAGGCGGCGTTGTTGACCGAGGTTGGAGTTGATTTTAGCGATTTGATAAAGAGGGGTCTCGTTGAGATGGAGAAAAACAATGCGGAGCTTGGAGAACCGGGGGATGCGGAGACACAGTAATTCAAGAATGGTTTGATGCAGTCATGACAACTCGAATGTGTATATACTAGTTATACATACTATTTTTATATATATGTACCGCGTATATCAATAATGCCTTAGTTCCTGCACCTAGACTACGGTAGTGGATCAATTATACCGACTCTTGACCCCTGTTCATCCAATCAGAGCTGTACATTTCTCATTCGAAGCGGTGACATAGATTAAGTCTACGAACATCTTTTCTTTGAGTTCAGAGATACATTTTAGATCATAAGTTGGATCCTGCTAGAGCAGAAATAGACAATCTAGCATGGCTTGAATGTATCCTAGACGCTGTGATCGTGCACAGTCGTATTTATCGACTCAGAACTACCCAAGGAGGAGACGTAACCCTAACATCAAATCCGTGGATGATATGCCAGCTCTTAGCTTCAGAGTAGTATAAGTTGAAAGGAAGAGAGATCCTCCACAGACTTGAGACTATCCATATAATATTTTCAAGTGCTTCCGTACAATTACAAGCCCGAATTATCCGGAAAACGATGTCCCTCGTCTCGCTACCCCCCGAGCTTTTAGCCCTAGTCGCCGACTTTCTGCAAAAAGACAACGACGTCAACTCTCTCTCACGAGTCAACAGAAGTCTTCACTCCGTCTACATCCATATCTTATACCGGCGTAATGCACGCAACGGAAACGGCTCCGCGTTACTCTGGGCCGCAAAACATGGCCTCGAAGGCACCGCAAAGAACAGTATATGGCTTGGGAAATGCGACATCAACAAAACAGTCGATGAGTCTGGTTATAATGCGTTGATATGGGCTGTCAGGAAAGGGCATGAGGATGTGGTTGGGTTACTACTGGCCCTACTCAAGGCAGGGGAAGAGGTGGATGTGAATTTCACAGACGCCAACGGTCGAACGGCTATGTCCTGGGCTGCGGAGAACGGGCATGAGATTGTAGTCAAGCTTCTGCTCGAGACGGGCCACGTGGACTTGGAGTCCAGAGATGATTTGCGCATGAGTCCGCTTTCGTATACAGCTGAGAACGGGCACGGGGCGGTTGTGAAATTGTTACTTGCCAGAGATTTGAAAGATCTGGATGTGAGGGACTTTACGGGCTCGACGCCATTCTCCCGGGCTGCGGAAAATGGGCATGGGGTGGTCGTCAAGATGTTGCTCAAAACTGGACGAGTGGATATCAACTCGGAGGATTCTGAAGGGAGGACGCCGCTGTCTCTGGCTGCTGAGAACGGGCATGACGCGATAGTCAGGCTCTTGCTGAAAGATGAACGAGTGGATATAGACCTAGAAGACTCTGAAGGTCGTACGCCGTTTTCGTGGGCTGCAGGGAACGGTCATGCTGCTGTCGTTCGAGCATTGCTGAAAGATGGACGGGTGGATGCAGATTCAAAGGACTCCCATGACCATACACCGTTGGCTCACGCTTGTGCCAATGGCCACGAGAGCACAGTCAGAATACTGCTGAAACTTGAAGAAATCAATGTGAACTCGTTAGATGAAGATAGTAGAACACCACTATCAGTCGCTGCAGAAAAGGGGCATGAAACGGTCGTCAAACTTCTTGTCAAAGACAAACGGGTCGAAGTCGACACGAAGGATTCATTTGGCTCAACGCCTTTGTCTTGGGCCTCGAGGATGGGGAAACCTGCGGTAGTGAGGTTGTTACTTGAAACGAATCAGGTCGATGTCGATTCGATGGATAGCAATGGGTTGACTCCTTTGTTTCTGGCTGTGGTTGGGAATCATGAGGAGGTGAAGAATCTGCTACTGAGTAATCGTTGAACTTCAACATGCATTCATGTTTCCATCAATGACATCAATATATTATTCAAGAAGTAGGGTATAATTCGCCGTAGTATACAATCATATGTGCAAAAGTCGCTAAGCACGCGTTATATCTGACCTGGCTTCTTCAACTTCATCAACTTCATCCTCCTCCTCCTCATACTCATTTTCTTCCTCTTCTTCATGTTCCTCCTCTACTTCCTCGGAGCCCTCGTTCGCCGCCCTCAGCTTGTTTTTCGTCTGTGACTTACGAGGAATCACATAACGGTATCTTTCCCCGTCATTAAGCTTCCCCTCACTATCCTTTCCATACAAAAACATCGCCTTGGACAATGAATTCGCAGACCAGATCGTCTCCCAAGTTTTACGGTCTGCGGAAAGAGTACTATCATCTGGCAGGACGCCCTGCGCAAAGTCCAGCTGTTGACCGTCCCCAACTTCAGATGGGAGACGCATCCAGAAGCGTACTGAGTCTGGAATCTCCTCCGGTAAATGGCTCACCACGATCAAGGCTTGTTCAGGTCCTAGATATGGTAAGGGTAAGCTGGCTAGTTCTCCGTCGGCTGGTGGTCCAGAATTATTCAAGAGGTAGAAACACTTCTCGCGCATGTTGGCGGGCATTCCTGAAAATGCTTCATCGAGAATAATAAGTTCTTGTTTCTTGATAATAGCTCGAATGAAAAGTATCAGGCGCTGTTGGGCAACTGAGAGCTGGCCAAATGTCGTGTTATCAGCATAGTCGACACTGTGTCTCGGGTGATATTCTGGTGTATGCGTTGACCGATTATCGCCTGTAATTGCATCTGCCATTTTTGCTCGAAAAGTCTCGGGGATGAATGATATGTCGACTGCTTCAGAGTCTGTCGATTTGACATCCTCTGCAGAAGGGTCTAGTTCTGGTTTGAAGTATTCCAAAACTGCGTCGACAATTGTATCGCGTTTATAAGTCAGGACTGGTTTGGAGAGGAATGTTTCAGCCCATGCAGATTCGATTGATGCCCTTATCGAAAGCTGTCGCGGGAAGAAGGCGTGAATTTCAGGCGAGGAATGACCCATGCGAGCTTGAAGATCGAAGATTGATATACCAGACATTCCCTTTTCAGGCAAACGTGACTGACCAAACATACGAACTGGTTGCGCATATGCTTGCGGATGATCAGATGTGATAACAGACAACAGGGTCGTCTTGCCAGAGCCATTAGCTCCAAGAACCGCCCATCTTTGGCCCTGACGGACTCTCCACCACAAGCCCGGCTTAGCCCCCTTTTTACCTCGTACTATTTGCTTCCAGTTGCCGAGGACAACTTTTTCTCCATATTGGACATGTACACCTTCCATTTCAATAACCGGCTTACCATCCTGAGTGATTTGTGTCAAAGCCGTGGGATCAGCAACGCCTATATTGCTCTTTGAGAACTGTACTACTTTGGTTTTATTGTCGTCGACAAATTGGTAACGCTGCAACTCGAACAAACCACCCGGCGCAAAGAGCCATCGTAGGGACATTCTAGCTTTGTTGGCTGCACTTGTGGACATCCCACTAAACTTTGTCGCTTGTTTGTAGAAATCTTTCTTGGGTCCGCTGAAAACTATTCGGTGATTGTCGAGAACCAATACGTGCGTGATCCATTCCGGTATGGTATCTTGTGGACGGAGCGAGATCATGACTCTGGGTGAACAACGATATGCGACATCCCGGAGGAGGGAAGATATACTCTCGGCGGTGGCAGGATCAAGACCCACTAAGACGAGAATTAATTGAAAACGTCCTTGACTCCTGTCCAGAACAATACTCACTGAAAGGCTCATCTAGAAGAAGTAGCTCCGGCGATGACAGCAATGCTTTGGCTATTCTTGTTCGTCTCGTCTGGCCATTGCTGAGGCTGGACACGGGCAGTTCCAAAAGTTCTTGCAATCTAAAATCCTTGACCACTTTCTCAAATTGAGCTTCATCCAGCTTCTTTCCCGCATTTTCATCCTCCATAGGATTGAGCTCCGTTTGTCCCAGCAAAAATTGCCGGACCGTCCAATCAGTATCCTCACGTAGACTTTCATATCTAGCGCTGAGATATGCTCCCCGTGTACCACCCGTTGCTTGTGAACCCTCGCCGCTGAAACCGACGTACGCGATCGCATTCTCCGGTAACCTTTTGGTGGGGTCTTTTGGATTGAATTTCCGAGAACTCAAATGTGGGTATTGACGTGATTTAGGCGGCTGTGCAATGTATCGACCTTGGAGAACACGAAGGAATTCTGTTTTGTCATTCCCAAAAACCGCCCAATGAAACGGCCCTTCTTCCTCTTGTATTGACTGTTCCTTGCGCATGTCCTTTTCATAACGATCCTTTGCATGTTTGGGACCATTCGGCGGAGGAAGTTCCGGCCATTGCGGCGGTCTGGACGGAAGACTAAACTCGATTTTGGTGAACAGCGGGGAGTTTTCTGATTCGGAAGTTTCTGCAGAAGCAGGATAATCACGGTAGAAGGTTCCGTCTCGGATATATATCAAAGGTCGCCATTTGAGCTGGTAGAGCTTGCGTAGGTTTGGTTTTTGCTGGGACTTCTTCGGTTTTGATGCTGTAGTTGCAAAGCGCAGGAAGTGGTGAGGTACCGAGATGGCAAGTATCCTCGGTCTTAGCGCAGGCTGTACCAGCATTGCTGCACTGAGCTCTTTGATTGTGATGTAGAAGGTGAGGTTTTCCGGGATGGTGACTCAAGCTTTCAAAGAATAAAGATTAATCCGATATCGCCGTACCAAGCCGGCTAGTTAGTTACATCCCGCAGCTACGCTTAGTCAGAGGTGCAACTAGCCAATCAGAAGCACCACATCTCGGCAGTCAGAAGAAGAGCCGATTTTGCGGGTTCCTGGATTTAGTGCCTGAGGAATCCGTCATCCAATCTATTTCGGCAGCCAATCTCTGTCGCATTTGCGACTTGTTCTCTGGTCTTTTTAATTTTTATTTCTTCATATTATATCCTTCATATATTCTTCCGAAAATATTTAGCGAGAAGTCTCTGTATCAATTGAGTGACGTCCGCGCTGCTGGGTGACTGCATAGCATGTCTCTTGCGACTACGGCTTATACCCCAGCCTTCTTCAACTGGAGACATTCCACGCCTCTGATTATAGCCGCCGCAGCTGTCGCAATGACTGCCCCTGTAGTTACAGCGGCTCTGCTGCGAGGACGTGGCGCATCTAACCCGCGAGGGCTTACGTCCATCCCCTCACTGCCGCTGTTTGTCGAGGCTAAGAAGCACGCGACCACCGACAGCAAGAAGGCAGCTGTTATAGATCGGACGAAAGGAGAGAGCTTTACATATAGACAATTGCTGTCAGATGTGTCAGAAAAGAAGGAATGGTTGTTGGAACATTTATCTCTAGCAGATTTGGATGAGAGGAGGATAGCGTTCCTCATACCCAATGGCTATGACTACGTTGTAATGCAATGGGCTGTATGGGCTGCCGGAGGCGTCTGCGTGCCACTCTGTATGTTTTTTCGTAGATAGGCCCGTACTGCATCTTTGAACTGACCTTTCTTGTATTTGTACAGGTACCTCACACCCCGTCAAGGAACTTCTCTATACAATCGGCGACTCGCAGCCCTCGTTGGTTGTGATCCATCCGTTCTTCGAAAAGGTCGATATAGCTCTGCGGAAGCTGGTAACCGATGTGCCTTTCGCAAGATTCAGCTCGCTTTCGAGCGCAAAAGATGTAAATACAGTCTCGCTACCACCCTTCCATGAATCTCTCTCGCTCGAACGAAGAGCTCTCATGATATACACATCCGGCACAACGTCCAATCCCAAGGGCTGCGTCACGACGCACAAGAACATCACATTCCAAGCTGACTGTCTGGTCAAAGCATGGAAATACACGCCATCAGATCACTTGATCCATGTCCTACCTTTACATCACGTCCACGGCATCATCAACGGCCTAACTGCGTCATTTCTCAGCGGCGCAACAGTGGAAATGTACGCCAAATTCGACCCGAAAACCATCTGGGAGAGATGGCAAGACAAGGGCTCGTCAACAATGTTTATGGCTGTACCAACTATTTATTCGCGTCTAGTCGACTATTTCGATACGCATATCCGCTCCACAGACGCAGAAGCAAGTACGAGAGAAGGCGCAAAAGCGCTTCGTCTAGTAATCAGCGGTTCTGCTGCCCTACCTACCCCAATCAAAGCCAAATTTGCAGAGATTACTGGCCAGGTTCTGCTTGAGCGGTATGGCATGACCGAAATCGGAATGGGTATCAGTTGTGGTCTGGACGTCTCTCAACGGCTGGACGGAAGTGTCGGCTGGGCATTACCTGGCGTTCAAGTACGGCTTACCGACAAAGAAACCAACGAAATCATCGAACAAGATGAAGAGGACGGCATGATTGAGATCAAGGGCGACAACGTCTTTCTCGAATACTGGAATAAGCCCGATGCTACCGCGAAAGAATTTACTGCTGATGGGTGGTTCAAGACAGGCGATGTAGCGAGACGTTCGAAGGATAATGGCGCCTATTATATACAGGGACGCGCATCGGTCGATTTGATCAAGACCGGTGGCTACAAAGTTTCTGCGCTGGAAGTTGAGCGGAAGATACTCAGTTTGGATTATATACAAGAAGTCGCCGTTGTCGGCGTCACGGATGAAGAATGGGGACAACGCGTTGCTGCTGTTATTAAACTGAGAGATGGCGTAAGTGTCTTTGTGGCTTCTTTTGGATATAAGCTGACTTCTCAAGCAGGCCGAACCATTGGAGTTATCAACCCTAAGAGCGCAACTGAAGCAAGAAATGGCCCCTTATAAGATACCCTCGATACTGAAGCTCGTCGACGGGATAGAACGCAATGCGATGGGCAAGGTTAACAAGAGAGACTTATTGAAGAAGTACTGGCCGGATGCATGAATATAGAAGTCAGGTATGTCGGTATAGATGCATACATAGATTATAATGACCTGGTTAGATAATTGTATATATGTGTTTTGAGTTCGGAGAATGAGCAATTATGGTTGACTGTACCGGTTTCCGTGATTTGCTTCAAGGTTCAGGGCATATAGGGCATACCATGGATGCCTCATCTACACATCCATGGCTCTGAAAGACATTACATCAGACTTTTGCTTACATATTTTCAAAAGTTCGTTTTTTCAGCGACAGAATCATGTAGCAAGAGATGCCAAAGGCCGTTGATGACATTTCATCAGACAGTCATCATGCCATTCGACCTCACACGATCACCAAAGAAGTCAGACTGATCATACTGATAATCAGAGCAACCATAAACCCCTTTAGGCTGCCGTCGATGGACACCATCTCAGTGCCCCTGAGCGCTCTCACAAAACACCACCTCAGACAAAGCGACGACTCCCTGCCATCATTCACCTCCATATCCCAATGTCGCGATCAACCACCACCACCACCACCACCACCACCATCCACCAGCGAACATACTTTGCCGCTACATCGACTTCCGAGCCTGGGCGATGATAAATCAAACACCAACTTCACAATCGGCGGGTCATGGCTAACAAAATCAACCTCCCGCCAGTCCTCGTCGTCATCGGTATATTCCTCATCGGCAGAGCCAATCAATAACTCAAAGCGGCAGTATACGATGCCAACAAGAACGGATAGTGAGACGAGTGCGCGAAGCAGTATTGTATCGCAGAGTCAGGATAGTGCGAAGAGTATCGACAGTTCCGTGGGGGTTACGAGTGTGAGCGAGGGTAGTCATTACAGTCAGAAATCTGCGCAGAAACAGAAGAGAAGGAGTGAGGGGCTCAAACAGGCGTTGAGTTTTTCGTCGTTGAGGAAGAAGGAGAGTGCCGAGAAGAATCCGTTCAAGTGAGGCTTGCGTGTCCTAATTTTAAAAAATGTGGAAAGGGGGTCTGCTAACGATGTACAGATGGCTGTGTCGGAGGTCGGATGCTAGTATTCGACACTCAACGAGTCAATTGAAACTTGAGCAACAGATGGAATTAGAAGACCAGTCTCAGGGATTCGAGAGAAATGATGAACAAAAACAACCATCGAAAACGATACCATCTGACTTTGGACCGGTGATTGTTCAAAGAATGGAGAGGCTGGAAGAAAAGGTTGATATGTTCTTCTCTAGCTTATCTTCTGCGACGAGGAGTACCACAAATCTCGAGCCGGGGGACAAGAAGATCATAGAAGAACCATCACAAACACCCTATACTTGCCTCCAAACAGACACAGACACAAAAACCTACCTCAAACTCCTCACCGCCGAAATCACCCATCTAACCAAATCCAACAACAACCTCTCCTCCTGCATCGACGCCCTCGGCTCATCGGGTCTAATCGATCTTCTCGAAATGCTGAGTTGTTCTCTCGAGCGACTCCATGCCGCCATAACCTCGCTACGAGAGGAACAGAAACAACGCCAAGAACAAAAGGATAGTATCAGCCTAGACACCGAAAAACAGGTCGAATCGCAAATAGATCTCATCCAACGCCTGGGTTTCTTATTAGGGCAGAGGGAGGAGCAACTCAAATATGAGCGGAGACTCAACCAGGGTTATAGAAGAAATATTGTAGGGTTGGAGGAGATGATTCGTGCGTTGGAGAAAGAGTGGGAGAGTGCTATGCCGGTGATGTCGCGGGCGGATGTACATGTTCAGGGGGTTGGGGATGTTATTGGGAGGTTGTCGAAGAGAGCTACATGTAGTGACTAGGAGTAATTATGATTGAATTTTCTTAATTTAGACGCTATGCTTTTTTGTGTCTCATTGCATGGTGTTCTCTTAGTTAATGTTCGACGGAGTTAGGGCTAAGGTTTGAATCTGAACTTCAGTTTTGCCGGGTCTTCTTCCAGTCAGGTATTCAGGTGTTGTTCTACTTACGTATCAATTGACTGAATGTGAATGAAATAAACTCTCAACTCAGCCTCCATGTCGGTCTTGAGCAATTCGCATGAAAGGAGGACCGTGTCGGATTGAGCAATCCACTTGCGTAGTGGATTTTGCAGACTTTGACTCTCCCAACTCATTTCAGAAGTTGACAACAACACACACAGCAATAGATCTACACTAGGGAAAAGTCAGAAGAGAAGATGAGAAAATAAATTGAATGTATAATTGTATATCAATACATAACCCACACCAAACCCAACCACGCTATGCAGAAAACAAACCAAACGCAACGCCATAGAAAAAACCACACAAACACCAAACACACGACATAACACACAACACACGTAAATCATAATAATCTTAAATACATACAATACCCATTAATGCCAATCTTCACACATTATACATCATCATCTAGGAATCTATCTGTTCCTATCCAAACTTTTAAAGTCTACGTTCTGTATAGTTAATCAAAGAGACAATAACTTTTGGTACATGCAAAAACGTCAGAAAACAAGGAAATTTTATAGCATCAACATCGAATCATGGCCATGACTTCTATTCTCCCACCTTCGACTAAAAAGTCGAAAGCGTCTAAGGTGCCAGAATGAGAGCCAACAATGCCATGCGACAATAAAGACCATAGCGCATCTGTTATAAACGTTAGTAAGTTTGAAGCAGTATGTACTGGTGAGACTTACCTGTCTAAAGTAGGCTGCTCTCTGGTCAAAGTCAACCTCCTCCCCAATCTCAGCGTTTCTTGGCAATGGGTGCATAACAACCATATGGCTCTTTGCGTGTTTCATGACCGAGTTGTCAACAACGAAGCTGTCCTTGAGTCTCTCGTATTCCGCCAGATCGGCAAAACGTTCCTTTTGTACACGAGTGCAGTAGAGGACATCAGAGCGAGAGATGATCTCGGGAGTGAGCTCCTCCGATTCACAGATCAACTGACCAGAAGAGACGACCAACTTGCGTACATCTTCCGGCAATGACAGGGCCTTGGGGGCAACCAGTTGAACACGGACATCGTAGAACTGGAGCAGCTTGATCAATGAGTGCACAGTGCGGCCATATCTCAAATCACCAACAAAGGTAACGGTCAAGCCAGTGACTGTACCAAGTTCTTCCCTAATAGTGAAAAGGTCAAGGAACGCCTGTGTTGGGTGTTCAAGGGAACCATTTCCACCATTGATGATAGGCACAGGAGAAAACTTGGCGGCAGTGTGGGCACTCTTCTCATCAGGGTGACGGAGAACGACTGCATCTCCGTAGCAACCCAAGGTGCGGACGGTGTCTTGAAGAGTCTCGCCCTTCTTCGTCGAGGAATGCTCGGTAGAGATCACGACAGTGCGACCTCCAAGACGCTGCATGGCTGCGTCGAAAGAAGCCGAAGTGCGAGTAGAGGGCTCGTAGAACAATGTGCACAAGACACGACCCTTGAGAATATCAAGGACACCTTGTCTCTCAACTCCGAGACGCATCTCCTGGGCAACAGTGAAAAGAAGATGGAGATCTGAACGGGTGAATTGGTTGACGGAGATGACGTGCTTCTGCTTAAATGTCGAGCGCGAAAGAAGCTCAAGTAGAGAAGTTGATGTCTGGGAAGAGGGAGTGAAGAGCGGGGGTCCGAGCTCAGGAACATTGGGAACAGCATCAGCCGCCTTTGAACGGAAAGGTCGTACAGGAGTGCTGCTCGAGAAGCGTCTTTCAATAGCGTCGAACTTGGGCTGCACTCGTGGAGAGAATGCCTTAACGGAAGGTGACTGTGGCACGATGCGGTGGGTTGACATATCTGTGCCTCGTGCAGCCTCAGCTTGGATCTCGCCATCAAGGCAAGATGTCTTGTTCTGGAATACAACACGGTGAACGGAACCCTTCATTGGCTTGCCGTTGAATGGCGACCAGACATTGCCGCTATTGAAGACATATGGACGGTCAATCTCAACCTCAACAAAAGCATCTTGCTGGTCGTGCAGCTCAAAAATCTTCTTGGGGTTATCGTAAAGACGAGTAGTGATGTCGTCGAGGGTCAGCTTGTTTTGAGAAGCCGCAGTGAGCAACAAAGGCAGTGCATCAGCAATACCCACAGTGGGACTAGCTTCCTTTCCAGCGAGCTGATAAGGAATAGTGCCAATGGAGAAAACATCGATGGTACTCAAATGTTCCCAGAGGGCATTCTGATCCTCAACAGTCGGCAAGCCGGTGCAGTCTGGGAAGTCTTTCTGTGTGAGGAAGAGACTGTAGATGGATACATCGCAAGTGACCTTGAGTCCCTTCTCCTTACTCAGTGCAATCAAGCTGACGTCTTCCTTGGAAGAAACGTTCAAGACGTGAACGTTTCGATTGTGCAAGCTTGCCAACAGAAGGATTGACGCAAGGTCGGTTGCTTTGGCATCAGTGATCATGGGCTTAGTGGCGGGCCAAGCTGCAAAGTGGCTGGTGACAGCAGCAACCTTGTTGATGTTGCCGGAAAGGTGATTGAAGGGAATGAACAGAGCGCCGACTTCTCCAGTGACCTGACCAATCTGTTCCGCATTGGTAGCTGTAGCGGCAACAGAGAGATTGAAGTCACAGTAGGCTCCGGTCTTGGAATTTTGTTGAGCTGCCTTCAAAGCAACGGCATCTGTCACAGAGGCATCCACACCGACAGGCATGACACGGATCATGGTGAAACCTGCAGCAACCGAGGCCTTGGTAACCTGCTCGAAGTCTTTTGAACCTGAAGCGACTAATCCTGGGACAAAAGAGGCTATGTTGATGAGACCAGGTAGCACCATGGTACGGTGGCTGGTTTGGTGGTCAATGGTGAGAACCTCGAGTTCGAATTGTTGAGCAAGCGCCTCAATCAGGATCTTTGCATTCTTGACATTGGTAACCAAAGGAGTTTGGTAATCAACCGCCATACGTCTGGTTCTGTAACCCTTACTCATGTAGTTGGCAGGACGACGGTATCTGTTGCTGGATGGCAAGTTGATGTACAGGTCAATCAAGTTGTTGGCAAGATGCTGTGTAAGGGAGTATTCAGACTTGAGATCTTCCTCCTCTCCGTTAAGAACTTCCAAGTACTTGACGGGGATGCCGTGCTCCTTGATATAGTCTGCAGTACCGGCGGTAGCAAAAAGATTGTAACCCATCTTGTGCAACTTCTGAATAGAAGGAAGCATTTCCAATTTCTCCTTGTACGAACCAATAGAGAGCAGGATGTTCTTCTTGGGAAGACGGAAGCCAGTCGAGATCAAAGCTTTGAGGTAAGCCTCTGCTCGGTTACGACCGAAAGAGGCGACCTCACCAGTGGAAGCCATCTCGACACCCAGGACAGGATCAGCACCAGAGAGACGAGAGAAGGAGAACTGCGGCACCTTGACACCGACGTAGTCTTTGGGAATGCTGACGGGGGGATACTCCTGGAATGGTATACCCAACATAGCCTTTGTTGCCATTTCGATCAGGTCGACGCCCATGACCTTGGAAACGAATGGAAATGAACGAGAAGCACGGACATTGCACTCGATGACCTTAATGTCATTGTCCTTAGCAATGAACTGGATGTTGTAAGGACCGGTGACGTTAAGCGCATTTCCGATCTTGCGAGTAGCATCTTCAATGCGTCTGACTGTCTCAGGGTCCAAATCTTGAGGAGGTAGGATGAGAGTAGCATCACCAGAGTGGACACCAGCATTCTCAACATGCTCTGAGATAAAGTGACCAACCATGACACCGTTGCGGGCTACTGCGTCCATTTCGATTTCCTTGGCATTTTCAATGTACTTGGTAATGACAACTGGGTGCTCACGAGAAACATCGGCTGCCTGTTGCAGATAAGTTGCCAAATCGTCCTTGGAGTAAACAGTGTTCATGGCAGCTCCTGAAAGGACGTAAGAAGGTCGGACGAGCACTGGGTATTTGACTTTGTCACAGAAAGCGGTGGCCTCTTCGATGCTAGTCAACTCCTTCCAAGCAGGCTGGTCTACTCCAATGCGGTCAAGCATTCGGGAGAATTTGTATCGGTTCTCAGCGCTATCAATCATTTCAGGAGATGTTCCCAAAATCTTGACATTAAGACGGTGCAATGGCAGTGCGATGTTGTTGGGAGTCTGGCCACCCATGGACATGATGACACCGCTGGATGACTCGAGCTGGTAAATATCCAAAACAGTCTCGAGATTGATGTTCTCAAAGTAAAGTCTGTCGGCCTCGTCGTAATCGGTACTGACAGTTTCTGGGTTGTAGTTGACCATGACTGTCTTGTGGCCTTGTTCACGGAGTGTGCGGATAGTTCTGACAGAGCACCAATCGAATTCCACAGAAGAACCAATTCTGTAAACACCGGATCCGAGAACCATGACTCCATGATCGTTGAATGAGATATCATGCTCCGAGCCATTGTAAGTCAGGTAGAGATAGTTGGTGTAAGCTGGGAACTCCGCGGCGACGGTGTCGATTTGTTTCACGACTGGAATAATGCCGGCCTCCACACGCAGACGCCTGATAGCCAATTCGTTTGAGCTCAAGAACTTGGCAAGCTGACGATCAGCGAAACCAAGTTGCTTAGCCTGGCGAATGAGGTTGATGGGGACGTTAGTGGCGTTATACTTGGCAGAAAGGTGTTTGCCAAAGTCACTGAGGCCCTTGAGTTTGGTCAAGAACCACTTGTCGATCCGAGTCAACTTCCAGATATCATCGACAGAGTAACCGCTGTGCATGGCGTTGGCAATGGCAAAGAGACGCTGGTCGGAAGGTGTCTGGAGCTCAGTGTCGATCGACATCAACGCGTTTGTCTCGTTGAATCCTAAGTTGTGGTAATCGACAGAGCGAATGGCCTTTTGTATAGCCTCCTCGAAAGTCCTACCAATGCTCATGACTTCGCCCACACTCTTCATGGATGAACCAAGCTGATTGGAAACGCGGGTGAACTTCTTCAAATCCCAACGTGGAATCTTGACAACAACATAATCAAGCGAGGGCTCAAAGCAGGCGCAGGTGACCTTTGTGACTGAGTTTTTAATCTCGTTCAATGGGATACCGAGACCAAGCTTGGCTGCAATAAAGGCAAGAGGATAACCAGTTGCCTTGGAAGCAAGAGCGGAAGAACGTGATAGACGCGCATTGACTTCAATGATGCAGTACTCTTTGGAGAATGGGTTGAGAGCGTATTGAATATTACATTCACCGACAACTCCCAAGTGACGGATGACATTGACGGCAGTTGTTCGCAACATGTTGTAGTCCTCATCCGAGAGAGTCTGAGAAGGAGCAACGACAATGGAGTCCCCCGTGTGAATACCCAGAGGGTCGAAGTTCTCCATGTTACAGACAGTGATGCAATTGTCTTGAGCGTCTCGGACGACCTCGTACTCGATTTCTTTCCAGCCTTTCATACTTCGCTCAATGAGAACCTGGGGACTGGCGGCAAAAGCTTTGGTGCAAAGCTCGCGTAGCTGCTTAGTATCGTCGGCGAAACCACTACCAAGACCACCAAGAGCGTACGCTGCGCGAACAATGACAGGGAAACCAATGTCCTGAACGACTCGCATGGCCTCATCAATGTTGGAAGCAGAAGCAGACTTGGCGCATTTCTCGCCAATGGATTCCATGCTTCGTGCGAACAATTCTCGGTCTTCTGTGGTAATGATGGTATCAATGGGTGTTCCGAGCACTTTCACGCCGAGTGCTTCGAATTCATCCTTCAATTGAATACCGACTTGCAAGGCTGTCTGACCACCGAATGTGACGTAGATAGCATCTGGTCGCTCGTGCTTGATGACCTTGCGCACAAAGTCGGCATTCACAGGAAGGAAGTAGACTTTGTCGGCAAGACCCTTAGAAGTCTGAATGGTTGCGATGTTGGGGTTGATAAGAATGGTATAGATTCCTTCCTGTTTCAACGCCTTAATGGCTTGACTACCAGAGTAGTCGAATTCACCAGCTTGGCCGATACTCAAACCACCACTTCCCAACACAAGGACTTTTTTGACAGATACGCGCGGCGCCTTCTGTCTGTTGTCTTCAATAGTTCCACCGGGGAAAGACACGGGCTTGTTCAAAGCTTCAGCTGAAGCCATTACTGACTTGATCGTGTTGATAAAGACATCAAAAAGGTATTCTGTATCACGAGGACCGGGTGTGCTTTCCGGGTGGAATTGAACACTGAAATAAGGACGGCTAACATGGCGGATACCTTCGTTGCTACCGTCGTTGGCGTTGACGAAGAGTTCTTCCCAGCCCTCGGGAAGGGTAGTTGCATCAACCGCGAATCCGTGATTTTGAGAAGTGATGTGACACTTTCCTGAAATCATGCTGGTACAGGGGATGTTGTGGCCTCGGTTACCAAATTTCATCTTGATGGTGTTGGCGCCAACAGCTCTAGCGAGCAGTTGGTGTCCAAGACAGATACCAAAGATGGGGATTTTGCCTTCCTGCACCGTCTTGGCGATGTTCTTCACAGCGGCGGCGATCGTGGCTGGGTCACCGGGACCGTTGGAGAGGAAGAGACCATCATATTCATTTCCAGCAAGAGTGTGGAAATCGTAATCCCAAGGAATGACCAAGACTTCGACGCCACGTGACAAGAGGCACCGAAGTTGATTGTATTTCATACCGACGTCCAAACACAAGACACGGACTGGGCGACCGGAGGGATGTTTCAACGCAACGGCTTCCGGGGGAGTGAAAAGTCGGGGCTCTCGAATGGACACTGCGACGATCCCAGTTAGCGTATTCTAGAGAGAAAGTTTTTTTTTAGGCAGGAACATACCTTCAGCGACGAGGTTCTTCTTGTTGGGGTCGACCCATTCGATTTGCTCAAAATGATGTTTCCATTCAGTTGAAGAGGTGATTTCAGTGCCATTGGGCACTTGGGAAGACTCGAGCAACAAACGACCGAGCATGCTACCTTCTTCTCGGATACGCTTGGTCAAGGATCGGGTATCAAGGCCATAGACAGCAGGCACGTTCTGTTCCTTGAGCCATTGACCGAGGGATGACTGAGCCAAGAAGTGGGAGTAGTCTTCGCCGCAGTAGCTGGCTACGACCAAGGCGGCAATGTGAATTTGAGAAGACTCAAAGTGCTTGGGAAGCTCTTTCAAAACTTCATCCATTGTCTCCCGGGAAGGCACGCCGTAGTTGCCCACCAAGGGAAAGGTGATCACAAGGATCTGTCCCCGATAAGATGGATCAGTGATGGACTCGGGATAGCCCACCATTCCGGTTTGGAAGACCAATTCACCGGCGACACTTTTCTCAGCGCCAAAGCTGTATCCTTGATAGACAGTGCCATCTTCGAGCTCCAAAGCCATCTTCTTTTCAGAGCTGCCCCTGATGGGGGAGGTTGCGGCAGGAATCAAGGCGCCGGTGCTAGCTGTAGGTATCGCGGACAGCGGCTGCAAGCTGATGGCCGACTGGTATGAGGCAACACCTCCGCTTGAGGGGCTAGAGGGAGCTGCATTGTCGCTCACGCGAGCAGCGCGGGGCGAAGTAGCCTCGTGCTGCGACATTGCCTTTTGTATATATGCAGTGATTTCAATTCAAAAAGGTCCTCCAAGGGACTAAGTCGAATGAGATTCACTCTACCGAAGCATTAGCGACCTCCAAGACCAAGGATCTGTCTCGTCTGTCACGTCTGCACGGGGTTTGAGGATGGGGTAGAAGGGGGGAGGATAGAGAGAGGATTGGATTGCAGAGAAAAAAGAGGAGGAGGAGAAAAAGTTGCAGCAAGGTAAGGCAGGTACGAAGGCGGGAAGAAAAAATGCAGTGTAAGAAAAAAATCCGACCGATCGTTAGGTATTTTTCGAAATTACAGTTGAGCGGCAGAATAAAAATTTTGTCTATGCAGACCCGCTGTTGGGGAATCAGATCGGCCGAGTACACGCTCTTATTGGAGGATCAGGCCAGAAAGCGGTCTACAGACTACCGGTTCCCCAGTCGATTGCGGCTAACGCCAGGTTTTGTTCTGACCGCCTGCATATGCAAGCTTAGCGCGGTAACGGTAAAAAAGCTTTTTACGTATGTATGGATTACTCCTCCCCCGCCTGTTTCTTCTCTTTTTCTCCGGCTGCTTCTTGACGTTCTGGACCTTTTCACGGATTTAACCATGGACCTGGGAAGTTGAGAATATCTGCAGATGGTCCAATTGCAAAATGATAGGATCTGTTAGGGGAGGACTCGATACGAGACAATTGAAGTTCATTGAGAGATGCAGCTGCCATGCAAGCAATCCCTCCATATGGATGGACCTAGGCCGAGATAAGATTTGCTACACACTACGGAGTACGTAGTTGGCGATATCGGTCCTATTACATCATTCTTGGCGTCTGCCCGGCAGGAACATCCTCGAGTCTACTACCTACTACCTACTACCTACTGCTAGGTACTATGTAGTACATCCCAGCAGTCAGGTGATGAGCAATATCTATCCAGTATTTACTAGCTACAATTATAGCTCAAGTGAGAAGTGTCGAGCAATTGAAGTGCCAGAATCCTTTTTACGAATATGCATTCCTGCTCTTGGTAGATCACGAGCTTCATCACTTGATATCTTGGCAAAAGCGGTCCAAGCTCTTTGCAGCGCTCCTTGCACGCCTGGCCTACTTCAGTACCATGTAATGTCCGTACTTCGGAAGTCCCCTTCTACCCAATGACATTCTGTTTGCTGCATTGCACTAGCCAACTCCGTCCTAGCCCAGCATCCAAGTACTTGCGCGGTACAAACGTCGAAGCGCGTGGCCAATCAGCGTCTTATTTCGCGACATTCCATGTACTACTACGTACCTCGTGTTCATGTGAACACTTCTTATCGCGAACCCTCCTCCAATTCTTCCTCATAAACTCTCAGTAGGGATCTCCCCATCCTTCGAGCCTATACTCTCCTGAAATTACTGACCTGTCTTACTTAGGTTCGGCGTTGTCATTCTTTCATTCTGTTCGGGCGGCTTCGTGTTTTTCTTGCTCAGCGTTTTTGCATTTCCGAGTATTTCTTCATTCTCTTCCATCAACTCCCAAGTCTCAATGCTGTGACATCACCCCGCATATTCGACGCACACCATGCTTGCTTCACTCTTACGACCGAGGAAGTCGCGCCAGCCTGTGCTTCGATCAGCTTCACCTCATGAGACAACCCCGTTCTTCAGGAGCTTTCTGCGTGAAGATGGAAGCCTCGCACCTACCGAGCCAGATGACTATCTAGACGGTGATGACGATGGACGACCATTGTATGAAGGCGAGGGGACCGAGCCACATGATGAAGACAGTGATGAAGGCCATCTCCTGCCCATATTCTCGTCACCACACCTAGGTGAGCAACCGGCGACACTGACTTGAAGACTAGAGGGAGGACTGACGAATTCTGTCTCCAGACCTTATCCCCGTCTACACTATCACGCACTCCATACGATCCCTGATTGTGTCGCGATGCGAAACGAGTTTGACATGGGAGCAGTTACGGTCTCCACAGATATCTCAATTTCTCCTCAAGCCTATCCAGCAGCAGATTCGAGATGCCCACTTCAATCGTTCCACATTGTATGCGTTGATGGCCAACTGTCTTCAGTTCAACAAAGAGGCCGACTACAATCCCGGAAATAGTGGCACCTCCCGGACGAGAGCACTTGTCAGTGAGCTTTTGGCGATCAAGATCCTCAAAGATTACACCACAAGGGAATTAATCGACGCGCTATCCTACGACTTCTATCCACTTCAGGGGCAAGCTCCCATTTCCGCCGCCAGTTTGCGCGCCTCAACCTGGAATCAAAACTCTTCCAAGAGCAAGAATGCCACCGGGGCTACACGGATTTCGTGTCTGGAAATTGCCATTCGCGCCCAGGCCAAGCGTTTTATCGCACACCCTCTAGTCGTCCAGCACCTAGAGGCGATATGGGCCGGTACCATTGTCTTTCACTCGGCTGCCGACAACCTACATCGTCCGAATGCCGCACCACGTCGTGGTCTACCGCGGTATGGGGCTACGAACAACTCGGGAGGCCAGTACGGCAAAAGCAGGCAGGATCTTCAGTTAGAGGAAAATCCACGGAGAACTGTAACGCTCTACGACCCAAGAGATGCTTCTCTTTTCAAGTTGTCCCGACTACGGGTGCCACGATATCGACATTTTCTATCAACCCTGTCGTTCGCTGTTTTGTTATGCCTCTACCTCGCCGTTCTGATTGAGAGATCATTACATATCACAACGGTCGAGGTTGTTTTCTGGTTATGGAGCGCCGGCTTCATGCTGGACGAAATCGTCGGGTTTAACGAGCAAGGCTTCAGCCTTTATCTTATGAGCTTTTGGAATCTATTCGACTTGGGAATCTTGCTGCTACTTTTCTGCTATTCCATACTTCGATTATATGTTATGGCTATGCCGGACGTTCGGCAACTGGCGGCCGCTAACCAAGCATATGATTTATTATCTGCCGGCGCTGTTCTATTGTTCCCACGTCTTTTCTCGGTTCTCGACCATTACAAATATTTCTCGCAACTGCTCATTGCATTCCGGATCATGGCCGCCGACCTCATGGCTGTGTTCCTCTTGATTGTGGTCGCCTGTAGTGGCTTTCTGGTCGCATTTTCCTTCTCATCGGCATCGTCTCAATCGCCTCAGGAAGTGATTTATGCTCTGTTTCAGATACTGATGGGGTTCACTCCCACGGCATGGGGTCTTTGGGAGGAGTACAATTCGCTAGGACGTATCATTCTAACGGTTTTCCTCTTCATTTGTCACTTTGTGGTCGTTACGATTCTAATCACCGTCCTGACCAACTCTTTCATGTCTATCGTGAAGAATGCCCACGAAGAGCACCAGTTTTTGTTCGCAATCAACACCATTTCCATGGTCAAATCGGACGCACTTTTTTCGTATGTGGCTCCCTCCAATATCCTCGGCTGGATATTGACCCCATTACGCTACTGCATTCCGCTTCGCGACTTCGTCAAATTCAATCGTACTCTGATCAAGATCACACATTTTCCAATCTTGTGGTCGATTTGCTTCTACGAAAAGATGATATTGAGTCCATCGATCATCGACCCTACCGACCTAGTTGAAGGGACTACTCGTTTGGGCGCCCGGTCTACAGCAGTATTGCGTGCAAGAGACGAACGACAGAGTCGCTTCGACACAATTCATCGTCTCAAACGGGAGCCCTCCATCGCCACACATCAACAGGATCGTGTGTTGGAAGAGCTTTTTCGACGGCCGTTCCGTCAACAATCTATGCAAGATGTCACGGCAAGTCCAGACGGGCGCCGCAAATCGACAATGGTCACGAACTGGATGCAAGGCATGGAAACAATAGAGGAGATGACGCCGCGCCGACCTAGTGCGCTGCGCAGGGTGGTTTCGCCGTCACACCGCAACTTTACAGAAACTACTCGATCTTTCGTAGCCTCTGATCCGGAGGATTTTATTACCCGTGGAAACCTTCATCCGGTTCCTGAGCACTCTGTTGTAGACGATACCCAGACACGCCTAGGAAGACATGCCTCTCATGCAACAGACGTGGATGGAGATGACGAGAAATCCAGCGATGAGAACCATGACGACGAGTCGGATGACGATCAGGGAAATTCGAAATCTGAATCACAGTATGCTAGTCAAACGCCTCGACCAAGCAGCAAGACTACTCCGAAATTCTTCAGCTCGCGCCCATCCACAGCGGTGTTCAACTCTCGCAAAAACAGTCCCACCCGACATCGTCCAGCGTCGAGCCATCTACATGTCCGGAATCCCTCTAGCGTGACCGTCTTGCACAATCGTCCCCGCGATGCCGACGACAGTACGGATGATGCTATGCCTGGGCCGTCTTCTGCGTCACCGTTGAAGCTGGAGACGGATAGGCCGAATATTACTCAACGAACAAGCTACATGTCCGTTCCAAACTTTAACCGTATTGGATCTGACATGGGCGATATTGGTCTCTTGCCGTCGAGTCTAGCCACTCAGATCGCTACTGACAACGACGTTCTCGGGCGATTGATGTTGTCACGTATGCAGAATATAGAGGCTGGATTCAGGGAAGTGTTGAAAGAGGTTAAGGATTTACGTGGCAAACCGGCCCGCGAGTCGAGATACTTGGGCCGTAAGCCCGCTAGCGACGATATGTGATGCGCAATGGTTGATGAGAAAAACGGAGGATTGAGGTTGGCACTTTGGCCAGATTAGGTTGCACCAGTGTTACAATTGCATTAGATACCCCTATGTTATGTTACATAATCTTATTGCTTGATAAAAAATATTTGCATTGCATCCCTTCTCTGTTCTATACACTCTTGCACACAGATGAGCTATCGCTCATTATAACTCTTCAACCTCACCCTCCCCGCCTTCGCCTTCCCCTGATCCGTCTGCCCACTCGGATCTGCAATCCTTCCGTTATATGCAAGATGTTCCTCGGGCTTTGCGACTGGTTGTCCGCCCTTGAGGTAATTGAAGAAGAGTACTGTGCCGCCTACGACGCCGACGGTGGTCATGACGGCCATGTTGCGACTGCTCCTGTAGCATGCCGAAGATCAGTATGACTTGGATAATAGGGGAGGATCTTGAGGGGAGGAGAGGGCGGCGCACGTCATGATGGCTCTTCGGGTTGTTTTTAGGAGTCCTTCTTGGGCGAGAGTCATTTTGATAGATCACGCAAGTATAATATACAATGAATCTGATGTCTGAAGTTTTAATATAATGCTTGATGTCGATCAGGTGGTGGAGGAATTAGTCGATGGGGTAAGATCTGAGTTAGAGTAGTGATATCGCCATCTACCTCCTCTTAGTTGCCATCCTTTAGGTATTTGCCTTCGCCTTCTCTTTGAATATGTCGACCTGACGTCAACCAAATATGACTTCCTGAGACCAGCTTTCCCTTTGAGACATCCAGTGGCACAATTCTCGTTCTTGATGTGAAGAGTACGTATATATCTGGGGTAAGGTAGGTTCAGATCTATGCCGTGTTGCCGATAGTAAACCCTAACTGGCCCCACTAGGAAATTCATACACTTCACCTGCTGAGTAATTTCCACGTTTCTAGTGACTACTTACTAGTCTCTTATGATCTGATCTATCACGCTTTTGTCAGTAGCAGATGCTTGATTGATTAGAAATACATGTACAATGTGACGTAGGAGCCTGTGGGGGGACGAGATCATTCAATCAGCTGCAATATGTACATGCCAACGAGAACCAATAAGGACTCTGATTGGTAAAATGCAAACCGAGAAATTCAAAGTCCGACTAGTACATCAATAGTAGCTTAGTTAGAGCTTTCTTTATTAATAATCGGAATCTTGGATTTCAACCTTGGGCCCCTTCAGTGCGGGTAGACATTGATCTACATAGTACAGTACTCGGAGGTCATCAGTCGATCCACATCCTTCACTCTTGAGCAACACTCTCGTCTACCAACCCTACACACGTAAGGCTTCAAGGTTAAATCGAAATGACTAAGCCCCGCGTCCTCATTGTCGGCGCTGGCGCCATGGGCATGGTAACAGGCTACATCCTCCATCTCGCCGGCGCAGAAATAACATTTCTTATACGTCCACACCGCGCCGAAGCACTGAACCATCCCCAATTACTTTACTACTACAACGACAACTCGATAAAGGAATTCAAGCAGTTCACTTACCTGACCAATCCATCACAGATCCTCGACAAGGAATATGACTTTATCGTAATCACCCTCGACGGTGCTTCACTGAAAAGCGAGACTGGCCAGAGTCTAGTCAAGACCATAGGCTCCGCTGTGCATAATACCACCTCAAAACACACCGGAGTCATTCTCGGAACTGTATTCTTCAACATCCGTTCCTGGTTCTTGGAAGTATCTGGCCTGCCCGAAGAACAAGTGACGCTCGGCTGGTTTACAATCCGTGCTTATTCCACTGCTGCCGTGACACTACCTTTACACCCTCCCACGGACCCAGAGCAACTCTCTAAAGCCACTTTCGCTTGGATCGACAGTCTCGGTGACGGATTCGGTGTCGACGACAGCGCGCGTGAAGTAGCAAATGCGTTTGCGAAACTGTACAATTCCAGCGGTGTATCGACCTGCGGCATCAAACGGGAGGAGCAGGCGGGGTTGGATATGAACCCCATATTTGCGATATACGCCGCTTGTGCGCTGCTCGACTGGCCTCGATTCAAGGACGTCGATACGCAAGGAGAAATATGGCGTCTTGCCGTCGCAGCTGCCAAGGAGATACAAGCTTTAAGCATCCATGGAGAACTAGGTCAACAAGCGGCAAAGTCGACTACGGAGGCGGCGATGGCTGAAAGGTTTGCGGATATAGATGCAAAGTTGCTGCCGCTGGATAATCGGGCGTTTAATCGGTATCATCATGGTGGGAAGGTTAATGAGCAGGATACGGAGCATCTTCGTGCTTGTCTCGCTTTTGGGGAGGGGGAGGGGAAGGATATGACTGCGTTGAGGGAGTTGCTAAGAAGAGTCAAGAGTGTTTCTTGATTTTCTTCTAATACTTCAAATCAGCGACTGATGAAGACATTCTGGGATGTGACTCAAAAAGATGGTGAAGCGAAGTTGGTATTGTGTAGACAAACAGGCAACAGCACCGCGGCCTTAGGCCAACCCCGCATCCTCCACGAATCAAAACACACATACATCAAAATGCCACCGCCTGACTCATCTTCTAGACCTTAATTAACTAAACTAGAATACGCCGATTGTAAGCAGTCGACCCTGGTCCAATGAGTGCCGAAACATGCAGCTAGCCTGGCTGCTAAGAGGCTGATCATCCAGGCCGATCAGAATGCTTGCATGGCAGCCTTGCGGACACAGCCGCATAAATGACAACTTGACGAGACTTTTTGTTTGAATTTCTTTCTAGTTGAATAGCTCCATCCGAATGAGATAGCAACAAAGCAGTACTGCTTCATGATATATGAAGCGGGGTGTGAATTAGATTCTGGATTCCTAAGATCACCTAGCATCTGACTGACAGACGAGAAGCAACCATACTGTCATCTTATCACGACATCAAATTTATCTCCAACAATCATCATCAAGATGGAAAGCTCATTTCAAGCCACCAATGGCACACCCTTCGGCCGTCCTCAGGACACTTCAAACACCGTCCCATTAGGAAGCCCCGACTTTCTCAACGAGAACCTACGAATGCCTCTACTGTTATTTACCGACGACGAAGCAGACACTCTGGTCTACATCGATCCCGGTCCACAATCGGGTGAAGCGATCAATCACCAATCTCATCGCTGGGTATTCGGGACGCAAACCATAGTGCAAGCCATTCCGCACCGAATCCACAGTCGGAAACTGCTCGATACAGGCTCAGATGTACTCAAGGAGCACTTTCGACCTCGCAATCAAGCACGCGTCCGCAAGCGTTATGGTCTAACCAACGACATGCCTCCTGGCGTCAAATACGCTATTGATCTGACTCCCCCGTCGGAAGGAGATGAGGCAGTCATATTCATGACGGAGTTGTCGTGTCCCATGGGTGTGCGCAAATGGGCACAGATGCAATCCCGCTGGGATCTTCCGCAGTCCTGCGTCAGTGGACAGGATGAACTGGAATGGATCACAACAGTGGATGATGAGACGCCTGTTCCTATAGTCGTCAACGCAGTCGACGTCCTTAAAGAAGAAGAAGAGAAATATAGTCGGAGGCAGGCTAAGAAGCGAGCAAAAAAAGCTATAAAGCAAGCAATCAACGAATCCAAATCGGCTGATAAGCCGCAATATGTGGAAATGCCCCGTAGAATCCTGAATATGCAGGGCAATCTGCCCACCTTACGAGATGATTTGGACCCTGCGCCTTCGTACGTGGAAAGTGGGGAGAGTCAGCCAAAGACAGCAACTGCGCAAAAGGAACCGGAGACTCCCAAAAAGGTAATCAAAAGACTACCGGGACTTCCACTCGACTACTCACCCATCCGACACCGAACATGCCTGGAGCGCTTCCTGCATGCTCTTGAAGGCCTGGATCCGAAGCTCGATACAGCGCCTAAACTATGGACCTATTTTGCTTTGGCGAAAATCTTACAAGTTGCTACACACCCGGCAGTTGGCGATCATATCTTGGTCTGGTTATACAACCGGTCAAATACCATGTTCATCGAAGTGAACCCAGAGCTAGCTTATCAAATTGGGTGCGGTTTACAGTGCCGTGCGTTGTGTCAGACTTCATTCGCAATCCTGGTCGGCGAGGAGAGCCTCATGGTGCTTGAATCAACAATCAAAGGCGAGATACCAAAACGCAGCTCTCGCACTTTACACGGCCGTGATCGCGAATCACTGGACGATACAGAAGTCCAGCGAGTAGAATACGCCAGCAAAGTCTTTCTCGATAGGATATTGAACGAATTCGTCAAACTCGCCGGTTCACGCATGGAATGGGTCGAAGAAGTAGTCAAGGAGAACCTCAGCAACTGGATTCTTATTGACTGGGAAGAACACAAAGCAGCCGTTTACGAGCTCGCCGATTTCTGCAAGCTGTACGTTCGCGGTCAGATATATCAAGCCCTGATGCAGCCGACTGCACCAAACACGGAATTTACATTTCATCCAGACGATTCCACGGAATTTCCAGGCGTTGGATACTACACGGCTCACACGGCCATGCCCCCTTTCTGTCGAATACTGACTCGCAGATTCTGGAAAGCACTCTCCACAGACCTCCGCATGCTAGAGGATGCACATGTCTTAGTTCATTCATCGATCAAAGATCTGGCGCCGGCGATACCGATGCTGAAAGACCAGGACAGCGCCACAATCCGGTATATATCAGCATCAGAAGCGGATCGAGTCTTTACAAAGTTCCAAAGAGCGGTGGGCCAGATGTGGCCCGATTTCACCCTCATGCTAACGGTGATCAAGAAGTATCTGGATAAAGTCGCGACTCGTATCGCCGGACCTCCGCAGTACGAGTCGGTTGCTTCTTCGTCTTTTGATGTCCCGTTTGACGTCGTTGATACACTCGTCTGTCTTCAAGAGGACGAATTCAAATTCCTGCCTCTATGGGCTGGCGGTTTTGATGATGGTACAGGCGGTGTGTTCGACGACCAGTCTGTCCCCATTTTGGAGGAAGGAGGCTTCTCAACTGCAGGCCCTTGGGTGCATTTGGGCAGTGACCATGACCCGGATGAGGTCGCGTCTATGGACTCGTTCGAGTCTATTCGTCCCGACGACGCGGCGAGTACGGTGCAGCGTGCTTCGCATGAAGCTACTGACAGCCATGCTTCTACGACCGTTGTATCTGCGACGACGGCGTCTGTTTCTGACTTTGAGCTTGTCGGGGGTGTTCGAGGTTTGGATATTAGGAGTGCGAATGGGTCTGTGGTAAGCGGCGACCATGATATACAGATGATCGAACCCGTTGAGGATGAGTTTGAATATTTTGATGACGAATACGACGACGACGATGATGACGACGATACGATTGGAAGTTTATCTGATGTGGAGAATATGCAGTTATGATGTGTATTAAATAGTCTCATACCAATTCTATACTTGAGATCTACATGCGTCTGCGCCCAAACATAGTTTGTCTAATGTACATAAGATTTTAGTCCGTGAAACCACATGGCATGCTAAATTTACGTGCTAATGTCGCCTAAGCGCTTATCACCTTACTGCATGGATTGAATCAAGCATCTGAAAATGTATAAAAATGACTCCATCGTCGATAAAGAAAATGTCTTACTATCCACAACACATGAACTCGGCAACAAAACAGCGAGAAAAAAAAAATCCCCTCCCACCGAAAATAGCAAGAAAACACCTCGCTGAGTAGAAAGACCGAACCCTCAAACCTCCCTGTCGTTCAAGGTGGTTATCACCACCCAAACATCGACGCTAGTCAATTCGCAACCGTCCCCTTGGGCGGATACTCCTTGCCCTCAACGGAGACTTTGGGCGCACAGACGCACCATTCATCCTCAGGGATGGACTCGAAGACCATGGGGATGTGCTGGCCGCAACCCCACCAGGTTGCTTTGTCTTTTGCGAGTGTTAGTACATCAGATCAATTCCTCCCGAAAGCTTATAAGAGAAGATGGATGGAGACGATAAAACAGGCAGATCTGGGAAGGGTGAAAGGAGGAGCGGACGTACGGCAAGTAGGGCAAGTAGCTTTTTTGCACATCTTGTCTTGGTTCTTGTATGTAGTTATATTGAGTCTTGGAGTGGTACCTAGACAAGTCTGTTAGAAAAATAAAGTCGTCGGAATAGTTCTTGTCGCGGTAATAAGGTAGATATGACGTACAAGGCGAATACTGGACGAGTCGAAATATCAAGTTGATTGATACAGCTTCTGGGTATAGCTGTTGAAGTTGGAGGACTATCGATAACTTGCGATCAGACAATAGAAAGTGTCGGTTTACTCCGGTCCCGTATCACGAAGCATAGGATTGGGAGAAGGCTAGTCTGACTAGCCTATCAAGGGTGAAGCTATAATATAGTGATATTTAATATATTATAAAGCCTAACTTAGAGAAAGAAGAGGGGATTTAGGAGTCCTATAATAGCTATATAGAAGGTTATTGTATAGATGCTAGGAGATATGTTATTCTATTTCTATATATTTATACTTGCTTTTATATCTAGGATATAAGAGTGCTAAATTATAAGATTAATATTTTAATATTAGCAACCTCTAGAGAATAAAAAAATAATAAAATATTAATAAATGATATATAATCTAATGTAGTAAATAAAATAGTAAAGAATAAAGTAAAATAATAAATATAAATTAGAGTAAAAAATAATAATAATTAGTATAATAAAGAAAATATTAATAGAGTAAGATAGTGTTAAGAATAAAGATTTATTCAACTAGTATAGTAGCTAGTATTATAAATTATATATTTTTTTTAGCTGAGATGCGTTTTATTAGTAGTCTTTCTATTTATTTATTAATATTAATATAGAGCTTATTTGTATTAATAAGTTCTTATAAAGCGTGGTATAGCTTACTCTTAGTTATTATATCTATAAGATTAATATTACTATTAATCTACTATATTTTAATAATTTCTTATTATTTATATAATTAATAAAGATATATAAGATTAATTATAAGATATTTCTTATAAATTATATTAAATTTAATAAGATATTTATATAGGCTCTTTAAATTAGTATAAATAACTATTAGGAGTGGCTTTAATAGATATAGTAACTAGATAAGTATTAACTTAATTACTATATTAATATTAAAGTTATTAGCTATAGTATATATCTTTAAAGTAAATATATTTTAAGTAATTCTTTTATATTTTATAAATAATTAATAAAGAATATTTATATTATTTTATATATCTATAAATATAATAATATAGCTGATTTATAAAAAGAGATCTTTATTATTAGTAAATAAAATATTTATAAATATATATAGCTTTATAATCTATAGATTAATTTTAATAAACTATAGTTCTTTTTAATAATTATTAAGTTGCTATTTAAGTTGCTTATTAAGTATTTTAATATTCTTTATATCTAGTTTCATAGCTTAAACTATAAAAGAGAGATTAAATATAGTTTTAGATTATAAGATAGAGATAATATATATATCTAGAGCTTATTAAGTAATATATTATTTATATAAAGATATATTTTTATAGATCTTATTATAGAAGCTTATTATATTTATAGAATAATTTTATATAAGCTATATATTCTTATAGATATGTTCTTATATAAGAGTAATCTTTTAAATATTCTCTATTATAACTATACTATTAAACTATAGTAAATTCTTAGTTATTAGTTATTCCTAGGACTTATAAAGGATTTTTATAATTTAAATTTATTTCTCTTTATATATAGTAAAGGTCTTATTAATAATAATAAGTATATTATTAATTTATATATCTATAAGACTAAATCTTTATTCTAGATTATAATAATAAAAAAAGTATAAATTATATATTAAGATCTCTATACTAAGCTAGTTAATATAATAATTATAATATATTTAGAACTAGTAGTTACCTATTTTAAGAATTCTATATAATAGTTATATAACTTATAGGAATTTATAACTAAAGAAATATTATTATAATTTATAAAATATCTAAATATAAAAATTATAATTAAACTTTATATTTAACTATATATAAGCTTATATAATATTATAAATCTAAAAATATATATCATCCTTGCTTATATTAATATAGAGGATTAACTATTAATTTAAATACTAAATTATAGATAACTAAATAAGTATAAATTCCTTATTTTTATTATTATAGATCTATATAATAAGATATAATTTTTTAAAGACTTTATTAGTTTTTTTATTCTTAATCTTATCTATAAATCTAAAATTATAGATTTAGGCTTTAATTAGAATATTTTTATAATTAATAGCTATAAATATACTTTTCTCTAATAATCTAGTAATTTCTTTTTAATATAATTTATTAAACTAACTATTAAATATTTAATTAAAAAGATTAATAATTTTTTATAAGTGTTTCTTTTTCTTATAATATTAAGATAGTAGATAGTATTCTTATTATAAATATTAAGAATATAATTTAATATTATTTAATTTATATAAAGAGATTATAACCTTTAATACCTATAATATTATAATTAATAATACTATAGATAATATTAGTAATAGTAATTCTTACTATAATTCCTTATTATAATAATATAATTTAATAATAATTAATCTAAATTTTATAGATCTATTAAGTAGATTAATAGTATATATTTTTTTATTAATTAAGATAAGCTTATATAGTCTTTTTTAATTATTAGGATATCCTATTCCTCCTTTATACTATATAAGTATATCTAAATTAAATAAAAGATAGTATATAAGTATAAATAAAAGTCTATTTTAGATATTAAATACATTATTAATTTATTATATAATATAGAGTTAGTATATTTTAGTTATTACTTTTTTAATTATAATAATATACTAAGTGATTATAGATACTAGAAAATTATATTCTATTATTTAAAGATAGGCTCTAAAGATAAGAAGAGTAAGAATATAACTATCTAGATTTATAATATTATTAATAGCCTTAATAGCTATTTATAATATTATATTAGATATAAGCTTTAATACTTTTTCTAAAATAATCTTATATAAATACTATAGTATAGTATAATATTACTTAATAATATTAATTAATTAATATACTTTAATAGAAATATTTATTATTATTATATTTATTAAAGCTATAAGCTAAGTAAATTTCTTATTTATAAAGTTCTTTTCTATATTAATAATAATAAAATCTAGAGAACTAAGATATATATTAATCTATAATTTTTATAGTGAATTCTATATTGCTTTTATAGTTATATATATAAGCTAATATATAATATTAAAATATATTGCTTTATTAATAATATAAAGTATTAATTTACTATTAATATATATAATATTAATAATAATTAAATAATTAAACTTAATATTATTCTATAGAGTGAATTGGAATTAGTTTAGAAATTATTTATATATTTAATAATAGTAGTATATTTTATTAATATATTTAATTACTTCTAAGTCTAAATTATAGTCTATATATTCTAGAATCTTATATAATTATTCAATAAAGAAGTATCTAAATTAATAATATAGATAATATAGTTTAGTAATTATAAAAAAATATTAATTATTATTAAAGAACTATATAATATAGATAACAAAAGAGTAATTTTATATAAGAAAGAGATAATTAAATTTTTATATAATTAGTATTATTATATATAGTTTATTATAAATAAGAAGATCTCTTATATTATTATAATAAATCTTAAAATAGTTAAGATCTTTAATATAGAGTAAGAATAGTATTATTACTTTAATAATATAGAATTATATATTATCAATTAAAGACTTTATATTAATTATATCTAGAGACTATAACACTTTATTATTCCTAAATTATATTATTACTTTTTTAATATTTAACATATCTAAAAAAACATTCTTAATAATTTTTTTATATATAAGATATTAAATATATCTAGCTATTAAATATCCTATAGCACTAATATTAACTAATAATTTTATAAATATATTAGTAGAATAATAGTCATTAGTAAGAAAAAAGTATTTAGATATAATAAAATATTAAGATATTAATATATACTTTATATTAATTTCTTTATTATATTATAGATTAGTAATATAGTCCTATTAATTACTTAGAAATTATATAAGATAATACATTATAGAGTGATTGATAAGCTTATTTATAAGCTTAAATAAGAATTTTTTATAGTCTAGTATAATAATTATATAATATTTTATTATAATTATTAAATTGTTTTTTATATAGTCTATAAGCTTATATAAGCCTAGTTTAGGATTCTTATAAGTCTTTTTAGGAATATTTTCTTATTTAGATATATAGTTTTTTAGTATACTAGTATTCTAAGTTTTTATAATAGTATATTTCTTTTTTATATAATAACTTAACTAATAGTCTATTCTATAATATATAAAATAAAGCTTTCTATTATTACTCTTAGTTTAATAATGGGGTAAATAATTAAAATATTATAAATAGCTTTTTTTATAGGAATTATTTTATTTATATAAAAAGTAGCCTTAGTATAGTAAATATAAAAATTAATAAATATTATATTAGTAGTCTATAAAGTTAATATTATAAATATTATTTTATTATCTATATTTATACTTATTTATATTTATCTAGAGATTTTATATTAAGCTTAGCACTATAGATATAGATTTTATTATTATACTATTATATATAGAATATATATTTATTACTTTAAAAAGCTTTATATACTAATATATTTAGTTTTATAGCTTATTTAGTAAGTAATAAAAGAGGTCTTATAATTTAAATAATATTATATTAAAGTATTTAGATATTAACTTATTAGAATTACTATAGATTATATCCTCTAGAATTATTATTAATTATTTAGTTTATATTAATTATTTATATTTTAGTATTTTAAAATATATTTCTATTTTTAATGCTAGGTCTTTACTTTATATAATCTATATATTAATATTATTCTAGTAATAAGTAAATACTTAATTTTTAAGTATATATAGTATTACTTTTTAGTATAATTTAAGGATTATAAGTAGTCTATTTTAGTAATAATAACTAAGAAAAATCTTCTTTTTTTTTTAAAATAAATTCTTAAGACCTTTATAATATAGTTTAGATATATTATTATAATACTTATTAATATTTATAATTATTTAAGTGATTAACTATAAGAATAATTATTATTAGTTTAATTTAGAATATAGTTCTTATTTCTTTAATTTAAAAATTTTTTATAATTATTCTAATAGTTTTTTAGTTATTTATATTACTAGTACTAGAATAAAAAGGATTTAGACTCTTATCTATTAATATAATATTTCTAGGATTATATTAATATTAAGTATTAGATCTAGTTTAAAATATAATCTTATTATTATTTCTATATATAGTCCTAGCTGTAGAGAGGGCATATCTAGGACTATATATATATAAAACTTAGATTTAATAATTATTAAAAAGATTTATTAATTTTAATTATTTAAAATAATTATTATATTAAATTACTTATTAATCTTTAGTGATTTAAAGATTCTACTTTTTTTAAAATAGGTAATAATCTTTATTTTAATCTACTTATATAATTTATCTTTTTATATAGTATTATAAATATTTTTAGTAATTAGATACTGCTTTATTTTATCTATATATATATTATTATTTTTAAGAAGTATAATAAGCTTTATAAACTATAAAATTAATATAGTTTTAAGATTATCTAAGATTTAGTTACTAAAATCTTAAATAAATATAATTTATAGAATAGAATTATATTCTTTATTATATTTAATTATTTTATTAGAAATATAAATATCTAGTTAGATATAAGTCTTCTCTTTTAATATAAATCTACTTAGATCTATATTAGAAAATATTATTAGGTTGATATATAGGGTTATATATATTAAAAGTTTAATATATAAATAAATGTGAATTAAAAGATAAAAAGGTTTAGAAATAGGCTTTAATTAAGTATCTAATCTAAGAGCTAATTAATTAGTATTAATTTACTCTAATCTTATATTATAAAATATAGAATTAGAAAAAGACTAGTCTAATCAGCTTATTAAAAATAAAGTTATAATATAATAATATTTAATATATTATAAAGCTTAATTTAGAGAAAGAAGAGGGGATTTAGAGATTTTATAATAGCTATATAGAAGGTTGTTATATGGGTGCTAGGGGATATGTTATCCTGCTCCCGCACGTTCGTGCTCGCTCTTGCACCCGGGGTGCAAGAGCGCTGAATCATGAGATTGATATTCCGACAGAAAGGAAGGAAAAGGAAGAAAAAGAAGATGATGGGAACACCCCCTTGATATGTATTTCTATGTGTAATCTAATCGCACTGTGTGAGGGGGGAGGATACACTGATTGTAAGTGTATGGTAATGGTATGGTAACGTCGTGCGGAGAAAGACGGGCTGATAGTCTGATAAGCTGGGAGAGATAAGGAGTCTACGTGTTTTTGGGCTGATAACCTGAACGGCGATGCTGATAACGGCGGGGTTGGAGCGACAGTGTATTGGCTTGTATTGTATTGTATTGTACCACCAAAGCTTCAATCCGGTTTGCCGCGGAAAACAACACGCATATTAGCAGAGTCTGTCCATATTTATGTATCTGTATTGCAATATCCAAATTTCAAAACATCATAATCTCGTAAAGCGCTTTGTACATCTAGTCCCAATTCCGTGACCCGAACAGTAGAAAAGACTATGCAGGCTGCATATTAGATATCCAGAACTGACTCCCCTCCAAAAACGCACTAAAGTCAAGATTGTTCTGATCAGCCTGGGGTCGAACTCCTATCTCGAGCACATCGCGCGCAACAGCCTTGATCTGTCTCATGACTGATTGTGAAATCGCCCACGTCCGGCCCAAAGACTTAAATACCCCGATTGTGAGAGTGAGACGGTCGCGTCGCGGATCCGGCATTTGGCCTGCCTTGACTGAGTATCCTGCCAACTGCACAATTGAGCTCAAGACCAGAGCACAAATGAAGAACGGAGTGTGCTTTGTGACGGGCATACGGAGTGACGCCAGAGTCGAAATCTCGCTTGCCGCGTTCAGGGCCCTCATGGCGTGAGCATGGTGCGAAAATGCGGGCATCAAACACACTCCTGAATGACCGCAAATAACCTCTGCAGCTACAGCCGGTGATGAGAGCAGGTCCGATCGAGGGAAATTTAGATAGATTGATGCACCGTTGATGACCATGCGCGCCTGAAACATCATTTCATCCATTGTTCCGTCTGGTCGCATGAGCTCCATCTTGGAGTCGGGAATGTGATGGAACCAAGATGCGATTCGCGCATCCACTGATTCTACCTCTTCCTGTTGTTGTTGGCCTGACACCGACTCTGACAATGATACCACCCTGCCCAAAATTCGAACAGCCTCAATACGGTAAGAAAACGATGAGAAAGTGATATCCTCTTCGGCGAATATCCGGTCATCAAACTGTTTGATTGTTGGCGGGTCAGGCGGAGGTGCCAGTCCATCTTGGTATATGCGCTCCTCACACGGAAGCGGCACTTCAGGGGGAACCTCGCTGGCTGTAAAGGACGCGCGCATACCTAGCGCGGTCAACATGCCTTCGATCACAAACAGCTCCCACCAGGTACGACGGAAGCTCTCTCTTCGAATTGGGTCTTCTGCCATGTTCTCTGCGTAGTCTTTGCGATGCATGCCAAGATCATACGCCAAAGCCACGGCTTGGGCCAAAAGCTCACCAGCCTCATGGCGCTCGTTGCGCGAATGGAGGACAATGGTGAGCAACAGCAGTGCTTGCACCTTCTCAGGGCATGGCTCTTGGCCGACGGTAGCGGAAACCACAGACTGTCGATATGGCTCGGGAGATGCTGCTGGCGTAAAGTGAGCACCAATGAATTTGATCACCAATTCAAGATAAGTAGGCGGATTGTATTTATAAAGCATGCCTGCAGGAGGAAGAATTGGGTGAGCGGGATGGAAATTAGAATAAAAAACATCGACCAGATACCCATCTCTTCCCATTGCCGATGGCGGTGATTCAGGAGTCAATGGTGACTGCATTATTCCAGCTTGTGGTGTAGTTGATGTAGCATAGCCGGCAGAGCCGGTAGCATTAGTAGTAGGCATCACTGCTCCTGGCATGCCTGGAGGTGTGAATGCCTGGCCAGCCGGTGTCGCCGACGAAGACACGGAGCCAACGATGCTTGGGATATGCCAATCCGGGGAGATCTCCGGTGGACGACCATCAAGATTGAATATCTGCGGATCAATATTTACAAGTTGTTGTTCGTTCGGCTGAGGATTAGCACGACGTTTCTTCGAGGGACCTTTGTACCCTCGTCGGGAGGGAGTGTATTCGCATGTGAGCTCTCCGGACTGACACCGTCCGCAGATCGGTTGTCTGCCATCGCACTTGAGGTGCTTTTGTCGGCATGCTAAGCAGGCCAACGGCGAAGGGCCAGCAGATTTCTGGCTGTTACTTCCATTGGAACTTGTAGTTATTACATTGACAGAACCATTCCAATTTTCGTTGATTTTCGTGTTGTCGTTATAGTTTCCATTTATGGCAATGACGCCGCTGCCGTCACTGTTGGGAGTGAAATTATTGTAGACGTTCGGATCGATCGAGTAAGCGAATGCGCCTGGATCCATGGTGGCGGTGTCATATATCGATGTTGCAATATGTCTCTATTTCGTAGATATCGCCTTGAACATCGATATCAAGGCACAATGAGTATCAACTCGAAGTCGTTTCACGACGGATTGAGCGGATAAGGTGAATGTCTAGTTCTTTGTTGTAAAGACGACCTCAATGCAAGGACTGGCATTCGTCACAATCGAAGATGATCTGATCCAAAATTACTGACCGCTAATCAATATCTAATTGTGAACAGTCCGTCCTGCGCAAGAGATGAACAGGAGGATGCGAAGGGGGGAAGGGCGCGAAAGTCGAGGCGTGTTTCTCAAAAGGATCGGAAACACGTGTGTGAGTGGCACAGTGGGTTGCGTAAGTGACACTGACAACGAGGGGTATCCGGAGCTACGGCCGTGAGTGTGCCGGTCAATTGACAGTTGATGAATATGGGAGTATTGTAGATGGAAAGCTGGTGGTGCGAGAGAAGGAGAGTATCCGTTGGTAAGCAGTAAGCAGAAAGCAGAAAAGTTGGCCGGACAAACGGTGAGCCACGGACTGGAACAACGTTACAGCTTAGCTTACGAGGAACCCGTTGCAGATCTAGCAGCGCCACTCGACCGTTAGGACTGTTTCATATGAAAAGCTGTCACTCAGATTGGTTCTCTGGTATTGTCGTGATAGGCTGGTCTTCACTTTGTCGGATAGTACGAATGCTCTATGAGCTTGATGCGCTGTACTGGTAGCGAAGTTGTTCACTCCCGTCGTAAAATGCGCTCACGGCAATATACTAATGTAGAACATCGATCTACGCAGTTTATTTACACAATTCAAGATCTTGAATAGAAAAGTGGCCAAATGGTTGATGCACTGAAAGTTAGACGATCGATCGATCTCTTGTGTAGTGGATCTACTGAACGTTATTGCGACCGCGATAGTTAAACTAGTCTTAGCTCGCCACGCTTTACTTTCTACACCACCAAACCACTGCAAACATTCAACTGAGCAATCCAGAGGCAAGCGATTTCTTCCTCGTTAATCAAAGAGCCAACCGTTCCACGCGTATATTCATTCGTTGGTTGTGACTAAGGTGCGTTGAACTGCGACCGCTCCGTCCGGCCGGCATCCGCAATTGCAAGCTGGCCAGACGCAGCTATCTCAGCAACCATTGACCAACAACAACAGCGCAGAACCATCCACTAACCACTATTCTACCGATTCACACGCCTTGAAAACCTCCAAAAAAAAGAAAAAAACATATACAAAATGATCTCCGACGACGACCTCTTCCGCCTCGCCATCTTCCTTGGCTCGTGCGCCATGCTCCTCATTGTGCTCTACCACTTCCTCGAAATCAACGCCAAAGACGAATCACAATCTCCTCTCTCCTCATCTTCCACCACATCAACAGACAAGAAGATTCCCGTTGGCGCGGATCCAATCGTTTTTGCGCCTGCTGCTGCGGTGGCTTCGAGGGGGAGTGCTGGGAAGACGACTTAGATCAAAAGCTCTGGTCTAGGGTGGTCGCTGGATGAAAAGGTCGGAAATACAAGGGATTGACTACATGTCTACTTGTTGCTGCAGGGAATATCAAACATTCGATGATATTCGTCTTGTATGATATGTGATTAGGCGACTGCAACCTTTCATAACTAAATCAATTCATGCCGCCAGCGCCAAACACCGTCCTTGAAGCCCATAGCCAATAACCCATCCGATAAGCCAAACTCCATTAAAGTCTAATATCTTAACATATCCCTCCTAGGAATGGTCGCCGTGCGAAAACCAGTTGTCAGTCCCCTCCTCTTCATCAGCAACCACCTCGTAGTATTCCTCGTCATTCACGAACAGCTTATTTCGCACGGGCGTCGAGAACTCGCAACCTTCTTGCTCCAGACCGATACCTACGCGCTTGCGTCGCTTTTGTACCGCCCTCAATACCTGTCGTGCTCGGTCGGTCGGCTTCTGGTCGCCGTACAACTTATTGAACGCGCGGATCGGGGTCGGTTCAACGGGGAAAATGAGGGTGTCGGTTTCGCCCGCCGTAGTAGCATCGGGTGTCACAATCAGACCGTTGGCATTCAAGTAACGATCAAGGTCAAAATTGACTAAAACGAAGATAAACGAAAAAAAAGTTCATCCTCAATAATTCATTCATGACACAGTAACAGCAACCTGCGAGGTAATTTCGTTCTCACCAGTACCGTTGACGGACGGCCCATCTCCGTACTTCCATGCCAGAGGTTGGATATGTGCTTTTGCCAAATGCTCCTTCAGTCCTTCGCCGACATACTCTGTTGCGAAATTGGGACAGTTCTGCCATAGACATGTTTGTTGACCATCGATGTGGTTCTTGAAAACATGACGCTCCAACGTATGCACATCGTGGAGTTGCGCAGGACAGGACGCCCATTCACACGTAAACATAGGATACGACGGCTCGGGAACGGAGGTAGCAGGTGCAGGCACGGTAGCTTGCGCGTTTCTCGTAGATGACCCAGAAGTAGCCTTAGCAAGAGCTTTCAACGCAGCTTTCGTCGGGTTTTTGTTTTTGGCGCCAGGCGGTCGACCGCGACGACCGGTCCGCTGACCAGTAGTCGGTGTGCCAGCCATTGAATCGCGTGCACCGTGAGGTGTAGAAACAGAAGTAGAAAGCGGTTGTCCAGGTGTAGCAATTGTTTGGCTCGGCTGAGGTCGACTATCGGAAGTGGGGCCTTGGACCTCCGGGTCGTCACGTGATTCGTCACGGCGACGGCGCTTTTTACGAGTAAGCTGCGGAGGCTCGACGAGAATGTCCTCCAGTTCAACGACTGGCATGGAAGGTCCGCCGGGGTCAACAAGATCCCATTTGAAGGTCTCGAGATCTGACCGCACGGTGACACCCAAGAATGTCTGTGTGAAGTGCATTAAGTGGAAGTTCAAGGGCCGTTCAGACGGATGGCGGCCTGTAGCAAGCATGATATCTCGTGCTATCGATTTCGGATTGTAGTAGACTCGTTTCAATGCAGCAGACGGGTTCAAAGATTTGCAAATGTTCGGTATACGTCTGATCTCGCGAAGGACAAACTCATCGTCAGGGTCGAATTCGATATCAGGCTCGGGCATTTCAGCACGAGAATCAGGTCGACCAGATTCCAATGCATGTGACGAGTCCGTGTCGATATCCATAGGGTCTGGCCCAGGATCTGGAAAGTTTGGTGGTTGAGAAACGTCCAAATTCACACTGGGCATTGGACGATTGGAGAATCCATCTTCATCATCATCGTCATAATCGCTTCGCATTTCCTCTTCGTCGCTGCTCACTTGTGACATGTCCACAATCTCAGAAAACAGTCTCTTTTTAGCCATTTCAGCCTTAGGTCCAACAGGAGTATTCGATATCCACGCTCCGTCAGATCTGCGCGGGCGCTGCCCATTCTTTTTGCCTTTCTCAGCTGGACCAGAGCTTGGATTAGGTGCACGCGGTTTGTGCGGTAGTGGTTCAGGTTGGTAAAAGACGACATCCAAGTCAGATGTCGGCACACCTTGAGGTGGAGGAGGAAGCGGCGGTATTGTAGACTGACTTGGTGGGGCGGGTCGAGATGCCTGCGTAGGCTGGGCTGGTTGAGCTGGTTGAGGTGGCAGAGATAATAAATGTGGAGGAGGTTGCATCGTAGTTGGAGGGAGAGATGGGCTTGCTTGTGCTGGAGGAGTGCTTTTGTTCGATTCGGCTTTCTTCTGTTCCTGCCCGTTATTGCCACGAAGGAGCGCAGGAACCGCTGCAAGAAGATACCTGGCCATAGCTTGTCGGTCCAAGGCGAACCCTCGTAACTCCAATTGAACGCAAAGATCAGGATAGGTCGGGTTATTTCGTAGAAGAAGCATAAGAGACTCTGGCGAACATTCTTTGCCTTGATTTGCAACATCTTTGCTCAAATACTCCGACGCAGCCTTAGCTAGCTTTTGTTGAGTTGCCGCTGGCCATGTGGGCTCTTGTGCAGGCGTCGCCTTGGCCTTGGATGCTGAGGCAGCTGCATTTGACGCTTTCTGCTGTGTTTTTGCGGCTGGTTTTTTGGTGACAGGTGCGGAAACAGGTGCGGGAGATTGCTGATGTTGTTGATTTAGCATGGAATTGACATTGACCGAACCGACCGAAGCGACTGAAGCAGAAGCATCCAACTGCGAGTTGGTAGCAACGACCTCTGCAGCGTCACTTTTCTTTTGTCTTCTGCGTCGCTGCGCTGGGAATCTTCCCAGATCTGGTAAGCCGTCTATTTCTTTCTCCTGGCTCACCCCCGGACCTTTAGGCGTTTTAATTGGAGTTCTAGTAGATGGGGATGGTTTGACCGTAGATCGACTTGGACCGGCTGCCGGCGGCTCTGGAGTTGCAACTGCCTGGGTACTCGCAGTCGGTTTCTTAAAGTCGTCCCATAGCTTAGCAAACAATGAAGGATCCTTGCTCCGCATACCACGAAGCTTCTCCAACATCATCCGCATTTCAAGTGCCATATCATCATCACCTTCTGGGTCCAATGGATCTGCTGCTGCGGCGTCCTTTTCCGCAGGATTTTCCTTGGCCGATGTTCTCTTTTTGGATGTATTCTTTGCAGGCTTCGCCTTGGCTGCTTTTCCCTTGGAAGCGCTCGTAGGCGTAGCTTGCGCATTTCCCGTAGATGAAGCTTCCTCTGCTGCTCTTGCAACAGCTTCCGCCTGAGCTTGGGCCTGAGCTTCGGCTTCTTTCTTTCGAGCTTCCTCCGCCGCCATCTGCTCCGCTTCTTCCGCTCTGGCACGTTCCTGAGCGAGGAAGTATTGCTGAGTGTAGAGATCGGTAGGGTTGATGTATTGAATCTTTGAAGGGGTAATCTGCTCGGTGGTTCTGGGTTCTGCTACTTGAGGATAATCTGGTGTGACTGTAGGCAAGGTCTCCGTAGAGGTCACCGTATGGCCGGGATTAGCCACAGAAGAGGTATGAGCGGTATACGAACTATATCCGTGGGATGTCTGCGAATATGAAGGCGCGTTCAATGAAGCATTTGTGGAAGAATGTGTGACAGGCGGACTCTTATAATTCGCAGATTTTCGCTGACGCTGGTTGACTTTTGGCGAAGAGCGCCGTTCTGGTTGCGACATATGCGTAGGTTGTGGATGGTATGGTCTCATTCCATCATTGTTCGCCGCAGTGTTTTGGTATGTATATGAAGTCGCGGATGTCCGAGAAGCTTGCTGAGGCTGTTGGTCATACTTTGTTGTCCCCTGGGTATTCGCTGTTGGATTTGACTGGGATGGGTAGTTATATGAAGTCGTCGCACTCTGATACTGATTCGAATTACTCGAGCCTTGAGCACCAACATTCGACTGTGACGGCCCCGATTTCTGATGAAGCGAAGAAGCGTATACCAGGCTATTCAGTCCAGTGCTTCTCTGTGTAGTCTCATCTGTGCGCGAACCTTGTTGATTGTAATTGCCGAGTGCAGCTGGTAAATGCGCAAAGCCTGATGACGAATCTTGAGCGCGCGAGTACGCGTCGTTGGTATTCGAATATGACCGGTTCGCGTTCTGATTGTTCCAGGAGTAGTTCGCTTCTACATAGCCCTGGGGAGGTTGCACAGGCTGCTGCTGTGGTTGCTGTACAGGCTGGCGATTTCTTCTCGAGTTCTGTTCGTTTTGACTGTTGGGCCATCTGAATGAGTTGTGATTGGGATACGACGACATTATTGCCGCAGAAATGGCCGCTCACAGCGATGCCTGTATTCTATCATGAGAAAGCCGAGGATGTCTTCACGAAACACGAACGAGAACGTAAGAGTCAAGATTGAGATGGTCCAGAATGGCAGCCGCGGTCGCAGCCCGTGTTTAAGTTAACTAACAAATGAAGCGTGGAGTACTATCTGCGAATGTCTTGGCGCTCCAGAAAGAGACAAGCGCCGTGGAGTCTGCGCTGACCAATCCGCGTGTCCGCTTAGCGTAGTCATGTGACGCACACTGGGCAAGTATCGAAGCGCACATTTTCGGCTAACATTTCAAGATCTCAGACGATCACGACGACGCAGACGACAACACCCTTTTACAGAGCCCTTTTTGCCATTCGACACCGGCTCTGCAAAAATGACCAAGACATATCACGGTATGTATTCCATCGATCCAACAATTGATTTTGAGGGGGGATTCTCGACGTGGACTGTTATATTGTCGTTAGGAATGGATTTGGTGGACGAGCTTGAAGTGCACGATTTGGAGTCTAGTTACTGATGGGATTTTTCTATAACAGCCGTCGCCTCCTCGCGACGAAAGTCGCGCAAGGCTCACTTCAGTGCTCCTTCCAGCGAGCGACGAGTCATCATGAGCGCTCCTCTCAGCAAAGAGCTCCGTGAGAAGCACAATGTACGACCGCCCTAGCGATTTCTTCTTCTTCGTCATTACCCCTCGATTTACACCTACACCCACACCCACACACTTCTACGTGAAATTTTCTTTGTGGAAAGATGCGTCGAACAACAAATTATGGACATTGCGAGATTGAAGGGAGACTAACACAAATTTCTTCAGGTCCGATCCATCCCCATCCGCAAGGACGACGAAGTCACCATCGTCCGGGGCTCCAACAAGGGACGTGAGGGCAAGGTCACCAGCGTCTACCGTCTCAAGTACGCCATCCACATTGAGCGTGTCGTTCGCGAAAAGTCCAACGGCTCTAGCGTCCCCCTCGGCATCCACCCTTCCAAGGTCGTCATCACCAAGCTCAAGTTGGACAAGGACCGTGAAAACCTCTTGGAGCGCGTTGGCAAGGGTCGTGAGACCAGGAAGGCCGCTCTTTCAGCATGATTTTTATGTTAGCAAGCGGCAGAAATGAAAAAATCTGAAACTTTTTTTCTTCTTCCATCTTCTTTTTCGTCATGTCGTTACGGTAAAACAGACGGACTGGAAAACTGGGTGTGTGTGTTTGTTGTGCGTATACTTTTTTTCTGCTACATGGTCATGAAATGGGAAAAGGCGCGAGTTTTGAGTCTCACCAAAAAAAGCAATCACCGTGGCCGATGGGTTTATCCAGTGAGGTAGGCCATCATCAGGACTCGAGCATGGGAAAGTGCGAGACTATTCTAATGTCATAGTTGTTTGGCAACCCCGGCGTTCCTACAGCTGAATCAAATCGAAAAAAATTCACATTTCACCATCCTCTTTCCCTGCCCTTGCTTTCTTTCTCTTCAAGAGAAACGCCAGAATATCTCCGCATTAACCTATTATTTTCATGGTTTATGAGGTATACGGCTGGCGTAGATTGAACACCCAGTGACTACAATATGAATCACAATTGTTGCTGGCTCATCTGCAGACTCGTCTAGAGAATCTCTATGATAATCACGTGGTTTGATGATGAGGGACATATCTTATCGTAGAAGGAAATGAGACTGAATTCACGCCATGCAAAGTAAATACATACTCCTGAACTTTCCGAAAATTTGATATACATATACACCATCTCGACATCATATTGTCGAGGATAGGATCTCATTTCCCAATACACCTCCCCCATCCCGGCAACCCACACCCCATCCCAACAAACAAATAAATCAAAAACACAACCACCACACCCAGCAACACCATGACCTTCACATTCTTCCACCACATCTTCCTCCTGAGCCCCCTCGACCTCATCCTAAAATCATGCGCACTCCCTCCCAACCGATCCGTCTTATCAACCAACAAATCAATCCTCTCCCCCCGTTCCAGCACCCGCTCAATATTCTCCGTCATGATGTCCCGCACACTATCAATCTCCCTCCGCGCAGAAGCAAGTTGATCAGATGGTGGCGCCGTATTGTATTGTTGCAACAAAGCCCGTAGCTCGGAGTTGTACGCTGCGCATCCGTAGGCCGGTAAGGCCGCGAAGTCGGTGGTGGAGGGTGGATAGGCGGATAGGAATTTGCGTTTGGCTTCGAGGAGGAAGGCGAAGGGGATGCGGCGGCCTTGTTCGGCGGTTGCGACGACCAGGTAGCTTAGGGAGCTGTGGGAGTCTGGTTCTCCGCTACCGTTGCTGGCTGCGCTCTTACCGTTGCCGTTGTTGCTGCCATCTTGGTAGGAGCCGCCACCGCCGGAGGGTGAGTCGGCGATGTAGTGTACGAATAGGCGGTCATGCGTATATGTGAGTTTTTGAGGTTTGTCGTGTGAGATTTTGGGCAGGATGATGGACGCGAGTGAGGAGGCGGAGGTGGATGAGGCGCCTGGTGAGGAATGTTCGGCTAGTATGGTGGTGCCGTGAGCTATGCATGAACTGTTTTCAACTCGTTAGTGGCCTGATGACATTTTTCAGTGTGGTAAAAAAGTGATGTTGTTGAAAAACTTACTATAGAAGGGTGCTGGATGGCTTGGATGACGACGCCATCTTGAATTGTGCGATAATCGTCAGACCAAAACAGCTATATAATCCAATCTCCTAGCTGTACTTTGTGAAGTTGCGTGGGTATCGATGTTCGTCTGCGTTGATTGTATAGCTGAGTGGATGGTTGACTGAACAGGTTGAGGCCAGTGACGTCGATTGATTTGATAGTTTGATGTCACGTGACTGTTCTAAATCAACAAATATCGATCGCCTCGTACCAGAAATTTTGAAAAGATTACAAAGAACATTATTTTACTTAAATAATTCTCATTAATGCTAACCCAGAAATCGACCAGTCTAAAAGTAAAGACATTCTCCTCCCAAAATGCTGCAATTTCTCGACTCCAACAAGACGAAACCCCCCAAAATGCACAAAATCGGCAAATCGAAAAAAAAGGGCAAAATTCTAGCATAAAAGAGTTGGGTATCATTGTATGATTTCCATGTACTTTCCCGTCTCGTAATAAAAAGAACGAACCCGCCTAATGCAAATGATATGGCGCTAAAGGGAGGGAAAATAAAAGTGGTATATTGCGCCATCGATCTGCAAAAACAAAGGAAATCTTCGGAAGGAGTGTAAAGTATATTGAGCGTGTTTTTCTGTCGTTGTTGAGAAAGATGAATCAATCATCTGAATGGGTTGAGCTTTGGTAGGAGTGTCCGTCATTCTTCATCAACCGCAAGGCGGCAGCTCGTCTGGCAACGACATCCTCTCGTCGAACCACGTTCCTCAAAGCCTCGCTTGCCTGAATCAAGCCATCGATGCTGATTGCGTGGTTGGTCATTTGATGATTGACATAGGTATAAACTGCAGCAGGTGTCTGGCAGGTTGTGAGAAGTTGCTGTTCATTAAGCTTCAGTAAAGCCAAGGCGACTTGAAACAAGAATGTGCTGCCGCCACCACTTGCAGCTGCGGCGTCCTCTTCTGGGTCTTTCTTCGAGCCACTGGCGACAGCCGTTGATCCCGCTCTTTCACGAGTTGTGCTAGTGACGTTCAAACACAACACCACATCCCATACACGATAGAGGGCTTCAGCAGATAGACAGTCCGTGAACACTGACAAGAACCACTGGAACGTCAGAGCCTCTAGCTCGATACCAAGCTCATCCAAATGGGCTGAAAGTCGAGGAAGGACTTCGGTGATATATTGACGAAGAACTTGCTGATCTGCTCTAGAGGCTAAAAGACCATGATCGTAATAATGCTGCGGCAAGATATTCTCAATCATCGATGTCATGATCCAAAATGCGTCCTCGGCCGTTGGTGTAGTCAATAGAAGCGAGCCCGCGATCAGGTTCATGCCCTGACAATATCCAACTTCAGGGTTGCGGCGAGAGTAAGCTAACAAAACATCTCGTAGCTTCGCTACGCCAGGTCCATTCCGGAAGAACACATTGTCAGTAAGTGTACGGTAAATATCCATATCAATCTGAGCGACGATAGTAGGATCGACATCAACGACGTTAACCATATTGACAAGATCATCGTAGTAGCCTGGGATACGCATCGCCGAAGCGCCACTGCATTCTGCCCAGATTTTCGGGCGATGGGCGACAGGGATTCCAGAAAGCACCAACGACCTAAATTCTCGCCACTTGTTCCGCCCAACCTTGCCCTTGTTGCCCAGGCCAGCGATACCAACGACTTCACCATCAGCCATGGTAGCTTCGGGCATGTTCAAGGACATGTTTGCGCGTTCAGGATCTAGTGCTGCAGCGGCTTCACCTTCTCGGCGGCGCTCTGCGCGGACTTTACGAAGGAACTCATTCCACCTAGTTGTTCTTTCGCGCTGGAGTACATCATGAAGCTCAGTCAGTTGCTCGAGCAAAAGTTTGACCGGCTCTTGTTCATTGGAAATGCTGACTGCAGTCGTCATCTGCGACCGAGCCGGTATGTTGGCAAATTCGGGTGTATCTGCTACTATGGCCGAAGTCGAGGCTGTAGGCTGAGAACTCGGGCTGACCGACGGTGCTCCGGCCTTGTCAAGCGCAACTGTGGATGCCACTCTTTTAGGGGGGTCATCAGGAGTAGAGACACCAATGATAGGTGCGGTTGAAGGAGTATGAGACAACAGTTCCGTTGGCCGTGTTGCAATTCGAAGATAGTCTTGCCAGCGCTTCGCCGTCAAACCCTCATTATCCGCATCTTCCGCCGAGATTGGTGTATCTGACTGATCTGGAATCGTCAATCCGAGGCCTGTCTGATGGTCGTCCTCGTCATCACCTTCCTCCAGGTCTCCGCTACGGTGGCTGTTGATAGTTTCGGTCAAACTGTTCCTATTGGCCGTTTTTCTCAACAACGCAGCTTCTTTCTGTCTCTTCTTCCGCCGTTGGTCGTATATGAAGCCAAAGCGATCAGTCAACAAGCCGCCGGACTGATAATTGAAGTTGAGTTCGCTCAGAGCAGGTGGTCGAGACTCCATAGGAAGTATGGCGTCCATCTCAACAGGGCCGAGGTTCGTTGCAGCCGGGCCGTTGCTGCGGTCTGCGTTAGGCGCTTGAGGCGTACTTGATCCCGTAACACGCCGTTGAAGACCTAGCCTACTGGGACCAGCAGTCGTAGAAGTGTTGGGAAGACCATTGGCTCCGCTATAACTGTTGATACGCTTCAACGCAGCAACGGCGGAAAGTCCATTCTTTCCGGTGAGGTTTGATGTTTTGGCGGTGCTTTTGAGCTTATCCTCTCCTAACGAAGACGCTCGGCTTCGATCTCCACTGGAAGCACCTGATGTATCCTTATTTTGAGAATTGCCTGCGAATAATTTGACTGTCCAAGAAGTGACAGATTTCGACGACTTGCGTGAATGAAGGCTGGAAGTTTCTCCAGCTTTTGATAGTTTCACTCCTGCTGGGGAAGCTGCACGACTAAGGGGTGGTTGAAAAAGCCTCTCATCTAAGCCTTTTCGACGGCCAGACGCTACACTGTTCGATGCAATACGAGGAGCTCCAGCAATTTCGTCAATATCGTCCGCATCCGTCAATACGCTGCTACCCCGACTAGTCCTGCGGCTGGCATTGGTAGTTCCGAAAATGTAGTCCTGCAACATACGGACAGTTCCCTGTCTTCGCTGAGTGCCAGAATCAATACTCGAGGTTCCCGATTTCGCGTCGCTATCGTTTCGATGCGGTCGAAGAGTGGCTTGAAGGTCCGTATCGTCAGAATCAAATTCGCCGACAGGATCTAGCATGGCCTCTCCCATTAGGTTTCCAACGCTAGACTTTGATACCAGCTTATGGATACCATCCGGCTCTTCAGGCGAGGAATCTTTCGGTGAGGGATTCTCCATGTCATATAGACGCCTTTCAATATCCTGACTCGATACCCCGACATCTCGCAGCATGCGCTTCAGCTCCCGTTCTCGAGCATCAGCTCGCCGTCGTAGCTTTGAAATTTCGGCATCTCTGACTGCAAGATCACGCGCGAACTGTCTGACCGTTTTCACAGCACCGTTCTTTTTCAGTAAGTGTTCTATATGGTCAGCGTCGACCAAATGCAAGGCTCCAGGTACTTCAGATGTCGAAAACGAGTCATCAAATAAAGCTGGTCGACCCGAGCCCTGCGAGAGCGATGACGTGAGCCTCTCGAGAGCTGCCTGTCTACCCCGTTTCACAGCTCGACGAGCTTCCTCTTCGTTTTGCTGCTGTTCCGGTTCCGTCAACGCTGGGTCCACATCAGGCTGACCGCGCAATTCTCGAGGTGAGCTATCCGGCGACAGGGAAGGGAACGAAGTCAAATCAGCGGGAATGCCCGACGTAGCGGTGTTCGAGGACACGATGGACACTGCCGAGAGCCGTTTCGTAGTCTGTTTTGGGCGGGCGGCGGCTGCGATAGTGGCTTTGTTGTTACTGCTTCCATTAGCCTTTTGGCTTTTGTAAGATGAGGAGGATGTCTGAGAGGAGGAGCGGCGTGGTTGTGGTTGTGGCTGCGGCGTGGACGTCGGACTCGCCATGACTCAACTGGCGGTCAAGGCAGTGGGAGGAGAAATGAGAACGAAGACAGAATTTGTGAAACTTCATGGGAGACGATGTTGAACGGTTTGAAAAATATAATTTGTCAGAGATTGGGCTAAGCGAAGATCTCGTAGACAGAAGAGGTGTGCGTCGAGGATGGGTCTAGATCCTCGAGGACTAGGAATGTGATGGGAAGGGATGCGAGACGAGGAAGATGGAATCAGAGACTCAAAGCGAGCGAGTCGAGGTGAGTACTGTTTATGAGTGACGACGTTGGGAGTGCACGCATATACTCTTCTTGTCAATTAGCATGTTGTAAACTGAGGAGGAGGAGGTGGTGGTGGTGTGTGTTGTCGCCCAAATGCAGCTTCGAGTCTGGCCGCTTCTTTCCCGCCGACGAATACACAAAATGACGTGCCGCCTGCAGGTCACATGTTTCCCCGCTTACCACGTCTTGTTCTCGTATTATTATCCCCTCTTATATTTGATGCCTCACCTACGCAGGCTTTGACTTTGCGAATTGGCTGCATTGCTCAACACTATATACAAAGTACAGTTCCATGTAGGAGAAAGAAGACAAAATCAGCCCAACTTCCCAGGCACAAACGGATGCCCAGCACTCAACCCCCCACAAACCGTCACAGCCTGCCCATTCATATAACTACTCTCCTCACTCCCCAAAAACAGAGCGACACGCGCAACCTCATCCGCCACCGCTCCTCTACGCAAGGGATTGAGTTGCCCAATCTTGTCCTGCGTGCCTCTCGCCCGCGCAGCATCGTACATGACTTTAGTCATGCCCGTCTCAATCACACCGGGACAGATTGCGTTGACTCGTACCCCAGTACCCGCGAGCTGGTAGCAGGTTGTCTGCGCGATGTTGATGACGGCGGCTTTGGAGGCGGAGTAATCCGTTCCTCCGGCGTTGGAGCGTATACCTGCCACGGAGGCGGTGCAGATGATGGAGCCGGAGGGGAAGGGTTTGGAGGCAGAGGTTATTTGCATCGCGGGAGCGGCGTATTTGGCAGCGAGAAACACACTATCCAGTACCATTAGGAAACTAATGGCCAAAGTAAGAGTTGGCTGTAACTCACCCTAACGTATTCGTCTTGAGCGTCTTCATAAACTCCTCCGGCTCAATCTCCGTAAACAACTTCGTCGATCCAACGACACCCGCATTGGCAAACATAATATCCAACCTTCCATAACGAGCAATCGCATCATCGACAACAGCTTTCACGGAGGGCGCATCGCCAGCATCGAATTGGCGGATTTGGACTTCGACGTCGGGGTACAAGGATTCGATCTCCCGTTTGTGGACGGGGAGGTAAGTGTCGTCGTAGTCGCAGAGGTAGACGGCTTTGGCGCCGTTGTGGGCGAATTGATGCGCACTTGCGCGTCCAATGCCGATGGGGGAGTTTGCTCCTAGAAACAGTCAGCAAGAAAAGTAAATTGAGCCGTAAGAGCTAGACGTACCTGTTACGATAACAACCTTGTCCTTGACCCGTCTAGCATTCATCGATCAGTATCTTCTTATGGTTTCAAAGCATAAATCGAGACAAAAAAACTCACTGCCCAACAGAATCTCCAGCAACGGTACGAATTCGTGGGATTCCTTCAAATGTGCCAGCATCCGGGATCCCTTCGACAAGCTGCTGGCTGAGCGCCTGCAGGCGCCGTTTAGCAGACGCCGTCATTTGAGTATGACTCCCGACCAAATTGGTACTCCTAGTGAAGTAATTGAAAGAAATTCGGAGGGATAACACAGAAGCCAAAAAAAGAATGAAAAATACTGACTGAATGAACCAGCCAGGTCATCAGACGTGTGGATGTTACACTGGACGAGCTCGAAGGATCTCCAGGTTTCAATTAAGCGGGTAACTTGCGGGGAGCCGAGCCGAGGCATTATTCGGTCCTTTAACTAGTGGATATATGGGGGTCAGATTTGGCGGGTTATACTGTAGTTAAATCGGTCCTTTAACTAAGCTTATTCTTGGCTTCATACGGGGCAATTACAATAAGATACGAATGGTACTAAATCAGATGATGAGACAATCCTCAGGGCTTCATTCAAATTGGTCCCTCGACTTCAATAAGCACATACACATATGAGATTTGACACGCAGTCAAGACAAGGCACTGGTCACCTGAAAAGTTGAAAGTAGAAAAAAAAGATTTTGGCAAGCACTGCAACACATACATCCTGTATCGCTTGTTGAACTGCAACGGCTTTGACTTGCACTCGTGCAGCTGGGTTTGGGGAGGAGATTCTGTACAGAAGAGGACATGTCGCTTGAGGAACGCATGCGGACACATATACACAGGAGGAGGGGGAGAAAAGAGGCAATAGGTAGATGGCGAACAAGTATCCTCGTCGTCACGATCAAGGGAAGAATTCACAATGTATTCTTCAAACTCTGGCATCAAAATACAAAACCTGAAAAAGTCCATCAAGGGAACTTTCTGCGGGGAATAAATGGAAAAAAAAGATGTAACACGAAATGAAAAGAAGATCGAAAAGAAATAAAAGACGACAAAGCTAGAGCAAAAAACCGTCTACGCCTGTAACAAGAAGCTGGAAAAGCTGGCAACTACCGGACGAGGTTGCCACTGCGATCGCGTTATTCGTTCTCTTCGAGTGAAACTTGAGCATTGAATCAGCTTCACGAGATAACACGCGAGGCCGGCGCATCGATCATGCCTTGGCTGGGCTTTTTGGAAACCGTGGGTGTTTCATTGGGGTCAACGAAATCTTCGGTCTCATGGAGGTGCTCATCCTCATCTTCAACGATCTTGGTCGGGATCTCTCCAGGGTTGTACTGCTGGCTGGATCGCTCAGCAATGGTCGATGTGCTGACCATTGACATGGACGTGCTGGACCGGTTGTGCACGAGATCTGGTGTTGGTGGAATGCTGGAGACACGGTTGTCGGCATGGAGGTAGCCGCTCTCGCTCTCGCCGGCTTCGCTGCCTTCTTCACGAGCGCCGGAGTTGGAAGGCGCAAGGTGAGATTCGTTCTTGGCTGCCTCCTCCTCATTCTCGGCGTCTTGGGCAAGGTGCAATCCCTCGACGGCAGCAGCACACTGTTCACTAATGTTGCGGATGATTGCAGCAATAGCGTCAGTCTTATCCTTCAGATAGCGATCAGCTACATCAGGCATGCTCATCTGAGAGAGGCGTCGCTGTGCCTTGTCCATGACAGTCTCCATTTCAGAGCTAACGTTATCGCTTGCACTGCTGGAGCGGCTGTTGAATGCACTAGAGAGGCGGACGCGAGATCCAGGTCGGGAAAGACGTTTCATAGACTTGGGGCTTTCAGTCATCGACCGTACAGGTGAGGATGCGGAAGTGGACTCTTGGGCTGAGTTTTCCAAAGCCTGGTCGATATATTCGCCCAGGTCAGTAGAGCTGGCAAGGTTTCGAATGATGTGTTCCATGTGGTGGGTCTGGCCATCGATCAGGCTGCGCAAGTGCACAACTATTCTCTGAGCCTCATCGCGTTGACGAGAGAGGTTCGAGGTTCGGTGCTCCATAGCTGCAAGCTCCTTCTGGTTGCGCTTACGTTCGCGCTCAAGTTCCTCGGCGATTTCTTGCTGAAGAACCAAAGCTTCCAAAGCATCATCACGCTGCTTCTCGGTGCCAGAGAGACGAAGAGTAAGACGAGTAATGTCATCCTTTTGTGTGTCGATGAGACCAGTAAGGCGGCGGTTCTCACGTTTGTGTCCTTCGATCTTGACCTTGAGCTCAGAGGTTTCTTTTGTAAGCTGTTCAGCAAACGCTTGGAATTTGAGGAACTAAGAGGTGTCAGTGACGAAGAAGGTATGATTGAGGTCAAGATGAATCCTACCTGCTGCTTCCAAGTCTCCAATTCTTCGACCAAGAAGTTGTTGCGCTTGGTGACTTTGGATAGTTCGGTGTCCATGCGTCCCTTGAGATTGATGAAATCCTGCCAAGCTTCCACGGTATCGCGAGAGTATTGATTGCGCTCACGGACAATCTCGTTCAAGTGTCTCATCGAAACCTTGGTCATGAGGGGTTTCTTGACGGAGCCACCGAAAATGGCCTTCATACCAGTGTTGCGTCCCTATACTAGTCAGAAATGTACCGAGACACAGAGGTCAGCAGACTTACAAGTTTCTCGCACACGTGGTCAGTGACGCTCATAATAGCATCTTGGTTCCACCAGGCAGGATCCTGAACACTCTCCACTTCACCCTTCATCACGATAATCTGACCGGCTGGGATCAACTTGCCACCGCCATATGCGGAACGCAAATGCTGAGGCACGCCTGATGGGGTGACTTCACCGTTCAAGGCCTGTGTGAGACGGTTGATGAACTTGGTACGCTGACCCGGGCTGAGAACGTTGGGTGGGCTAGAAGTCAAGACAAAGTTACGGTCGAGGTCGACAACCAAAGCGTCCGATGGTGCTGTAAAAAGGGAGCGGCACTCGGGAGAGATGCCGAGAATGTATGGACCCGGCTCCTCGACGAGCTCTTTGGCGTGACGAGCATGAACCACTGGTACGTAGAGACCACTCCACTCATAGACACGAACGCAGAATCGAATAGTCTCGGCAGCGATAGTGAGCATGGCGGGGTAGTGGCTGACGAAGATGATACGGCGGGTTGGGGAAACGGCTGCCTCAATGACACCTACAATGTTGGGGATGGAGAGACAGTTGAACAGCGGCCACATGGAAAAGTTCTGGAATCCAGTCGGGGAGGATGGGAATTGATAGCAGAGTGCGTAATCCTTCATATCAATTCGGACCAAGTCGTTAAGGCGAGGAGCCGGGAAACTCAGGATACGGGAGACTTCCTCGGCATGAAACAGGTTCGTGGCCTTGTTCCAGTGAATCCACATGCCACGAAGGTAATCTCCAAGTAGATCATAAAGGGGGTAACGAGACAGGAAACTCAAACAGTAAGGGATCCAGTAGGTCTCGTCAGGGTTGTCGTAGTAGTCGGACTCGGTCTTCTTGCGGAGGTCACGAATAGTTTCGGCACGCTTCTCGTCCGCGCGAGACCAGACCCGCAATGCGATACCGTATAGAGTGTGGGATGAGTCCTGCTGTAAAACAAAGGAGTGATGGACGCAGTGGGGTTGTGATTTGCCAGTGCAGATTTCAACATCGTGGGGAAAGCATGCCTATTGAAGTTAGTTATCACCAAATCAATGCTGATTGCTAAGAAACAATAAATTTACCCGCATAGCGGCGTGCAAAGATCGCGCAATCTCGTTATCCTGTTCCAACCGAGGACTGCTACCAAGAATCTCGGGCAGCCAGAACTGGCCGACGGCGCCCTTCATGTGTTGAATCTTCCCCTGAACTGGTGCGGGCGCCTTGACCCATTGGGATGGCTCACGACCGACACCACAGACCATATAGGCATGAGTCAAGGTCTTTGGGGTGCGTTGGGTGGGCTTCAGGTTTAATGTCGAGGGAATTGGCTGGGTGATACGTGAATGCAGAGATGAAGTGCGACTGGGAATAACGAGAGAATTGTCGGTCTGGTCTCTAGTCACGGGCCGGTCCCGCGTGGACGGGCGGACGAAGGAGGAATGGTCTCTGAGCGAGGGAGCCATTTTGTGTTCTGTCAATTGATGAAAAGGAAAAGAACAGCAGTCGTTGTCGATGTCGGGAGACGCCAAATGAAGGTGATTCCAAATCGGGGGGACTGTTGATTTCGGGCGATGTCCAGTAGACGGTCCAACGAAAGGAGGCACCTATTTCGCAGCCAGCGTGAGGCTATACGCACATCTCCTGGATGAGCCGGGGGCCTGCGGGCGCTGAGAGAGTAGTGATAGCGGTATCAATATTGATATGGACGAGGAGCGAAGCACACAGAGAGGGACAGATAATCGGTCTGTCTATCCTGTGCACGACGAAGAGAACGGATACTCCATACAACACACGTACAAAGAGAGAGAGAGAGAGAGAGAGAGGAGAAAGAGAAGGAGACGGAGTAAATTAGGGAGAAGGCACAGTGGAACTAGTCGAGGTCAGTGCCAGAGGGCAAGAGCCGACCGACAGCGGGACCGACTGGTACATACTACATAGTACTAAGTAGTAAGTAGTAACTAAGTATTAGCACTATGTACTCCGTACTATGTAGTACATAGTAGTTACTAGTTACTAGTCTGCCAGCTAAGACTGCCTGACGGGGTTTAGTGTCAAATGCGGATAGCTCAGGGGTTAGGGCTGCTGATTGGCTCGCTGCAGAGACCGCCCACTTCGCGCTGGCTTAGCGTGAGTTTAGTCACTTTAGCGTGGTGGTCGACTCCCATTCACTGTTCAGACGAGAAGAGTCTAAACTTGAACTTGAAGTTGGGATGATTGCCCTTCAAGCGTTTCGTGACTCGCCATGTTCAAGTCGATTGAGTACGTAAACCAATTGGACATCCAACCTGTTTTCGCTTTTCGCTTTTCGATTTTCAATCTTTCCCGGCCAGGATCATGCAGAGCTCGCAGCGAGGTATCTCGTCGCATGCGCATGCAGAACACATACAATGTTGTTGTCTCGACCAGGGTTCTACCGAGGGAGGTCGTACAAGGTGGCCAATCCCTTGGCTAGTGATTACGAACTATTTGGCTGGAGATGCGATGAATCGAAATTGAAACCCTGTTCAAGAAAATGTCATTAATATTAATTTCTGTCCAGTGTCCATCGATGCGGAATAGCGAAAACTCAGGAGTCCCTGCAGTGTTTCAGATGGCAAGCTAAAATATTAGCATCTGCCATAGGCCCATCTTCGGTAACGGTACTGAAATCATCCAGAGATTCACCGAGAACCCCTGACCCAGTACCGTATTCTTACGTATCAGGGAGCCATGAATACACAGTACAGCACGGCTACATAGTACATAGTACGGAGTACATAGTACATAGTACATAGTACGGAGTACATAGTACATAGTACATAGTACGGAGTACATAGTACATAGTACATAGTACGGAGTACATAGTACATAGTACATAGTACATAGTACATAGTACATAGTACATAGTACATAGTACATAGTACATACTAGTACTGTATGTATAGTAAGCTCCCGGCTTTCCGGCTCCACCACAGCTCCGCCATAGACTCGATTGGCCAGTCACGGTATCACTCGGAGAAAACCCGAATTCTCCTACAAATGATCAATCTATTTTGCGATACGTATCAAATTTAGCCGGTGTTTGGCGAGCCGTCAATTCTCCTACACAGTACACACGCTTTGCATCCAACTAGATTACATATGAAAATGAAAGTCTATCAATCCGTGGTTCGCACTCTCTCTTCGATCAAGAAAAAGGTCCGTCCCGGTCCCACAATAGCTCGTCCTCCAACAGAAAGGATCAGCAGTCTAGTTGTTGATCCTGCGGTACGAGTGCGCTGGTACCTGGCTGGCGAACTCGAGGAGAGATAGCAGGACAAAGTGAACAGTCGCTTTCGAACCAAATCCACATGTTCATCGCAGCATTAAAAACGATAGTTTAAGAAATGAAAAGTAGAACAATCCGGGCACGAAGCAGAATAAGTTACACCCCCGAATATCATCAATCCATCCCTGCTTCTTGGCTTTGTCCCCACCAACAAACGATTCATGCATTCATTCATCATCAATAGAATTCATCAATAGAACACCTCACAAACATGGATTTGAAACCCTCCCAGCCAACTTTGAAACCACAGCTGACGTCGACGCGATACATCGAACCCTTCGGATCTCGATTCGGTACGCATCCCATCACTCGATTCTCCCCCCCCCCTCCCCCCTCGCAGATCCGATTCTCATCACAATTCTAATTGCGAGTACCCGAGGACGCTACACATCCGTCGCCGTGCATGCATATATGCCGTCGTACATGACATGTGCATGGTGCAGGGTGCAGTAGTGAGGGGTTCAATCGAAGCATTTGCATGACTCGGGATCGGATCCATTCGTTAGGGGCAAGGGATATTTTTTTTTGGAGGACGTGTTTCAAAATTTTTGCGGACATTACATACAGGCGGTGTGAGTTACGAGGATTATCATCTATGATCCATGATAATTGTTCTCTATCGCGGTTGACGACCGTTGTAACTCTAACCTTACCCAACTTTGATCACACACACGCGCTTTAAATACGATTGATTAGTCTATGCTAACTATAGTCTCCTCGACCGCAACGGCGCAACCTCACTGAAACACATATACCATCCCAGCCCGATCCACACTTACAGTCATACCATACGGCGCCCTGAGAACAGCCACATCCAGAATCGAGTCTAAGTGACTCTTCAGTAGCTGCTGCTGTTGCAGGCTAATCACTGTACTACGCGGAGGACGCGAAGCACTCGCACTATGTCCTTTCTTAGCAGAGGAACTTCCGCTTCGACCGCTGGTACTGCTAGTTGTTGCGAGGTTGGGTGAATGTTCCATCGTGACCGTAAGACTTGTCGTGGGTTGCACAATCTCGTAGCGCGATTTGGCGGCTGCGCCAGCCTCAGAAGACGACACGTCCAAGCCGCTGACGATACTTGATAGCTCGGGTCGAACGAGATCCCAGAAGCGTACTTTACGATCGGAGCCTGCGGAGATGGCGAAGCCGCATTTTGTGCTTTCCTTGCCATCGGCTGGCATGTCGTAGCCTACATGTAGAGCACAGATGCCGTTGGGATCACCTAGGCCCGTAGAGGCTGGGGATGCGGGATTCACGTTCGGCTCGATTCCTGCGGCAGATGTGTTGGCGAATCGGCTGAGCATGCCTTCAGGGCGATCCTCGTCTACTCGCCATGGTTCGTAGCTTTTGCTAACCGTGTTCATTGCAGCCAGATTATTCACTACCGAAGTTCGATGGCTAGTCCCATTCGGTGTTGATGGGTTGTTTCCAACAGTCGATGCCGATGCAGCTCTGTAGACTTCTCGACACTGGACTTTTTCCACGTCCCAAACCGTGACTTCGCTGCCGTGTACACTTCCACCAGCCACGCAGACCCAACGCCCCCGACCTTTAGTCGGGTGTATGTGCAGTCGGTGTATTGCCGTGCCTCCGGGAAGACCCCACGCTTTCAGCCTCACTTTAAATCGTAGATCCCACAAGTCCAAGATGCCGTGTGATGTACCAATAATAAGCCAACTGTGCTTACGATCGGAACAAAACACTTTCGGCGTGCCATGATGAACCGGATTCTGCAATGAGTACAGTGGCAACATAGTCTTCATATCAAGTGCCAAGATGCGACATGTGTTGGTGGCGATGAGCAACGTCGACTGAGCTTCTGAACGGTAATGCTCTATCCACGTCGCATATTCAGCCGAGCCATCATCTCCTACTGGTAGCTGATACTGTCGGACTACCTGCAGTTTCCCGTATCGCACCGTTTCATTCACGCTCTGGTAATCGACCTTCACGGCGTGGATGCTCCCGTCCGTTGCAGCACTGACAAATGTATGGGTATTTTCAACGAACGTCAAGCATTTCACTTTGGCCCCGGGAGCATGACGATGGGTCTGTCGGGACCGAGGGGTCAAATTCTTCTCCAACCGTGTGGTATCCCAGACCTTGACAGTGTCGTCATCCGAGGCGGTCGCGAAGAACGCATGGTCTGGCGCAGCCACTACCCGATTGATCGGTCCGGTATGTTCACCAAACAAAGCAACGAGTACACCTTCAGGCCTCCAGGGCTTGTCACTTTCTTCGCCGCTGGCTCTTCGAATTGGACGCCGCAAATCAATCTCCTTGACATATGGGCCGAGATCAAATAGATCTGTGGGATAGTTTTCGGCAAATACATCATCTAGCAGCCTCAAGATCCGTGGATCGCGACCTTTATACGAATGACCGGCACGATATCGTTGCGTTACAGGCTGTTGTACTGGACTCAAGTCCTTGGCCATTGCCAAGGGCGAACCAGTAGCTTTCGCCTGCTGGGAATGAATGTCCACTTTTCCAAAAGCATTTATTGAGTTCGTACTAGTCTCAGCAAAAGCTTTGGCCGTTTCTTTGCGATTCAGCAGGTTGATGGCACTGGACTTCTTCTCAATTCTCTGCAACGAGTTGATACGTGATAGAGAGCCAGTTTCGGTCACGACGCTGCTTCGATCCGACGCTCTGTCTGCATCCACGGAATTTTTGGTTGTCGCGCGCTCTACATCTGAATTTGGAGCTGATGAGTCCTGCGAGGCTGGCTGAGTCGTCGGTGAAGACGAGGTAGAAGCTGCCTCTAAGTCAGCTCTCATGCCTCCCGCAATCGCCAGACTCCTCCGCGCTGGGTTGCTATCTTTCGGCCGTTGAGTTGCTGATCGCTGTTGTTTTCGCCGTGCCGCCGAGTCAACACTCGTCGACGCATCGAGCAGTGCGTCGGCTATTGTATGAGATCTCGGTTCCTGATTTGTAGATACGTGGTCCGCTGACACCTTTCGTTGTCTAACGTCCTGATTCTTGTCAAAAAATACGGTCTGTGGTGTGATTCCGTATTGCGTAAGAGTCAAAATATCGTTCAACGGGGTCGGCTCCGTCGCATCGGAGGTTTTGCGCGATTTCATAGCAACTCTCCATAGGTATTCTCGCAGGACAAGCACTTTGAATTCATCTTCGGGAGTCATACCAAGATTCTTCAGTCTTAATATCCATTGTGAATCTTCTTCGTTCTTCGATATTGTGGTAAGAGATACATTCTTCGGGAACCCTCTACCAATAATGGCGTCACTGCCAGTCAGACTGAAAGTGCTCTCTCGACTAGCCGCTTTCCAGAAATGGCCCTTTTCTGTCTTTTGGGCCCATATTATAGCCATATCGTATGTACTCTTTGGCAATGGTCGTTTGAGAGCGTCGAGAATTTCACCTTCCGTCACGGTAATGATGTTGGTCTTCAAGAATGGTCGTATAAGTGGTGTGAGAATGGAATGCTTGTCTGCAAATGATAGATATTTGGAGCATGTGACGACAAAGTAAACGGAGGCTTCCCTGATCCATATACTTGGGTGAGCAAAAAATCGTACCACAATATTGAGCAGCTCCCAAGTCGTTGACCGTTGAAACAGACCCAAGTCTGCCATTGCCGCCATGGATCGAATCACCCGTTCGACAACAAAATCCTCGGTGTCGGTAAGCGACGGGACCATCAAGGGCAATATGAACTCCTCGAGACTTGTGCTTCCAATATAAGCAGCAACGCCAACGACAGCTTCAAAAAAGGCACATTTCAATATCCAGTCTTTGTCATTGAGGTACGTATTCAAGTGACTCAGAATGACCTCGTTGATCTTTGTACTGCCGAAAAAGACGCACAGACTAGAGACAGAGCCTAGGAAAGCGCGACGGACAGAGGGGTCACTATCTGTCAAAAGAGATTTTGTATGGATCTCAAAGTACTCAAGGAGATCGGCTCTTGCGACGTCGTAGAGATTGTGAAAGGTTGCCTCTTCCGTCCAGTCAGCTTCGGAGCCAGCTGGTATGACCGAGCGCAGGCGCGTGTCGGTTCGGAGAGCTTGAATCATGTCCAAGAATCTGAGAGATGATTCTGCCAGTGACGAGATACAAGAAGCATAGGCGGCACGAACCATGGGGCTGGGATTAGATGAAGAGTCCGGAACAAATGGCTGCAACCTCGGAAATATGTACTCCGGAAAGATGTACGCATTGACGGGTGAGACCACTTGAACCATTGATAAAAGTTGAGCCAGCGTGCGGATCGCCGCCACTTTGACCACATCGGATCGATCATTAAGCATTGTCATCACATAGGGCAAAATACGGTCGAGTTTCGATTCGTCCGGAAGTCGTTCGGCAAAGGCTAATAACAAGTCGCAGGCCTTGGCCTTGGCAGAGGCTTTCGACGTATTCCTTAGGTTTGAGACAACCACCGTCAGGAAAATCAAAGCACCCTCCTGAGGCTCCAGGTTCGAAGTCTCATGCTGTGAGTTTGGTAAATCCAGTTGCACCGGAAGAGCCTGGTTGATCAAGTTCGCTGATGTCAACTTCGATCCATCTTTGACGGGTACCGGAGTAGATCCCAGGAAATACGAGATCTTGTCAAAATCTAGATAGAGTCGATCAATTCGGTCATCAGATTCTCCAAAGTTTCCGGTTTCGGCATCTACCTGTGCTCTCCCTGGTGCCGGTTCGGTTATGAGAGACATGTATTGATGAAGGAAGCTGTAAAAATAATCTGGAAAGACTTTGTGTCTCCAAAAGTTCAAATATTCTTCTGCGGAGTACCTGGATTCTGGATCGATTTGAATCATGTGAAGTATCAAATCTTTGACATCGGAGTCTTCAATCTTGGAGAGCTGGCTGTGTTCCGGACTATACTCTCCTTTTCGGTACTTGTAGAGCTGGCTGAGAGTGAATATGGGAGCTTCAAGAAAAAGTTCGGCGATAACACAGCCAACGCTGAAAATGTCCATTGCCCAGTTGACTTGTCGATCTCCAGGTTCTTCGCCTGCTTCCAGAAATCTTTCAGGAGCCAGATAGCAGGTGCGTCGGCCAGAGATATCAAAGTAGAAAGAAAAATCTGCGGGATTATCCTCCGGGAGGAATGTCGGTTTGAAGGATGATGAAAAGTCGGATAGATAAAGCCAGTTCCAAGAAGTGACGAGGACGTTTTCTGTTTTGATGTCTCCATGAAAGACTTCTTGCGCATGGCAGTCTCGAAGTGCGCACAGTAGTTGGAAAGCGATCCATTTCTTCTCTATGTCTTCCAGAAAGGGTCGCGTACTGTATTCGTCAGTATGTCGAAGCACGTTCACCAAAGTAGAACTCACCTCAGTCTATCATATAAAGAGCTGTGGATATACTGGCGAACCAAATACCCGCTAGTACCAGTTTCAATAATTCGCTGATAAGCGAGGGCATTCGGGACGCTGGCCAGCAGTTCCCTCTCACCTGCGGACACGAGATCAATATTCAGCCACAGAAACATCCACAGAAGCATCAACTTACGTGTTATTCTCTTGACGTATGGGTCCAACTGCATGCTCGGATAAGGTTTCATGATAACTTTGACAAAGGCGAGACCATTCCGTTGCCGAGCTCTGATGCTTTTCATGAATCGCGCGGAACCCAGAGATTTTTCATACAGCATATCAGAAAGCTCGGGGACATCGATGCCGGCCGAGCCGGCTGATAACGTCGTTAAAGAATAACCTTGACCCATGATGAGGGGACTGATGAGTACTTCTAGGGGAAGTGGTTATATGTCGGCAAGGTAGGAGAAGCGGACCGATGTCATCGTCAAGATCATGTTTGGCCTCCGTACATCATCTCAAGCAGGCCCGAACTTGGATAAGAAGCAAGTACCTTTGTGCACAGTTGATGCAAAATAACTTCCTGAACAGCTGTTGCCAATATTCAAGGGCCGTGGTTTCTATTATTGACTTGAGGTCGTTCCGCGTCGGTGGAGAATGGGCAAGACGTCAGGCGCTGCCAACGGTTCGTGATCCGAGCACTCTGATTGGCTGCAGATCCATGGAAGTATACATACGAATTTACTTCAGCGACACTCTGAATACTCTTCTATATCGAGGTAGATATATCGATCTTATTCTTGTCAGTTTCGGTATCTAGTCATCTGTTATTGTTCCTACGTCGTCGGTCAGTTTGAGTCGATCCTCCAACTTGAATGTTCCTGCCTCCCGATAAGTATGTATCAAGGACTGTCCGATGGCTACAAGGAAGAATATCTTTGGTGTTCAACGTTTCAATGGACAATTGTCAATCTGCAATCATAAACAATGATGCGCCAAGGCAAATTTCTCGTGTTTCAATTGTCGAGGAAAGACGTTTCCAAGGGTACGTATTCCTGACGGTAAACATTTTCACTCGAGACAATAAAGATAGATTGAATCGAGATAAAAATCGTACTAACAGTAAACTGCATCAGTGTATCACCTTCCAGAACGACCAGTATAATCAAGAGCTTCGGTCTGTAAAACTGAAACACACAGCACCATGCACACTTGAGCGAAGATCGGGAATGGCTCAGGAAGCATCGACTAAAAGTACCAACAAAGGAGTCATGTTTGCATGAAAATCTAGTGTTGAAGAAGCGCATTAGCCGGTCACTTTCAGCCCAACTTGTATCTTTGACACACGTGAAACAGTCGAAACGAGTCAGTAATCATTGCGACCTCCCTTGTGCCATTTCATTTGCCTTTGTGTCACAGGGATCTCGGACCAACTGTTTCGAAAAGAGATTAGCCAAACGATCAAAATTTACATAGACATCTGAAATGACTTGGATTGATTCACAGAGTAAGCTCGGGGTCGGTCAATGGCATGCTACAATCTGCGGTGACTCCCAAAGCCAGCGGATATCGGGGCCTCTAAGTCCAGATAGTCGAACCAATCTATGACTGTATTTCTAGTGAGTCACTAGAGTTAAGAATCTGCCTTGGCTGATCAATGCGTGTTTCCTTCCATCATACAGGGGTTAGACTTCATGGCGTCAGGGTCAACCTGGCGTGTATCTGCGTAGAACAGGGTTCATCTCAGGAACTATGCAGCTGAACCTTCGTCCCAGTTTGGCCGATAGGCGTGCTATATTTGACTCCATGATAAACGCCAGGGGCAAACGGGGAGACCGCTGGTTTGAGCTGCAATCGATCCCAGGGACTGCACGAGACAGGGACTTTATGCGGTCTAGCAAATCGATACTATGTTTAGTTCAGCTTGGACCCTGTTTCGAAGAAGTTTCTTTGTGTCTTCTGCCGTCTGGCACAGCCCCCATGTCTCGGTATCGTGTTGAAAGGTAGGGGATGATATCACTTTGAAGCTAATTGTCGATCGGTTGACAAGACGTTATCAAGGCTGTGTTGAACATTGGTACCTGGACTAAGAATAAGATGGTCTAGACGATGACATCCTTTTCTGATCCATGCCCTGAACCACGTCTACCGATAACCTCGTGATCCATGCGCGCTGCAGGGGATATTGACGAACCACTATATTCGTGTTCAGATATCTCGTACAGGCGCATATCATGACGGCGATCCCGACACAGCTCGGCGACGCTTTTCGTGGCACCGCCTTCTTGCGATTGCAGTAGAGATCCTTTGAAGTAATTCTCAGGTGGCTGGATTGGTTGGATACCAGAGCATTATTCAAAATGTAAAGTGTGGCTGTTGCTTGTCCAGTATCAAGTTTCTCAGACCTTTCCAAAATCGATTGGCTGTCGATGCAAGTTTTTTTGAACGGTCTAAATTAGTTCTTCGAGTCCCGCATCCCCTTGTAGTTTAACGCGGATTGCCGGGCTAGCGCCATCAACCGCATCGTGGATTCGTGGCACTCTGCTTTGGCACAAACATTGAGCAACTGGAAAGTCGCATGCTCTTCAGGTCACGTTGGTAAAAAGCATAGATGTCTTACTCATAGCTCTTCTGCTGTCCCACCGTTGGTGAGGCGAAGCGCTCCTGAGCCAAATGCAAGCGCCGGACGGACCCGAAGCATAAGAGTCAATTGGTGATTATGTTCTTTGCAGGATTTTCTGCTTGAACTCGTCATTGTGGACAGCTTATACAGCTCTTGTAGGAGTGAGCCTTGCGTCGACTTCTGTCTTTTCGTCGGTCTAACATTGCCATTCATCGAGATTGTCTCCATCGATTGCGCTCAAAGACGAGAGGAAGTTGATTGACCGATGCTCTCGACGAACCATGACTCACCTTTATTCTTAGTGTATCAACGCCATGACTATTGACTGTTCAGCCGGCGCGGCCGCTACTTGAAGATCAGACTCTCGATTGACTTTAGCTGCCGCCGGTTAACGTCTTTTGTTGACATACTAACATATTCGTATGATGTATGGACAGCAATGGCTGATCCCGTTCCACAGACATTGTACCCGTAGATGAACCAATCGACTGGTAGTTGCAGACTACGCCGTCTGGCTGTATTCATTTCACATTCAAAATACATATACTTTTTTTTTGAGCCTTTGATCTTTCGTCGCATAAAATACAACTTGGCTCAAGAGAGTTTGCAAAAAGCCAAAGACCCTCTTCATCGGCTGCGCTATCGCCAATCTGCACAAATCTCCATCCAAAAGTTGTTCCGGCAATAGCCTCCGGGGGTCCCGGCAGTAGGTACGCCTATTGGGCTGCTCGTAGGTGCGATCGAGCAACCGTTCCGAACCGTGTGGGTCGTGCCTGTTCGCGAACTTGGCGCCCATCGAGAACGCTTTGGTAAAATTATTAAATGGACTGGCTTAACATCAAGCTAGAAGGTCACGGAGAGAGCTTACTTACGAGAACTGTGCTGTGCTGTGTACAATGTATGCTTCCGTTATCCCAAGAAACCTCGCCATGTACACCGAGACCAGGATGTTAAATGCGTGTTTCCAGCGACAGGTGTATCAGCCCAGGACCATGACGATTAGCGTGAGTCTAGAGACAGTGATATGTTATGTAAAAGAGTGAGAACGGTAGTTAACTAGTTAATTGAATCTGGAAGAGTACTGAGTACTGACCCGGAGGGACAGGGTCCTGCAGATTGGGGGACAAATTGGCTGGTGACTACTACATAGTACATACTACCCGTTGCGTCACCTCCTCCCACCTGGCGGTTAGTTAGTTAGTTAGTTAGTTAGATTTGATACTAGCTAGAGCAAAGCTAATTCTAGAAGCCGCTATCCCAGATATACCTGAGCCAGCAGGCACCAATATAGAAGTAACTTAGCTATAAAGATACACTATAGAGTAAGTTATAGAGAATATAATAAATAGTATAAATAAATTAAATAAATTAAAATAATTAAATAATATAAATATATATATTTAGTTATATGCTGGTGTTTTTTTCTGCTATTCTTACATCTTATCTATTATACTATCTACATGAGCATCTTTATATAATAGGATTGTGCTAGTCTATGCTTAATCCTATATATTAATTATATATATACGCGCTTATATATCCCCAATATATGAATTTTTACTAATCTATATATTTTCTATATCTTTAGCTTTATTTTATATAACCTTATTAGCTTATTTAATCCTTAATATTAGCCCTTAGTCTATATTTATATAATTATTTATTCTTATTAGTAAGTGAGTAGACTTAGTACTTATATTATCTACTTATATAGTTATATATATTCCTAAATTAGTGCTTTTATTATTTAATTCTTATATATTATTTATGCTTATTGCTTTAGGGTCTATATTATTAAATTAAACTAATAATCTTATATTTATAAAAAATTAAGTAATTATAACTATGGCTAATTTTTTCTAAAATAATATCTATAGATTTATTATCTATTATAAATCCTTAATTTATATCTATATAAGATTCTATTCATCCATATAAACTAGATAATTAAGAATAATATACTTTATAGTTTAGCTAAATAATCTATATAAATAATATAGATTCTTATATTTATTAATTTACTATAGATAGTGTCCTAGCACTAATTATTCTATATATACTTAGATTAGAATTAATAATATAGCCTTATATAAATCTATCTAGTATTAAAAATTACTTTAGAATAATCATAGAATCAATTTTTTAGTAGATTTTCTATTTTTAGATTAATTCTATATTTTAATCTAGACATTCTTTATCTCTATATAGATCTAATACTTGGCTATAGCTTTAAGTATAATCTAATTCTTAATATCTCTAAGTATAATCTAATAGTGCGTTTCTATTATAGTAGTATATTTAGTAGCTTAATCTATAGTCTTATTTCTAGGAATCTTTTTATAATCTAAAATCTAATGAAGAACCATATTAATGTTATTATCTATACATTTCTAATATAGATTAATATAGTCTTTAATATATATCTAATTAAAAGCTATTTATAGATTTTATATTAATTAAAGTGCTATTTAACTATTAGAAAAGATTACTATTTTTTAGAACTATAAGTTATTTTTTATAAGCTATATTAATATATTAAATCTAAATTAGATCTTATAAGCCTTTATTATATAAATTATTAATATTTTTTCTATACTAATATATTTGGTTTGTTAATGCTAGAATTATGAAATAATTATTAATATACTAATATAGTTCTAATAGTTATTATTATTAGTATATATTAGTATATACTTATTCTCCTTAACTATATAATTATATATAATAATTATCTTCTTGTGCTTATTAATTATAATATATAGGGGCTCTTGTTAGAGTAGTTAAATATATATTTTATAATTTTTCTATTCTCTAGTTAGGATTCTAGAGGAAGCCTATAAGTATTTATTTATTTTCTAAATATAAGCCTCTATTAAAATATAATTACTAAGTATAAGTTATTAATTTATATAATATAATAATATATCTTAGAGAATTATATAAGCTAGATCTATATAAATCTAAATAGCAGTGGCTTTAATAAGCTGGTTTAGTTAATAGTGGATTAAAAGAAGGAATAGCTTTATATTAAATATTTTTATTACTATAGTCTAGAATACTTCATTAATAAAATATACTATATATTTTTAAATATTAGTGAATTCATGTATGATCTTAGTAAATTAAATCTATATTATAATCTTAAATTAATACTATGTTATAGCGCTATATAATATCTAAAAAATAATAATAATCTAGTAGATTTTTTATATTAAGCTAAGAGTAACTTCCTATATAGATTCTATTAATCCTTATAATATCTTTAAATTAGTGCTTATTTTAACTATAGTTTTATTCTAGTATATATTAAATATAAACTCTAAATTAAATTAGATTTTAAAATATTTAATTATTTTATTAACCTCTTTTTATATACTATCTTATAAAGTGATTAATTATAACTATAGAATAAAACTACTTTAAGAATTTATAAAATAAATAAGCTAGTACTTTTTCTTATTAAATATAGAAATATAGTATAGAGCTTATTAGTCTATAATAATATTAGTATACTAGAGCTTTTTAATAGTCTTATTCTTACTATAGTCTATAGCTATTATTCTTATATTATCTATCTATCTGCTTATTAATATATAGTTGGTTTTATTAGTGTAATCCTTAATCAAATCTAAATTATATATAAGATATAGGATTAGTAAGATTAATAAGTCTTATAGAATATCTATTAATATAAAAATTGTATCTAATATACTTTTTAAAATCTTAATCCACGTGCTCTATCTTATAAGAAAAGCGGCGACTTATAGCATAAAATGGCTGAGTTGCTGTTTCTATATATTATAAAGAAGTTGTATATAATATATATTATTATAGGTGCTGGAGATATTCAATAAAAATATGAATATGATCTTAAGTCTATTATTTTATATATACTAGATATAGTCTAAAATGATCTGAATAATATAATCTATAGATATTTCTTTCTAGCTATCTAAGTAGTCTTTTAAAAGTAGCTCTTTTATTTCTATTATATAATTAATTCTATATATAATAATAGCTTTAAAAAATTTTATAATTATATTAAGTAATATAACTAGTTAGTATACTTTAAATATATAATAGTTATAATTATTATTCCTCTTATAAAGAATAATTATAATTAAATATTAGAAATAGAGTAGATTATAACTAGTTTAGATATAAATATTATAAATTTAATAAAGTATATTAAGTATTATAGGGATGTCTATAATTTTATATTAAAAGCTATTAAGAATTATATCTATACCTAGAGCTTTATTAAATAATATAAAATAAACTATATTTTTAATCTTGTAGTATAGGATCTTTAGGAATAAAAACTAATTAAAATATATAATATTATTAATATCTAATAAATTAGCCTTAGAAATCATTAGAAAGAATAATTTATTAAATAGCTTTATCTTCTTTTCTATAGACTCTATTATATAGTCTTCTAGTTTTAGCATAGATGTAATCTCTAATTTATAAAAACCTTACTATATATATATCTATTTTATTAATTTCTAAAGATTTTAAGAGCCTTTTTCTATAGCTTACTAGATATATTAATAATAGCTAAGTCTTAAAGATTTATTTATTAATTATTTCTTATAGTTCTGAATATATAAATATGCGCGCTAGATCTATAGATTATAGATATTAAAATATAAATAATATAGATAATAGCAGTTTTTAATTATCTTTTTATAATTAGATATAAAATTAAAATTATTCTATATATTAGATTTTACCTATGATATAGTTTTTTTAATAATATAGTAGATTATAACAAGAAAAATAGTGATTATAAGTTCAATAAGATTTTTAAAAATATTTATAAGATTTAGAATAATGAGATCTCATTCTAGAATCTTAGTTAATAGTTTAATATTAGTAGTTTTTTAATTCTTATATTAGAGAGATTTATTAATTAATATTTAAATATTAATCTAGATATAAATTGGCTAGTAGTTAAAATTATATTATATAATATTAGCACATTTAATTAGAACTAAGCAGTAGAAGAAGCTTATAAAAAGAAATATAAGATTAATTATAGATTTAGATTAATTTTATTTTTATATTATAATACTCTTCTTTATAATAAGCTCTAATTTATAATAGTCTATGATCTTTAATAATTTAGTGTTTTTATTATTAATTCTAATACTAAGATTACTCTAAGTAGGATAGTATATATTTATATCTCTAATAATTAGATGCTTAATTATTTAGAAATATCCTAAACAGGCTAGCTTCTAATTAAGTAGATTAATTATTAGTAATTTAAGCTTATTATATATATTATAAATATAAAGATTGTAAGATTACTTATTATAAAGATATTATAAATAAAGAATTTAATAATCTAAAGATATAACTATATATATCTACTTGGCAAGATTAATTTATTTATTAATATATAGTATTATATATATATATATACTATTAGTAGATTTTAAATAGAGTAGTTAATACATAAGTTAAGTAGATTAATAAGTTATATTATTATATTTATTTCTCTATAGTTCTTAAATAGCAATAATAGAGGCTTTAAGTATAATAGAGTTATAGAAAAATATAACTATAATTTTATTTTTTAATTTATATATATTATATTATAGAATTTTAAATAGTATATTTATTATTTCTTAAGTGGTTTAATTGGATCTAGTAAGAAATATATTAATTTATTTTAGTTTCTAAATTCTAAAAAATACTTCTTAAAAGATCTCTCCTCACAAATTAGCTTATTATTAGATTACTATTATTATTACTAAATATAGCTATAGTTATAGTTATTATTATTATTAATAAATTAAAATAGTAGATTTTAATATATATTAGAATTAAACTCTCTACTATTTATTTTATAGAATATATTTATACTAGATAATATAATATTATTATTATTATTAAAATTCATGCTTATCTCTAGAAAGGGTAGTAATGATATATTATTATATAATTAAGATTATAAACATTTATAATAGTATTATTCCTAAAAAGACTTCTCTAGATTATTATATATATTTATATTATAATCTAGGCCTTATAAATAGATTAATTTTTATATTATTATTAGTATAGTTAATAGTATTAATTTATAAAGTAGTATTAGATTAATTATTATTAATAATATTATCTAGCTTACTATAAGCGCTATATTAATATATTCCTATAAATTAAATTCCCTATTATTATTATTAAATAATTTTGATTTAAAAAAATATCTATAGGATTACTTTTTAGCTATATTATTCTATTTAAATAGAATAGCTTTGCTTAGTCTACTAGCTATTATTTTTAAAGCTATATAAGATACACTTGGCGCCTCTTATTCAATAAATTATATAATTATATCTAGTTTAAGAGTTAATTTTTAAATTAGCTTTAGAATTAACTCTAAAGTTAGCTTATAAACTAATTCTAGAGCTAACTCTAGAGCTAACTCTAAAGCTAATTCTAAGACTAATTCTTAAACTAGTTCTTAAGCTAGAATCTAAATTAATATTAATTTTAAAGTATTTTATATAGCTTATTAAGTCTTTTTATCCTTTATTATAGTCTTCTTTATAATCTTTTTCTATACTTAGGTTTACTTCTTTATTATTATAATTATAATAGCTTCTCCTAGTATTAGATTAGATTACTTTAATTTTTTTTATAAATATTAAAAAATATAATATATTTTTTTTATATTATTAAGTAGGACTATTTATTATATATAGGTAATCTCTTTTTAGTAGATTATATAATTATTATTTATAGTCTTATAAGGGCTCTTATAATTAATATATTTAATTATTAAATCTTAGTTCTCTTTAAAAGAGTATTCCTAGATTAGATATTTCTCTATATAGAGGTTATAGTAGTACTTTAGATTTAAATACTAAGTATATATATATCTATATTTCTAATATTTTTTATATATTCTTATCTGGTCTTTTTTATAGAAAGATTAATTAGATAAAAAGTAAGATTACTAGACTATATTACTATAAATTATATTATTAATCACTACTAGATTTATAAATTTAATAACTAATAATTCTAAGTAATCTTATAACTTTATAAGTTATTCTATATATATAATTTTAATCTTAAAATCTTTAGTCTATTATAAATTACTAATAATTAGTTCTACTTTAAAAATTTTATCTAATTCTATCCTTACTAGTATCTTATTAATAATAATTCTCTATATTAGAATCTATATATAGACTAATTTTTTAAGAGTATATATCTATGTCTTATTATATTAATAGAGAACCTCTACTCTAATTATAGATTTTATTTAAAGGCTTAGATCGCTAGATAAGAGTAATTATATAGTAATAAAAATATATATAATAAAAAGAGCGCTTAAAGTATTTTTTACTATTTAAATTTATTTTTATTTAATATATTTTATAATCTTAGCCGGCTAGAGCTTCTAGATCTATTTATAATCTAAATTATTATAGATTTTAACTATAATTTTATAATCTATATTTAGTTTAGTATAGCTAATTCTAGAAATAAATAAGATTATACTTTAAGATTAAAAAGAGATTATATTATAAATAGTTATTTATTATATTTAAGCTTAGTAAGTCTTTTATATTATAATAAAATTACTAGTTAATATTTCTATAGTTATACTAATTATTGTTTACTTAGTTGTTATATAGATTATATTTATATTTTATTAGATTTATTAAAATAGGCCTTTAATCTTTATAAATCTATTTATATATTTATTTTATAAGTCTATAAAGCTCTTAATCTATTATATAAATACTTTAAGAAAGAGCTTGTTAAAATAATTAATTAATTATTAGTATATAATTTATAATATAAGATTTATTATTTCTACTAATTGCTTTATTTTTATAATATAATTCTTAAATAGCTCCTAGATCTATTTTTTAATATAATATAGTTATTATTAAACATTCTATTATTATTATTATTATAGTATGATCGCGTCGTGAACACCTTATAAAATAAGATTTTCATCTATTAAAAAAATTATAATAGTATCCTCTACTATTACTAGCAATTTACCTAATAAAACTAAGATTAATTAATAGCTCTGGCTTCAAGGAATAAACTACTAAATTTATAGCTGTTTCTGGCCAGATCTAGGCGCGCAATTTCAAA